>CM038464.1:35291686-35858196 GCA_021464415.1 Lonicera japonica
CACATTGGATCAATCTCTACAGCCAATTTATATCTTTTATCTACTTTTCACATTTCTCAATTGACTATTACTCTTATATCTGTTGCTCAACTATGTGATCTTGGCTTAATTGTTGTCTTTTCCTCTTCTAGTTGTCATGTACTAGATCCAAGGATAAAGCAAATTATTGAGATATGTCGTAAAGTCGGTCGCATATTTGAGCTTGTCCACTTTCGTACACCACCATATATCACCACATCTACCATCTTATTTGCTCTAGCCTTTTCCACCTCCTCTTTGGAACTTTGGCACTCTTGGTTATGTCATGTTTTTATTGATCGCCTTAAATCTCTTATGTCTACTAGTAAATTAGGAACGGTTAAGTCAGAAGATATTTCGTGTTTGTGGTGTTAACTTGGAAAATAACATGTACTATCTTTTAATAAAAGTGATTATATTTCTTCTATACCTTTTGACCTTATTCATTTTGATGGTTGGAGACCTTCTCCTCATAACACTATGGGAGGATCTAAATGTTTTGTTATTTTCCTAGATGATTACACATATTACCTAGATATATCTCATGAAAAATCGTTTTGAATTACCACAAATATATTACAACTTTGCTAAGATGATTCAAACTCAATTTTTTTGTCTGATTAAAATATTCCGTGCTGATAATGCTATGGAATACAAAGGTACAATTTTCTTAAATATTTGCGTCAGCAAGGAACCATTTCTCAATACTCATATCCTGGTACATCTCAATAAAATAGTTGCGCGGAACGCAAATATCATCATATTCTAGACACTATCCGCATTCCTCTCATATCCAGTGAGTGCCCCGAATGATTTTGGGTAGAAACAGCCCATACTACAGTCTACACCATTAATCGTCATCATATTCATACCTTCCAAAATCAATCGCCTTATGAAAGGCTCTATGGTAGTCCATCAAACTATAATCTTATAAAAAATATTTAGATCAACCTGTTTTGTCCTGCTCCAACCTTATGAACATTCTAAAGTTGAACATCGCTCCCGACTATGTTGCATTTTGGGGTATGGGATAGAACATAAATGTTACCGGTGTTGGGATCCTATTTCAAAATAACTTCGTGTGTCGCATCATATCATTTTTTGGGAACACAAAATGTTTTTAATAATTTCCAAATTTCAGATCACCACCGATAACCCTCTTCCATTCTTCACTAGCTCCGCTGTCGACCTCTATCCTCTCGCCTTGTCTATCCCACATTCGGACAAAATAAATTACCATAAACCAACTCTTAAGACCAATTTCAGTCTATTTATCACCACCATCACTGCTCAACCAGATAATCTGACAACGAAATATCCTGATAATGCTGTTTTGCCCAACGATCATGTCAATCAATCACATCTTCCTCTTTGGTCTACCCGGGTAAGAAAGTTACCTCATCATCTTCGTGATTACCATTGCCATTCCATCATACCCTCGTATTATGAAACATTTACTTATAAAGAGACTAGTTCTAACCTATTGTGGCAGCAAGCTATGTATGAAAAATTGCAGGCCTTGAGAATCGGTCTCCTTCCCCCTAGGAAAAACAACAGTTGGATGCAAATGTGTCTATAAAATCAAAACTAAATCCGATAAATTTATTTATCAATACAAAGCCCGACTTGTAGTAAAAGGTTTTAATCAATAATACGGAATGGATTACGAGAAAACCTTTACTCTTGTTGCTTGCTTAACCTCGTTATAAGTATTATTGCTGTTGCAACTGCCAAAAAATAGGAGCTATTTCAGACAGATGTAAAAAATGCATTTTTCAATAGTGATATTTCTGAGAAAGTTTACATGAAACCTCCTACAGGGCTTCCCTATTCCACATCTTAAGTCTACAAGTTTCGCCATGCCTTATATGAGCTTAAGCAAGCTCCTTGTGCTCGGTTTGAAAAATTCAGTTCCACAGTTCACAAATTAGGTTTTACCTGTAGCTCTCATGATTGTGGGCTCTTTATAAAAAGAAACAGGGGTCGGTATCACTATTTTTATTCTTTATGTGGATGACACGGTCATTATTGGGGATGATACTCCTGGAATTGCCGAACTTAAACAATTTCTCAGTCATTATTTCAAGATGAAGTACCTTGGTCGTTTAAATTACTTCTTGGGGTTTGAAGTTCTATTTTATTCAGCTGGTCATTATCTCTCCCAGGCTATGTATGCTTTTGACATGCTCACTCGTGCTAGCCTCACCAACTTTAAAACGACTCATACATTGTTAAAAATGAATCTTCGGCTTACTCTTCTTTATGGTACTCCCCCCAGTGATGCCACTTTGTATCGACAAATAGTTGAAACTTGGTTTATTTCACTTTCACTCGTCTAGATATTACTCATGTTGTCCACATCGTCAGTTAGTTTATGTCTGCTCTGCGATTTACTCATTATGCGATTGTTCTTTGCATTTTTCACCACATCAAAGGCACTTTATTCCATGGCTTTCATTTTTTTTCCAAATCCTTCTTGGAATTATGAGCATACTCCAATTCTGACTGGGTCGAAGATTCTACCGATATGCGTTCAACCACATGGTACTGTATTTTCTTGGGAGACACCCCCATATCTTGGTGTAGCAAGAAATAATCACTCGTTTTTCACTCAGGTACAGAAGTAGAGTATCGTGCTCTTACTTACACCACTCAGGAACTTGTGTGGCTACGTTGGCTTTTCTTAGATATGGGAGTTTTTTAAAACCTTCCGACTGTTATTGGGTGTGATAATCAAAGTGTAATCCAGATTGCTCACGATGATGTCCTCCATGAACAGACAAAACATATTGAGATTGAATGTCACTTCATTGTCCAACATGTGTTTTGCAACACTATTTGTCTTAACTTAATCTCATCCACAAATCAACTAGAAGACATCTTTACTAAGTTCATTCGCTGGGTCGCTTTCAACATCTGGTTTTCAAACTAAGGATGACATCCCATTTACCACATTGAGTTTACTAAGGGGGTGTTAGATTATTGTAAATTATTATTCATGATTCTAGAATGTTGTAGAATATTGAAATATTGTTGTGTTAGAATATTGTAGATTATTCTTTGTGATTCTACAATATTGTAGAACATTTCTTTCTTTTATTTGTTATATATCTTGGCCCTATATAAAGGGCCTTCTATTATATTATTGAATTATCCAATCTTAATACAAAACAGTTCTTCTCATATCTTTGTTATTATTCTAACAGGTACAGGTTGGCGGGTACTTCTTTGTGCATATGATTGATACATCAATTAGTGTAAATTGATTTGAACATTATAATTTAAGATTGGTTTAGTGGCTTCTAAAATCTTTCCTCTTTCAGTAGCTAATTATAGCATTGTGGATGCTTATAATTGATACGTTTTTTTTATCTTCTTATATTTGCAGTTGATTGACTAATTGGAGGGCGTTAGAACATGAAGAATAATATTTGCTGGATAAAGAAGTTCTTTGGGGGCACTCTGTGTTAGGATTTCTATGTTTGGAAGAAAATATTTTGTTTGCAAATGTCTAGTAGTTGTTGCTTTTGGAATATGATTTCCAATTGAAAGATTTGACCTAGGATTGATGGTATTCATTTTCTTTTGTTCTTGGTTTAGAGATGATCATCTTTTATGAAATTTGATATATTCATGTTAGAAGATGCATTTTGTCATAACATTATTTTAGTTACATTTTTTTTCAAAAACCATGGACTTTTACGTACATATATTGTGCACGATTCAACAAAACTGCGACTCAAATGCAACATCTTCTTACTTGACAGTCAATTCCTTCCTTAATACTTTTGTGTATCGCCAAGAAGTAAACGATGGCTTGGACATTTACAATAGATGTCATTTTGTAAAGGATGTTAGTTCCTTTACAATAAATTGAGATTCCTCAACTGTTTGAGACTGCTGAAAATGACTCGAAAATAGACATTTGCCATACTCCTTTGGTGGGACAGACACAAAACTCTTCAGCAGGTGCAATAATCAATATAGAATTTAGAAATGGCTGTTAGGGCTGTCCCCTTTAAAATTAGAGTTTGTATTTCTTAAGTCATGATTTGATTTGAACCCTTAACTTCTCTTCTCCTAAGTCTTTTATCCCTCAAGACTACCATGTATTACAAAACTACATAAAAGTATATGGGATATGAGGGTTCTGAATCCTATCAACGCCCATTGTAATCCCAGTGCGCAAATAAATTTATCAAAAGAAAAAAGATTTTTTAGAGTATTTTCTGTTGACCTTAAAAGTCAATTAATCTTATTTTGATAATTACAATAAGTTAATAAAGTGTTATTTAACTCGGTTGTTCCAATGATGATAGTCATTTTAACCGATACATCTTCTGACCAAGTGTAACTTCAAACCGAAGCAAATCTCACACAAGCTTTACAAACGCCTCTACTCACAAGAAATGAACTCAAGTGATATACATATGCTATACAAAGCCAAGAAAAGATCTAGATCATTAAGCAAGTAAAGATATGCACAAGAATGATTTCCACATGTTCTACAAGTTATCAAAACCAAGAAAGGATCAAGAACATCAAACAAGTAAAGATACGAACAAGAAAATCAAGCATCATGAAGACTTGAATTATCATTAAATTGAGTGAGTGCTTAGATTTTATGTAAAGATACTTTATTGATCAAATCCCTATAGCTCAAACATATTCATGCATCTTTTAAAGATTGATTCAAACTAGCTTGAAATTGAATTTATTTGAAAAACATCATTTTACAAAAACCGAGTTTCAAAATAAATTCATATTAATTTTAAATGATCATATTTTAAGCTATAATAAAAATGGGTATCTTAGAAACATATATTTGAGGTTCAAAAATCATTAGAATTTTATTTGGAACTAAATTATTAAATTGGAAAAATATTTTTATTTTTCGTTTAAAATTCGCTCAATTTTTGCCCAGTTTTGATCTAACGGTAAAATGGAGGCCTTCCCGAACTCCGATAATTTTGAAATTTTTACAGTAGTTAGAAAACATTTCCTGAAAATTTTGACTAAAATTTGAGCATGATCCAACGGTCCAATTGAGAGAAATTAACAAAACAATTTTGAATTTTTTTGTCAAAACTAGCTGTTGGAAAGTTTGAAAATGTATACCTTGGAGCCAAAACCTCTCTTAATCATCCCCAACGGCCATATGATTTTGTAAGCTATAAATATGATGTCTTAGACATGTTTTAACACACTTGAATCATTCTACAAACTTATTTTACATATATACAAAGTTATTCAATTATTCAATTCATTTTATTGATCATATTCTTCATTTTTGAGCTATATACTTTGATCAATTTTGATATCTCTTAGTGTGAGCTTCATTTGTATTTTGTTATACACAAGAGAGATATTGTACATTGGTGTTAGCCACCAAAACTTATTCAAATCATATTTGTGAGAGGTGTATCTCATAGATTAGCAAGAGGGATTTCTTGTGAAAGTATTGAAGGTGTTTTCAATACTTGTAAGAGTGTGTGAGAAGAATACACTTGTAGAGGTTTGATCTTCATCCGGAAGGAGATCGGTTATAGTGGAAATTCTCGGGGAACTAACCGAGCGCGGAGTAGGGGGAACAAGCCGAACCGTGTGGACAAAAAATCTTCGACTTCATATTGGTTCAATCTTTCTTACTCAATCTCTTTATTATTGATTGTTTAAATTGTTTGAGATTACTTATTTATTTGCTCTTATACTTGATTGTTTATTTGCTTACATTCCTTGATAAATTTGTTTAGTAAATTATTTTACTTAAACATTTTCGAAAAGATTTTTAATTCCGCATTAAGTTTTTAAAACCCTATTCACCCTCCCCTCTAGGGTATTTTCCGACCTACATTTTCAATTGTCATGTACTTTTGATTTATGTAAAATTTATACGTTTTGTAAAAAATATGATCTCTAGCCGTCTTTAAGAAACTTTGGCACCTAAGATTTGAGTAAAAAGGTTTTGTCCCCACCTCATCTTTCTCTCTTCCTAATTTTTTACAAAAACTTTAAATGATATAGCTAAAAATTTAAAAATTAGTTTTCAATAGAATTTATATACTTGAAATTTACTCATCAAGAGTTACAAAATAAGATCCATTGTAAATATAAAATTTTGTATAAAAAAATTTCATACAAAACTATTGAACGGTACATACCTGTAATGATACATTATATTTGTCTAATTTTCATTGGTCTAATTAAAATTTACACAAGTACTATTAGAGCATAAAATGAATATGTATAATTTATGTGTAAAACTCCCGTACACATAGGATTTTATACAAAATATATATATATATTCAACTATTGAAGATGCTCGATTTTGTTGAGAGCATACTTAAATATTTTTTCTGATAAAAGTGATGTATGGATATATTCGGGGTTCAAACTACATAAGGGGAATGGGGCTAGTGGTTTGAACTTAAAAATCTTGGCCCTAAAATTTAATAAAATTAACTAAGGTGATTATTTTAATTCCCTTCTCTTTCTTATGTTCTAAAGTTAATTTATATATACTATACGCTCAGGTGGAATTTCTTTGCATTTTCATTCACAACCTCCTTATAAAAATTTGGTGAAAGTAGAAATTGCTTTTACAAATTATGAACTGATGGATGTTGGTGTAATTATTAGGGACTGCGTTGATGGTTTCTTGGCCAGGTTTTCGGTGTGGATTCCTTTTATTTTGGACTCCAAATGTGAGAATGCCCATGCGCTCAATTGCGTAATAAAACTAGATTTAGAATCTAGTTCTTTTTTTTTTTGGTATCTATATCAAAGGTGATTGTATTTGAGTTATTTAGAAACTTGCATAAGGTTTTAAAAGACTTTATTTTATGCAAGCAGTCTTTTGAGTGATACCTGTTGATATTTAGTTACGTGCTACGATTGGAGAGTAAGATACTTTGTTCATATTTAATTATGTGTTGTAATCGGAGAATATCCTTTGTTCGTAAAGAAGAAAATAGTGTAACACATTATTTTGTCAAATGTACTTTAAATGTTGAAAATTGTATCTCTTAGAATCTTAGATGGAAGAAGTCGTCCATGATTTTCTCTCGCTTCTCTTCCTCACTAATGTACTTTTTATTTCTTTTATGATTGAATTTGCAACCTTAAACGTGGTCACAGTAACTTTAACACGATATAGTAATTTATCCAGCAAAATATTTGTCAGATAAAGATTTTCTTTTTAAATGGGTGGTATTATTTACACCCCATAAATCTGGCAAAAATGCCCCCTCTAAAATTTAACTAAAAACACATTTTAACACCATCTTATTTGTCACAAACACTCCCGTCCATTGTCTAATATTAGGTGAGTGCTTATGTAAGTTGAGTCTATGTAAGTGCACTCACCTCTCATTAGGCGAGCCCTATTTGAAAAATTCTCTAGTAATATATTGCTTAATGTTAGGCAGGTTATTATAAACAAACTTTTCCCAAGTGAGGTAGTGTGTGCATTTACGCTTACCTCTCATTAGGCGAGTTTTATGAGGTGTTTAGTGATTAAAAATTTATCTTTAAGGAATGTTTATGATAAGTGAAATATTTGTGACAAAAATAGAGGCTATAAATAATATCGCCCTTTTAAATACTATTAGAAAAAGATATTATTTTCTGGTGAACACCCGTAACTTTCTTTGAATGAGGTGTACAAATTTAAATCAAGAACCATTTTAGTACTAAGTACTAACATGGTCTAACGTTGGTAGGGAGACTTGACCCTTAAACAATAATTTAATGTTCTTGGAGCATTGAGCCGAAAGGCTCCCATTTAAAATCAAATTGTAGGAAATGAAATGATATTTTAAATTTCTTATTTTAAACTAAGAAGGTCAAATTTTGTTTTGTTATTATTACATTCTTTTATTTGAAAATAAAAAAATAAAAAAACTTTTTAAAAATACATTTATCCACTGCTGGAAGCATCCAACCATTCCAATCCACCACAAGGAGGTCCCCAATGGTTATTAAAAAAAAATTCTTTTGAAACAAAATAGTGTTAAATTATACATAACTTTTTTTTTTCTTTTCTTCTTTAAGGAGCTTTTTACTTTTACGATATATCTTTGTTTTCAAAATATATTAGACAAAACGTAGTGGTAAGAAATCTCACTCAAATTAAAAGCATAGATCTTTAACAATTGTAAAAGAAAAGCAAATGTTTCTTTAAACAGATCGATTTCTAATTACAAGACACAAAACATACACAATGAGTGTAAGGGCATGATTATATGCATGGATAAATTTATGTTTTGATGAATAATAATAAAAAATGTGTTAACTTAGTGGTAAGAATTATAGGAATTACCTACAAAGTTGTGAGTTTAAACGTTAAAAGTAATTTATTTTTTCTAAATTAATAGTTATTGGCGCAAAATAAAAAAATCAAAATTGTCACAATCCAACCCAATACCGCCTTTGAATTCATATATAGGTTAGTTCATTGATTTTAATTTTTTTTTTTTTAATTACTCCAATTTCGGTAGTTACATAAGCTTTATGTTTACACAAACTATTTATATAAAATAAAATTAATTGTTTCACACAATTTTTATTTCAAGTACAATTTTTTACAAATCATTTTAAATCTTAGACATTAACACTGTGTTACTCCTACATTATTAATAAATTGACTTATCCGGAATTAACTAAGAGGTCATCTTAAAAAAGAATGAGAAAAAAAGAGGATGTGACTAAATAATTAATCGTAAATGTACATAAAATATTTAAAAATGTACAAAAATATAACTGAAGATCATATGAAAATGACATAACAATTATTAAACTACGAGAAATTTACAAATATGTACGCAAAGATGAAGTCTATTTTCTTGTAATAGGCAACCTCCATCTTGTTCCTGATGTCAAAGGTTTGACTCATGGGAGTGGGTGTGGGGTTTTTTTCTTTATTTATAGTATTAAAGGAGAGACTTAAACCTCTCTTAATTTTTTATTTTTTTTAAAAAAATCCGTAAAACCAACTCTACAATATCCATCAATAAAAAACTCATGTTTGAGCATTTTGTAATATATGTCGTGGCATTTTGCGTCAGTTCTTTTTTTGCAGCCGCGAGCTACTAGATATGCCGTGCAAATATTCCCTTCAACAAATCCTATGTTTCTCTCATTTCAACCAAAAAAATAAAAAATAGAGTTAAATTTCTAAACAAATCTAAGAACATAATAATGATATAGCTAAGAAAATATAATTATTTCAATATTTGAGCACAATTTCATTGGGACTAATTGTAATTAAGGGTTCAACTTGAATCTTATGGATCGCTTGTGCTGAAAAAGGAGCAGAGCACGCTTTCGATGAATCGGCGTCTTCCCCTCTTAGAAGCTTTTTAATTAATATTTTGTTTGCTAATTTTGATGATATTGGTGTTGGATGAATTTTTGGATTTGTTTCGCATGTAGTACGCAGTGCAGTTGTGTATGAATGTGTTCTTAGAGTTGTTTTAGTTAGTTTGATGTAATATTCGCTGATGAAAAAAATTATCGAGTCTTATTTCTTATATTGTAGTTTAATGTTTTTTGGAGGAATAAAATAGGATAGTGAGACAAAACTGTTGAAATGGCTAATTAAGGGGGTGCTATAATGTAAGATGAAACATTTTAAGGATATCGAGATCATAACTTGGTTAAACTTGAATCTAACTTATTTTTATTTTTAAAGTCTGATTCTTGAAGCAAACATATATAATATTATATTCTTGAAATTTTCGACTTGTGAATTTTTTTTTCCAATAATGTTGAAATTTTCAAAGTATAAATTTTTTTGATTCTATAAAGTGTGATTAATAATTTGTTGTTTTTTTAAACTACTTGGAAGTAAGCTCCGGTTCATAATGAATTCCACGTAAGGTTACTAACTTAATATTGATGCTAAATGTAAACCAGTTAATGCATATGTTTACATACATTTATCTTTACTTAACTGTTGTAAGGTTCATATTTTGATATATAATATGATTATGATTTGAGACTTATGCATCTCCGCTTAATTTAATTTTTTGCATGCTTTTGAGATATCATAATTAACTAAAACAATGGCTAGGATAATAAATTATAAAATTGATAGAAAGTTATTAATAGGCGTAAAATTTTATTATTTTACACAAGGTATAGTTAACTTGAACATTTTCCAATATATATACATATATTTAAAAGATGTAATTAGAACAAAAAAGAGAGAGAACTAGTACAAATAACTGACATGAAAAGGGCAAAAACAATAAAAAAGAAAAGGGAAACCGAGAGCTTTGAGTCCCAAAGGCATGTGTAGGGATTCTATTTATATTGGACTCTGTTCAGTTTAATAACGACGCTACAGGAAGCAAGCTTCTCTGTTTTCTCTCTATATAAACCCATCTCTGTTTACTTATTTCTATCACTTCGAACAAACCATTTTACATGATGGTCTGCCCATTTTCCTGCCAACCAAACACCCCCTTCATTTTCTATGGTTGGCCTGCCCATTTTCCGTGGAACCAAACGCCCTTTTCCATGCAACCAAACGCCCTTCATCCATGTTATTTGACATACAACCGCCACGAGTGGAGAATTGAACTAAAGATATGAATTTTGATGGTGCTATCCTTGCTGAGCTTTTTAACTCCTTTTTTTTTAAAAAAAATAAATATATTTAATCTATTATTATTATTTTTCAGTTTTTTGTTCTTGACCTTGCAAGACTTATTTATTTTCCATATAGCTATTTTTTTTGTTTTATAATATTTTCTTTTTTCATTTTCTCATATTCAGCCTTTCCAAACATTTCATCCTAGTTATTTTTGTTTATTCCTCCTGAGCTTGAGTAAAATTTAAGTTAATTTTTTCAACACTAGCATCTCAATATTTGTTGTCCCAACATTATTCTATCACATACTTTGTATGACTGCATGTAGATAGATAATTTTAAGAGAAAGTTTAAATATATGAAAGATGCACTAGTGGTTAAACATGCATGAGAAGAAATTGCTTTAGAGTAAGGGTTTGATCACTGTAACAAACAATTTTTTTATGAAATGCCTCTCCTCTTTATACAAAATTTGTAATCAATATTATCTAATAATACTTTCTTCTTCTTTTTTTTTTTTTTTTTTCTATTTAGTAGAAAATGTAATGATTAATGTTAAATGCAAGGCAACATCATATGGAGCAGACAAGATTATGCTGAGAGGCTAATGCAGTGACTGATCAACTCATCTTAAATCATTTCTTTGTATTTTGTATTTGTTTTGTTAATGCAATTAGTCTCTTAATATCAGAAAAATGGAAGGAGAAATGGAATTAGTCTCTTGTATTTTGCACTTTTTCTATGCTGAATTCTTTTATCATTCAATATGTTCTTCTCATATAAAATGTTCTATGAACGTAAATTGAATCTAGGGACAAAATTGCTAGAAGGTAGGATCTAAGTCCTGGTAAAATGCAATAGATAAGTTGGTTATGTACAAATACACGGTCGGCTATGAGAGTATGCAAGGTAAACAATTCCATAAAATCTTTGTTACAACAACTTTTTTTTTTTTTTTTTTAATAATTTAAGATTACTAAGAACCCAAAAGAAGTATAAATTCACCCAGTTTGTCCTTGAAGAGTGTTGTCTGTTTGTCAGAGATTTGCATCCTTTCAAATTTGCAAAGACACAATAATAAATCCTTTGTGCAAAGAGATCATCAACTTGGTCTTTTGAAATGAAAGGGGACAAGAGAAGAAAAGAGTTCATTCATCAACTTGGAACAGAACAAAAAGCAACACTGATTGCTACATACAATGTTATTAAAATAAAATGAAATAGACCCATAGCTTCAGTACATGATCCACTCCCGTTTATATATATACTGTACAGCTTTCCAGTACCACCACATACACTTTTATACACATTTTCCGGCCCAACAATATTCATCAACAACATATTTCAATCATACCATTATCAACACGCCCAAAAAAGAAAACCCAAGTTAATTTTTTTTGGAAAAAATTGAAATAAACATGGGGGGTGTGTGTTTTTCTTTCTTTATAATCAGTATCCGCTGCCGGTTGCTACACATCGATTAAAAGAACATAACCACGACTTCCTTCCTTCACCATGCAAACTCGTCCTTCTATAGCCGGATCTAGAATACCAAGGAATGTGGGCCCTTGAGTTCCGGTCCGTACCTCTAGGCACCAACGACGGGCTAGTGTCCGGTGTCCCCATGCAGAGGCTAGAGTTAAGCCTCATCAAGTTGAGCCTCTGGCAGCTAAGGGACTGGAACGAGGAGGTGGACCTGCATTGATATTCGGGCTTGCAAAATGGGGTCTCGAGTGAGGAGGTGGTGGGCCCACCCACCTCGGAGGAGGAGCATGCACAAAACGATAATGATAACGATGATATTCTACTCATGTGGTTGTCCTTGCCTATTATCGGATATGTGCCTGCCAGCTTGGCAAACGAGACTATGCCGTGGCGGCAAAGGGGACACGCGATCGAGCCTGTGGGCCGCGGGCTAGGTTCAAGCTACTGTTTGTGGAGCAGAGGTACAGGGCGCACTGTGTGCAGAACTCATGGGAACAACCTGCTCAAGAAGGTGTTTATGTCATCATGTGTTTTTAAAAGGTTTTGTTCTCCTTTTCTCTCAAATTAAGAGTCTCACTTCCGTTTTCGGAGTGTATCAAAGTTAAGAGTCTTGTTTCAAATTTTGATACATAGTGTTCAGAAACTCAAGATAGGAAGTATGTTATATTGTTGACCATTAATTATGTTGAACACAGTGCTTTCGTGAATAATAGAAATGTCAGTGTGGGAGTTTTAATTTCAGACAGAGGGAGCATAGGGTAAAATGCATGAAAACCCCAAAATGATTGGATGCAAATAAGGAATGACCTCCTCATCAAGTTCTCAAATAACTACCTAAATTAAGGAAAATTTGCAAATACCCTTCCTTATAACATATGTGTATATATATACCCCCAACCAAGCTCCACTCTTTAGTTAACAAGAGACTTGGATAAATGGTTGAATTTTTTGATTATATTTGGTTGAGCTCCGCCAAATTTCAACTAGGAAGTGGGTGAAATATTGAAATGACCATCTAAAATTTCAACGTCTAAAAATGCAAATATAAATAAAAAAAATTCAGTTCAAACACTTCCCGATTTAATTTTTTGATAAAATATGGTTAAACTAATCTACTCCCCATGGAGATTACCTACACCAAATTTCCCAAAAAAATTCAGCCATTTATGCCCTTAGAGTTGAGACGTCCTCTAGTTAATTAAAGAGCGAAAGCTTTTGCTAGAGCTTGTCTGTCATATATATTCTTCTATCTTTAACAACCCGGGAGCGATTATAAAGATCAATTATTGATTTGGCATATGAAAATTCATTTGCATGCATATCTATACGGAAGTAATTATTTTTTGCTGATGCATCTAATAAATTGAAAATTTGAAGCAATAATTTCCTTTTTCGGTTTCTTTTAGTGAACTATGGGGATTTAAATCATTTAACTGACGGTTTTAAATTTTTGAAAGTGAATGTACCTTCGGCAGCTACAGTGCACTTCCTCTCCAAACAAACAACACAAGGGTCTACTACGCATGTGGGAATAGAATCCTTGCTCCTCCATCCACATTCTCTGCACAATTTTAGACATTATTTTCAACATGATTGCAATCTCACTCATCTTGGCAACAAGAAAATCGACAATCCCCGAAAAGAAACTAGAAGTAAAAGAAGATTTTCTAGTTAACAGAATACAAGCTCAACGATTTACTCAGCCTTTTAGTTTTACAATGTTTGTGGTTGGCCCTGTAAATGAAAATACTGTGATTTACTTCTACACTGTTCCCCACATTTTGATGAGAGCTTAGTCGATTTTCATCATTTCTGATATCATCCAAACAGGCAGAAACATTTCTTTTGAATGAAAAACTTTGGCAATTGCTTGCCAGAGCAGTGTGTGCATATATATGCTTGTACGTTATGTTTCAAGCACAATACATTGCTCTATCAATAGCAATTGCCAAAAATTTTACGTTAATTTTTATTTTATTTTATTGCATTGAGTTTATGAAACATAGCCATCTGCCCATCTCACCCTCGGTTTTGTGTGGTTCTTTTTTATTTAGAAAACGCTTTAGCTGATAACATCATAGCATTAGTGAGCCTTTGAAAACGCGAAAATGCAAAAACAAAAGCACAAGATAAGCAAATTGATAAGCACCTCATGAATCATAAGTCACATTCGAGGCTCAACAAGTGCTGTGCTGGTTAGTTCAGAGCCCGATAGAACAGTAAAGGTATTTTGGTTACTTACAACATTTTCGTTAAGAGCAGAAAATACACCAGCGATGCATTTTAAGTAATATTTTGCACTATAAAATAGAGTATTCCTTTACCTTGCGATTTTTATAATGCTCATGAGAGGAAGACACAAATACGGAGAAGGAAGAGGCATTGGTCGGCCTTCTGGCAGTTTGCTAAGAATTTCGTCTAGCCCCTCTCGATGCCATGAGCAAGCTACCATCAATGGAGTCCATCTTTGACCATATGTAAAAAAAAATAAAGGGATTGAAAGTTAATCATTGATCAAACATAAAATAGAAAACGTTTCAACAATTTCCCATTAACATAATCAATATATTTAACGTATTATAAAAAGTTTCGCTTTCATCAATTAGTTATTTATTTACAGGTAAGGTCACAAAGGAAATGCTATTTATAAAACAGTTCTGACTTCTGCAAGAGCAAATGATGCATTGGATAGTTGTACATCATGCTTTAGGGATATAATATTGATTTGGCAGAAGTCAATTTTGCTTTGCCAATAGCGTTAACCTTTGAGAAAGCAACTAATTAAAGGGGTTTTTTTCCACGCAAATCCTTGGCCAGTTCCTAAAAGCATAAATTATATGGCACTCATACCCGTTTGCATTTTCAACAGTCAGACTTGCACCCTTCGCAACCAAAATCTGAACAGAATGAAGATTTAACAAAAAAATTAGCATAAGATTTAACAAGATTTTTAACATATTCAGCTGATAAAACAAAAAATTACTTGGCAACACTGCGCATTTCCACCACATGCAGCATAATGAAGGGCTGTGCTTCCTGCCCCTGCATAGCGACAGCATATATTTTATCTAATAAAAACCACATTAAGAGACATAAAGATCATTGGGTGGTTAAAATGATTGTATCTATGCACATGAGCTTCTATATCAATGGTATGTGCACTCCTCTAGTAAGTGAAGATTGCAGGTCGAAACCGAGGAGACGAGTTTCACTGCTCGTAGTTAAAAAAATGACTATTCCACAAGAGTTAAGGGGGATCAAGAGCGAAAACAAGTTCTCTTCAGGGAGGGTTCAAGGGCAGATGCAGGCTCCAACATCATCAGGAGCAGGTTCAATCCCCATCAGTGGCATTTTCAAATCCTTCTAAGGGGCAACTGATAGGGGAGGGTTACACTCACGGGTGGCAGTGATATAGGCCCGAACCTCGACAGAGGAAAGTTCAAACCCCATCAAGGGCCTCATCAAATCCTTCTAAAGGACAACATTGATAGGGGAGGGTTACACTTGAGGGCGACAGTGATACAAGCTCGAACCTCGTCAGGGGCAAGTTCAAACCCCATCTGGGGTGGTTTCAAATCCATCTGAGGGACAATTGACATTGGAGGATTACCCCTATTTGTGTAGTTCGCTATTACCATTTCCTAATAAAATCTTGGTCCAGTCCTTGACTAGAGTTTTTTTTTAGAAAGAAAACCATAAAAGATCACTCTCCCTCATTTGTGACTCGAGTTCATGATCTAACGTGTCATCAAGAGTGTGTTTCGGAACCCCAGATCCAAGCTTTAAAATTGGATTTGGAGCAAAATTTTAATTTTGAACTACTTTTACTCAAATTCGATAGCTTGGAATTGAAGTTTCCAAACACATCCTAACGGATTTTACAATAGCTTTTAGATGGATTAAAGCAGATGTTAGATAAGGAACAATTTCCTTTACCTATTAAATCAATTGTAGTCCCATCTTCAACAGTGACCTCATTTACAGAAGCCCCAAGTCCAATAGTAACTGCACACTTTCAACGTGCCCATTTAGTGCAGCCATATGGAGGGCCGTGATGCCTCCATCTGCCGATCTATTGATTACCTGATAGAGCGCACTGACACAGCCAAAACCCGAGAACAATTTTTTAAAAAAATTTAGAAGAATTCACAGATAAGTATACCAAAAGTTACAAGAAGAAACTGAAATGGGGGTTACCTTTCATCAAAATCAGAGATAGTTTCTTCATTTTTCACTTTTTTCTTTAGGATATTGAAAAAATTGGGAATGCTAGGAATATAATCAGCAAGGAGGATTCTTATGCATCGAGAATGTCCGTTTAGAGCAGCCAAGTGGAGTGCAGTACCCCCATTGAGATAATCCGCTCTGTGTATCTAAAATCCAATAATCCGTTAGTTCGAGATAGTCTTATATCCAAATATCTTTTGAAATATTTATTGTAAAATGATATTTATATGTATATGAAAAATAGAGCATAGATAGTCATACATTGGCCTTGAAAAGAACAAGAGTCTGAACAACTTCCCAATGACCGTATTGACAGGCTTGCATCAAAGCAGTCTGTTCACCAAAACCGATAACATAACTTGAATCTCTTACCAAAAATTATGTTATCAAACAAAAATAAAATAAATAGACAGAGAAACATAAAATTTTACTTGCCCACGATAATTCCTGAGATTTATATCAACCCCGGACTCGAGCAATAGAGAGACAATCTATTAACAAAGAACAATACAACTAGATCACCACAAAAGAGTCAATATTTTAAATTCTTCTATCAATGTTTTCTTTTGTTACACTATATATAGTTTCAGTTTGTTTCACTTTATTGTGTTTTCTTGGAACCAGAAATTGGTGATTTACACATAGAAATATTGAGCTTTAACTACAAAATTGGGATTTTGTGATTCAAAATCTTGACGGTTTACTATGAGACATTATATGTGAAATTATCAACTTAAGCATCCACGACAGTCTAATTTGTGTATGGTAAATATTATAAGGTGACAAAGGGATAAGAGACGTCCGTATAATGGGTTCCAAACAGACAACTGATATCTGTTTGAGACTCAAACAAACATCTAATGTCAGAGTAGTTGTTTTTCATTCGCCTATATAAGAACACAGTATTTTAAGATAAATTTTTCCTACTAATCCTACAAACTAGGACGGTCGTGGATGCTCTTAGGATTCTCGAAAAGCACAAAATCTTGAACCAAACAATAACTAAGTGAGGATTGAAGATACGCATTGGGAAGACTAAATTTGAATTTATTAGATACCTCATGATGACCTTGAGCTGCAGAGTAATGGAGGGGCGAATTACGAACACCAAAAGTTGAGTACCTTGCAAGCCGGGGATTATACTCTAACAAAGCCTTTGCTTCTTGAAAATCCCCATCTCTTGCAGCCGAAACGAGGCGTTCTCCGGATGCCGAGCATCCGAAGGAATTGCCCACAAGGCTTAAGAATCTCATAATCTTCAAATATTAAATCTCCCCCAGAACTTACAATAAATTTGATCTCCTTTTGCTACTTCCACATTGATAATATTCTTGAATTTTTTTTTAACAACTGTAAAAATATTTTCCCACAGCCACATGAACTTTCAATTCTTGATAATTCAAACCACCAGAAGAATTTGGTAGTGAAATTAGATGAAATAATTCTCTCTCCAAAAAGTCATTTGTTTTCTACCAAACAGATGACAACCTAGGAGGATGCTTTTTTACTTACACATGCATCCAAACAGATTTGTTGTATCTGTCAGAATATGATTTTTGTTTTCTCTGACTCTGATAGATGCCCTAAAGAGAGTAAAACCCAACTTCACCAAACTCTTCAGATATAATTCAATCTTGATGTGACTTCTTTAAAACCCACGTTAATTTCAAGAAAAATCCAAATAGAGAAATAGTCAAATTTCAAATTCTGAATTCCCAAAAATCACTTAATTCTGACAAAATAATCGCAATCCTCTTCCAAATTTTCCTTTACAATCAATTTTTTTTCTTTCTCTTTCGAATTCAGGGTTTCTATTTACCAACGCCCATTTCCAAAATTTCCCACAAACATAATCTATATTTTACCCGGAAAAACTCAGATCTCTCAAACCCCGTTCAGATTTTCCGGGAAAATGATAAAAACTTAATTCCCAGATCACATACTGACAATAAAATAAGGTTGGGATTTCTCTCTTTAGAAACCCAAATGGGACTGTACATATTTTGGTGAGATTGATCAAGAACCAGAAAGAAAGTAAAAAAAGATAGGATAATGAATTGATGATGAGGGCGAGAAGAATTATCTGAACGTACCAGAATGAAGGGGCAATATGCTCAAATTTGGGTGTGCTCCAAAAACAGCATTAAAGAAAGAAAAGTTGATGGACAGAACGAACTTTAAGGCAAGTAGGCAACCTCAAAACGAGAAGCAGCCTGCAAAATCAAAATAGAGTCATTTACACTTTGGTCCATGACGTTCAATTTTGGTCATTTTAATCCGTAAAGTTTGATATTATTGTCATTTTAATCCAAAATTAATGTGCAGCTGATAGAGCGTGACGTTAAAATAACACTATTTTTGTCCAAGAAACAAACGCCAAATTGGATTTTGGATTGAATTCAAAGCGGGATCAAAGTTTATGTATGAAACTGGCGAAAACTAAACTACTTGGACCAAAGTGAAAGTACTGTAAGAGTTAGGGGTAGAGTGTAAATAACTCAACAAAATCAATAAAAGAAAGGGAGAGTGGGTTTCATGATTGGTTATTATTATGTTGCCCAGTCAAAAATTGGTAGTTGGGTTATTCCTTTAAAAGGCTATCTCCAATGAGGGAATTTTTTGTACCACTAGGGTAGTTTTAAAATTTAATTAGGTGAATGGGGTAGTTTTGAAGATATTTAGGAAAATGGGGTTGTTTGTAAAAACGTCAGTGGAAGTGTTGGTTTTAAAGGTAAAAACGTCAGATGGTCTAATGTTTTTTTTTAAAAAAAAAAAAAAAAAAAAAAAAAAAAAAAAAACGTTGGAGACACTAGCGATTTTACACGTAAAATCGCCAGTCCCACTAGCGATTTTACTGTAAAATCGCCAGCTGAACCTTTCTTCTTTCTTCTTTTTCCTTTTTCCTTTTTCCTTTCTTCTTTCTTCTTTCTTCTTTCTTCTTTCTTCTTCCGCGGCTCCCCTTCTTGCCGCCGCCTCTTCTCACTCCCTCTCCTACGACAGCCCTCATGCTCGCCCTTTGCCGTCGACGAGGTTCTCCCACCTCACTATCTCCCACTCGCACCGCGCCGTCCACTGCCGCCGTCCGCCGTCCGCCGCCGTCCGCCGTCCGCCGCCTCCGTCGGCTGCCGCCGTCCACCCCCCGCAGTAGCAGCTCAACTCAGATCTGATCCGTAAGGTATATTAAAAATCCCTAGCTATCAATTTTAAAATATAAAACTTGGATCTTGGATCTTGGATGGTTTGGGTTGTATGCTTGTTGATATTGTGATGATATTAGTAATAGTTTGGGTTGTATGTTTGTAAATGATAGTGAATTTGCATATTGGCGAAATTTATACATTTTGGTTATTAAACAAGCGTGAGTGCACTAGTGGGGACCATTTTAGAAACTTTCGCAATAATAAAATCATCCACTTGATTGTATGAAGGTAATTAAATAATGAATTAAGAGATAATTAGAATTTGGTTATTCAAAAATTATGTAGAAACAAATTTAAATGCTTTGTTGTTCATTGGTCTAAAAGTTTGCAAAAAGTATGATTTTTACATGGACTAAAGTTTCGGAAAAAGTTTGCAAAAAAATTACAAATTAACCCATACGAATTTGGCACATTCGTATGGTTGAAAAAGTTCCGATATAAATTTTTTTATAGTTAGAAACCTTGAAAAAATATGTCAAAACAATTCATACAATTGTTCTTCAATCGTATGCCAATTTTTTTTTATTTTTTTTTTAAACTCATACGAGACATTCGTATGAGTCAAAAAATTACCATTTCCGCTGTGTGCATGTTTTAAAATTTATAAAGCAATAGCTAAATTTACCCTAAATTTTAAAGTATCCGGTGCGGATGGTCTAAGTAGATTAAGTTTTATATTTTTCTAGTTTAATTATTTATTCGCACTTTAAAGTGTTTTATTTTTTTCATAAAGTTCAAGATATGTTGATTTGATATTGGTCATGCTGTTAATCCGTAAGTGTGGTGAAAATTGTGTAGAACCAAAAGAATTTAATGGTATGGATTGAGTGCAAAGTAGCATTTAGCAAATATATAATATTTTCAACTTACAAATAATCTTTATATTTTTATTATTCAGAGAATTAAGAAAAGAAAAATACAACTAATATGGGGTTAACTCTTACTATTTTTACAAATATCAAGTAATTAATTATAATTACTATCAATCGATATTATTGTAACATTTAAGAAATAATATTTAAATGTCAAGTTAAAATCTAGGTCCACGGCCACCGCCAACCTTTAAAGTAGATCCCATAACTCTGTACTTCCTTAATTCCAGTTATTTTAATTAAAAATAAACTAAACTAGTTTATTGTCTTGAAGGTGGATAATGGGAAGCAGACGTTTTTATTTTCTACTTTATTCGGGTGGCAATATAATTAATGGGGACCAAGGTTGGACCTACGATAAACCTAATGAAAGCGGCATTATCCTGGACCAAAGCAATACTTTCTCAGAATTAGTAGAGAAAGTATTTTCTGCTATGAATATTGACTGCACGCAGTCCATGTTAAAGATGACCTGTAGATGTCCATTTTTGGTATCCACAAGTACTTGGAATTACTTTCTCCATGAAATTGTAGATGACCCCACCGCCTCTCTACTACCCCCTACCTCATGTCTACCGCGGCCCACCACATCTCGAGCACCTCTCACTGCACATCGACCACCGCCCACCACATCTCGAGCACACCCCATCGCACATCGACCACCGCCCACCACATCTCGAGCACCCCCCACCACATATCGGCCACCCCCCACCACATATCGGCCACCCACCACCACATCTCGGCCAACCCCCACCACATCTCGACCACTTCCTACGACTTCTCGACCACCTCTCCCCACATATCCACTAGGTCCTACCATATCACCACCCCCCACCACATCTCCACCACCCCCCCGACAGCTCGACCACCTCCCACCACATATCCACCACCTTCTGATAGTTTATCAGAAGATGAGTATAGTTCTTCATTTTTGTCTATGTTGACATCATTTTCTCCAGTTTCACCTTACGACCAATATCTACCACCATTTGGATCACCCCATACTCCCAGACATATGGCTCCAACAGTTACTCAAATAACACCGACACTTTCACCCACACTTGAGCATGTACATACTACTACAGTGGTTAGTGGCAGAGGAAGAGGCGTAGCACGAGAGCTGGATATGACTATTGTGCCAGTTGGTAGAGGCAGGGGTAGAGGCAGGGCCGAAGATGAACCTATAGAGGCACCTATCGTTATGGATGACGATGGAAATGGGAGGCCCAAAAGAAAAAGGAAAAAACCAGCTTGTGGTACTTAGTAGACATTTTGGTAGTTGATACTTTAGTTTATATATTTGTATTAGACGTATATTATATTTTGGGATGTATATGTATATGTTATGTTGTTTTACATATTTGTTAAACAGGGCAAAAAAACTCGGAATGCAATATAACAAAATGAACTCTGTCAAAATTTCAGTAAAATTATTGATCGATTATGGTAATTTTGTAAAGTTATATGACCACTCAATGACTTAAAGGTTTAGTGAATAGTCGTATTTTCATCAATTTATGTCAAATCATGCACTTCTATCAATGGCCTCAAAGACCGTATCAATGCAGTGAGTAGTCGAATCACTACACATTGAAATGTGTTTTCAATTCAGAAATACTGTATTAATGACTGAAAAAGTTAGTGTTATCTCAAATCACTATTACTTTGTACTGTATTATCATGCTGTCCAGCTGTATCAATGCATATGTAGACATTATATAAGCACCATATCAAACTTGTTTTTTTACTTACTCATATTTTCTATTACTCAATTTTAAAATGGCATCTTCGAGCTCAAACATCAACCCTGATGGCTTCTCATACTGTGACGAAATTAACCTGTGCCTTGCTTGGAAACAAGTGACCCGTGACGAAAGTATTGGCTACTAATTTAAATATGTTAAATTATTCACGTGACTGCATAGTAGATTACCTGAAAATGCGTGAGTAGTAGTGCCAACTCACCCCATCCTATTACTAGCATAGTAGATCATCTGAAAACAAACAAGCAGTGTCTGGTTACATCAAAACACTATACAAACACAAGCTTTTTAATGCTTGATTTTACAACACATCTAACAACACTGTATAAGCGCATGCTTGTCACTTTTATCAGTGTGACAACTACTACTTTAATTGATAGTTTTACACGATTGTCAGTTTTTCTTTCATTGACAGTCTTTATCGCTGAATATTTTATTACTTTTACAAGACTTACATCAATGCGTGATTTTACAACACATCACAAAAAATTCACCACTTCACTCCTATATAAGAATAGTATTCATACTACTCTCGTCCCACACCAATATCATTCATTTTCAAAATTCAACTATCATCTTACTCTCATTTTACTATAAACAAAAAATGTCCAACTCTTCTACAATTCTAGATATCGTTCCCTTCATTCCAATTGAAATTCAAGAGGAAATACGAGATCGAGTCTTGCGAAATGAAGCTCTTAGAATCATATCAATGTGTCAACGCATATTGCGGACTCCATCTCTTCCTCTTTTAAGGCCAACAAAATTTCTATATCATTGGCCTAATATCGAATTTCCCTATCGTTCACCACTTGCGTTCGTGCCTTTGCACTCATGGACACCTTTATTTTATATCTATCTGTGGTACTTGCTAAATACTTATCACATGCCTATTGTATTCTCACCACATTTATACATTACATGGGATAAATGGGTATGCTATGATTACACTCTATTTGACAAGTTTTGGTTTGAAGTGTTTGGTGAAGACTGGAGAATTGTTGGATCTGGACAAAGCTCACTGCATCCATTGACTGAGCCAATTAATAAACATGTCATTTTGATATCAAAGTTCAACTCGAATAAGCCTCCATTGGATAACGGTAGTCGTCAACCAACTCAGTTCGAATGGGTAATCAATGCAAATGGATCTTTGCATGGACACGACCCAGAGGATTTGTTGAACAATGTATGCCAAACTGCAATATGGAGAGCAGAGTCATTAAATACAGGTGTTGAATACAATGCTGAAGAAATAGCAACGACTCCAGATGCACAGATGCAACTAGAGATTGATTGAAATCACGGGTTTTATTATCAGCATCTTCCTCTTTTTTATGTTTATCAGACAGATGTTTAAGTTTCTTCGTCTAATGTATGACGGATAACTTTATGTTCGTTTCAAATCTCTATTATGTGTATCGGGTTTATCTAAATATCTACCAATATTTATGTACCTTTTTTAAGCTATGTTAAATTTTAATTATTATGAATTATTAGGTTATCTTTACTCAACAATTTAAATTTTATATACGCATATTATAGTAAACATTATATATCATTACATAAATTTTATATACGCATCAACAATTTCAAAATAACACTCTCACACGAACACTTTACGTAAACCCTTAAAAATATTCTTACTTACACACTACTACTTTTATTTTTAATTTTAATGTCATAATTTTAAATAAAAAATTTAACTTTTATTAAAATTAAGCAAGCAAATTAAAGGAAGAAATGGCCAATCAAAGAAAATGTAAAAAAATACACGGAAAGACAAAAAAAAAAAAAAAACCGTAAAAACGTTAGTGGCAGTGGCGTTTTTACATGTAAAATCGCTACTCCTACTGGCGATTTTACATGTAAAAACGTTGGACCCTCTAACGTTTTTATGTTCAATTTTTTTTTTTTTTTTTTTTAAAACCGTTAATAGAACTAACGTTTTTTACTTTAAAAACGTTACTCCCACTCACGTTTTTAAATTTTACCCATTTCCCTCATTAAGTTAAAAACAACCCCATTTCCCAAAATAAGTTTTCAAACTACCCTATCAACGCAAAAAAGTCCCAATGAGGCCATCTTCAATAGTAATTTTTATTTTTCTATTTTTATTTTATGTGTTAATATTATTTTATAATATTTTTATACCTAATTAGTAATATATTCACGTAAATAGAAAATGATAAAAAAGGATGGTCTCTAATAATAATTTTTACTTTTACATTTCTTCTTTATTTGTTACTTATTTAAGAAGAGAGATAATTAGTGGGTTTTAAAATACCCAATGAAAATGTGCCATCTCATATAGGAAATTTTGATTACCATTTCTACATGTAGAAATGGTGATATAAATTATCAATGTGACTCACCTTCCACATCACATAGAAATGGTGATAGAAAATACTATTGGAGCATATTTTTTTCTATTTAACTTTTTTATTGTAGAAATTTAGTTGGATATAAATCACTATTAGAGATGGCCTAAGGCATGATTCCCTCTTTTCTCTTAGCAGTGATATCTCTTTGCATTTTGTGGTGTTTAATTTTTCATATTTTAAAAATATTATATAATTTATTTTCGAAGCTTCTAAAATTCCAACAATAAAAGTGTTGCATTTAGTCCAAAATTGATCCAAGAAATGAGCAAGCATGGTGGTATCCTAAGAACTACATTGTACTCGTACTTATGCCAGATAAACATAATAGTACCTTACAAATATATCACGTACGATATATATGTATATATATATATATATATATACTTTTATCAAAATAAAGTTACAATTAATTCAAGAAATATTGTACTCATACTTAACAAGGCAAAATATCCATATTAAAGCTATAGAGAGAGCAAACTACACAAATATTTGTAATAAACATTACAATTTTCTACTTATTTTTTTTGGGTTATACTAAGAAAATATAAGTTTGTATTTTTGTACATCATCCACTTGTATCAAGAGACTAGTTGTTGTTAATCAATGTACATATTTTCATCTTTTGCCAAGTTTTCTGTAACAAATTTTACGAATCAAATACACTTTTAATGTTGTCTCGTGTAATAATATTTTGAGTGTAAACAAACTTTGAGAGTTAGATTACAAACAACTTCTTGTTAATTTCCAAATTTTGGCATGGATGACCTATATTTGATTAGACTAGTAGATGGAATTAATCTAGTGCGCACAAACTGGTCCATTTTACCATAAAGTCGTTTAAACAAAATAAAATAAAATTATTGTATATTGATTAATGATCCATGAATTGGCTCATATGGTCCAAAGACTCCCCTGTAGTAACTACAAAGTTTTGAGAATGAGGATGCAAAAAAAATCATATTATTTTAGTAAATAAAGTTTTCAGTTTTGTTTATGTACAACTGGATAAGATTTAAGAGGAATTAATATAGTTAATTAATGTCAATAATATCACTATCATTATTCAATCACTTCTCCCATATCAAAATCTTACTCTTATAAAAAAGGATGAATAACTATCAATAGTCAAATAATGCTTGGCCAGCAGCAGCCACGCACCGCAAATGGAGATTAATTAAGGTGCGTGAAAGTTGATCCGAACACCTCGTGAGGAACAAAAAAAAAAACTATCAATAGCCAGCGCAAGCAACCATAAGTTATTAGATGGCCAAAGACCTGTCTTGTTCAGCTTGGTTGACACATTTTGACATAGTAATTTACAAAAATAAAATAAGAATTTGTCCATGTGTGACAATATGTCAATATTACAGTGATTCTTTTTTATGCCACGCTTGTATAATATTAAAATATTTGAAAATTGTGATAGAGCTTAGAGAATTGTTAAAATGTTATCTTATTTAATAATAAAATTATAGGTTTAAATCTAATTTTAAATAGGATATTTCTTTCTCAAATCGTTGAAAGAGTAATTTAGTTATTTTCAGGTGTGCATCAAAGTAATCATCAGATACTTAAAATCTTTTTTTTTTTTAACAAATCCGATACTTAAAAGTTAAATCTTGGTACTAGAAAAATTGTATTGGATGGTTAAAATATTAAATTTTTGTTTCGTTTAGATTTTTCATTTACAAGTTGAGGGGAAAAACAAATACTCTCTCATCTAAAATTAAGGATTTTATTTCTTTCTCCAACCCATCACTTATCATAAATCTCCTTAACATAATTAGTGTAGCAAATATCACAATATATATATATATATATATATATATAATTTGTATTTTCTTAAAAAGTGTAAGATTCAAAGTAAAATAACTAGTATCAAATATTAAGATCTGGTCTTATTGTACAAACATTTCATTATTATAAAATGCTTTGTTTACTGAGTAATTTTATCATATATTTTTGCTTTGAATTGTAATATAGATTGTACTTTACAAAAATACAACCTATTTAATATATGTTAATAAAAATATCCAGTAAATGTAATACAACTCTTCATTATTTCAGGAATCTTGGTTTGGGAGAAATTAGTATGTGCTTCACAAACATTTTATGAACCATACAAATATATATTATTCATTGTGGCAGAGAATAAAATACAACGACATGTATATTAATAAAATGTCAGTGGAAGGCGCGCTTGTGCTTGAGTTCAATTTTTAATATAAATTTTCGCAAGTGGTAACCGAACAATTATTTATTCGAGCAAAAACTTAAAATTAAATCCAAGAAAAAGAAGAAGAAGGAGGATTCAAACATGAAAATCATGATAAACAAAATAAAATAAAAATAGTTACATAAATAATAATAATAATAAAAAAAAAAAAAAATCTACGGTCACAAACTTAACTTAAAATAAAATTTAAAAGAATGAGATCAATTGAATATTGTTGTATCTTAAGGGAGAGAGCTTCCTTCCTGCCAATTAGATTGGCATTTGGACACAGATATTTATCTTTTACAAATAATGTTTTACTTAATTTACAAACCTTTAACTATATATTACGTAATGTTCATATTACATAATCACCCTATTCAATTCATAGTCGATGCTCTAAGTATCAAATATCAATATTGCAACGTGCACAAATGACGATAAAGCTAGGTTTGCATTTAGATGACTTAAATAAATAGAAGAAAGAAAGAAAGAACAAATCTTAAAATAAATAAATATTGAGGAGGCGCAGTTGTCCTAAAAGAGACACCTTTTAGCTCATCATTGCAATTTGTACATCATTGAGCACAAAGCACCGAGTAAATTGGAGCTACACTTTGGTTTACATTTTGGTAAATATTATATTGTGTGCCTATTATAAATCAATAAAATAACAAAAAGTTTCGGCTATACCATGTTTACAATTCTTTTGCATCAAAATGTCTTCAATTAAATACATTATTTTTTATTTATTTTGCAACTAATTCTTTTCACATAGGACTTTTTGCATTTGGTCTTTGACTTTTTTTAAAAATAATAATAAAAGAAAGTGGTCCCTAAGAGATATCATTTCTCCGTATCTACTACATAATATCTAGAGATATTACCTCTGATGAGAATCAAAATTGGGAAATTCTAATTGCAGAATCAAAAGATACTATTTGGTAGTGTAACCACCTGGGTTCTCACTCAAAATGACTTGTCCAAGTTGTAACTTAAGGTCATTACACTCAGATATATACCAAGGACCTTTCCATTATATTACCGATACAGAATATTTTAGGTCATTAGACATAATATCTCCCAAAGATAACATCCTAAAAATTTTCAAATTCAGAATCCATTTTTTTTTTAATTTTTGCACATGGCGTTTTCAATCAAAATAGTGTCAAAGGGCCAAAATAACCCAAACATTTCTTAGAGGGCCGAGGGTGTGCTTTAGAAAAGGAAATACTAGACTGCTTGGAGTGGCCTTAACAAGGTGAAGACCTTACCAAAATCCATTAAGAAAAAAGATTAATTCTGAGTTTATTTGAAGGTTAAATGACATGGAAAATTCAACCTTGAATGTGTTAAAAGAATTTTTGTTACTATTTTTTTTAACACTCAAGCAATAATAAATTCGGGTGGTTCTTGGGAAAGGAGAGGGAGAGTGAACAGTGGTGCCCGTGTGAAATATCACACACTCAACCACTTTGGCTAAAGCCCTACTTGGTACTTCGAAAGTAAAAAAGTTGAATAAATTCCAAATTTATTAACAAATTCTTAGTTTTTCACGGTAATTTTAATCACATTTTTCATTAAAAAACTGCTCATCAAAAGTTTCATTAATAATTGAAAATAACATAAGTTGTCATTTAGATATAAACGTTGTAGTCAAGGGAAGAACATATCCTACCTTTGGTTTAGTTATGGGTATTGCTGTTTTTCTAGTTTTACCTTCTTTTTTTTTTGAATAATTATTCATATCAAAGATAATTACATAGAGTCAGATATAGAATTTTTTCACCCTAACTATACGATGAACTACATAATTCACTGATCAAAGAGATGAATAAGCAAGCTTTTTAATTCGCGTCACCCTCATGCATGAGAGTCTCCCAACCGAGAGAGTAGCTTCAGCTTCCTTCTGTGTGTCACCAACTACACAAATCAGCACGAATCATACCATTTGCATCATCAACAACCACCCACATGAGAGGTGGATATATCACCAATTACCCACAAAAAGTGGACAAACCACTTTTTTAAATTCGAATACAATTAATTTTTGTGGCCAATATAACTACTGATCTCACCCTAAATATGATTTTGCATGCAGAAAATTACGTATATATTATTTTTTTCTGCATGGTTTAATAGCTAGCCTAAAACATTTTTGTCTTTGACTCTCTGTCCCTAGTTGAGAGAAGCTAGCTAATTAATATATTTTTAAAAGGAAAAAGAAGAAAGAAAGTCTACACTTTCCTAGTACAAAATTATTACATTTAATTTTAAAAAATAAAAATTACGCAGCTCTGTCGCCCTCTAGTGTATGTAAGGAGAAACGTTTTCAATCTTGCTCAAAAGAGGACTATACTCCTGTGCAAATTACTTACAATTATTTGCTATACAACTTCACATCTGCGAACTTATTTATGAGTAGGCAAGCATATAAAACTTGTGATAATTTTTTTTTTGTTCTAAATTAAGAAATTTATTTTATTTTTAAAACATAATTAATGGGCACCAAATTACACGATATAAGTTTTACTTTTTAAGCTCCTAAATTAAGAGCATAGTTTCATTTTTGAAATATAATTAATGTGCACCAAATCACATGATATAAGTTTTGTTTTTAAACATGGATTAATTAGATTAAAAAACTAATGTTTCTCCGAAGTACAATTGCATGATTGATACTGCTAAGATCCGAAAAATATGGAAACATTTGCAAAGGTCACACAAATTGTGGATTTTTTTATTTTTAATATCTTGGTTGTTTTACGTAACGCAATGCAAAAAAAGTAAGAAACCCTAAAAGTTTGACGGATCAAAGGCTAGTTAACGGTTTGCAAATAAAGGTGGGGACATTACTATTAATTTAATAATTACTTGTTCAAATCACATGGGAGGCTTTTCTCATGCAAAGTCCACATCTAGATACTCTCTCTTTATATATATATATATATCATCAAATTTCAGAAAGGGTTTTCTTATTTTAACTAAAAAATCAATTTTTTCTTTTAAGGAGGTAAATAATTGAATTTTTTGATAAAATTTGGTGATGATGATCTCCTTTGCTTTTATGATTCGATTTGAGTTTAGAAATATTTAAGATATAATTTCTCGCTTCTTTAAAAAAAATGTAGTTAATATTTGTAGATGTTGTGAAACAAATATCACAACTAGAAATTAGGTAGAAGGGTTTATTACACATTGATTTTTACCAAAAATCCAATGAATAATATTTTTTTGAATGAAGGGCCTATTTTTAATTGGTAATTAGTGTAAGAGGCCTATTTTGTTTTATATTTTAAATGAATGTATTTGAATAAATTTAAATATCATTTAATTAATAAAAACATGTTATGTATTACCTAAATTACCCCTCTTTATGAAATTTGCACAAAAAATATGAACTGAAAAGTTCATATTGTAGTGAAATATGGACTGCAATATGAACTTTGCAGTAAAATATGGACTGCAAAGTTCACATTGCAGTAAAATATGGACTGCAATATGAACTTTGCACCAAAAATATCGACTGCAAAGTTCACATTACAGTGAAATATGGATTGCAAAATTCATATTGCAGTGAAATATGAAATGCAAAGTTCATATTGCAGTGAAATATAAACTGCAAAGTTCATCTTGCAATCCATATTTTAATGCATATTGGTATTTTTTAGTTTATTTTAAGGGTTGAGATGTCATTTTACAATAAAAAAAAAGGACACATGTCATATTATCAATAAAATAAAAAATAGGCCCTTTATTTACAAAAAATTATTCCTTGGCTTTAGTGTGAAAATCTTTCTCTAATAAGATCTTTTTTTAATTGTCCCATATCACAAATACTGCGAGGGAACACATTCTTTAAAAATAAATGAGAAATCTCATCTTAATTTTTTTTTATAAATTAATGTAATGTAATGTGTACACTAGATTTGAATGCTCGCATAAGTCATTTTAATTTGGTTTTCAATGCCTTTTGACAATACGAGCGCATGGGACAAGGAGTTGTTAAATGGCAGGTGAATTGGTTAATTTGGTTTAGTGGCTTTTATTGGATAATCTCTCTCTGTCATAAAACTATTCAAATAATTATTAATTTTTTTTTTGAAAGCTTTTAACTAGTAATTTATTCTCTTATTTTCTTAATATGAAGAGATGGTCTAATAGATTTTTAAATTGGAATAAAAGAAAATTCGTTTTACTTATTTTTTTATATTGACATACAACAAAACTATTGCTTTAAGTAACTGTAAATAATCATTTACTCATTGGGGTATCAAAATGAAAATAAAAATACAACAAAATTATTGCATTAAGTAATATATTGTAAATATTGTTTACACATTGGGTGTTAAAGTAAAAATAAATATGGAAGAAGGAGAAATAAAGAACAATGACATAAAATACATTGGAAAGCAATATCATCAAATTAATTTGTACTTTCATCAAAATATGTAAGATGAAAGTAAATATATATGATATTCTCTCACCATAACGTTGGTTTTTGAATTATTAAAGAAAAAATGTATATAAGAGAGCTAATTTCCTCAACGATAAATCCAAATTATTTGATTTGAAAATGAATCTCCCACTTTTGAAGCTGCTTACCAATATTTGAAGTTTAAAGGAATTGACTTGACTAGTGTATTTTTGTTTGCATAGAAAAAGGAAGAAAAGAAATCTAGTGCATGAGATGTTGGAAAGGTCGCAAATCTAGTGCATACCAGTTACTAGACACAACTTTTGTCTCATAGCATATTACTAGAAATTTCCTGTCCTTTTTATTTTTCTTGTCTTTGTCATGAAATATCTTTATATTTGTATTGGGATGTAACTAATTTTTGTTCCAGTAATTAGATGCTCCAGGTCACAAGTGTTCGGAAATCAAATTCCTGCAGTGCAGAAACAATTCACCTACTTTGATCACAAATTATCACTTGCATCACACTAGACAATCTGAAACAAAACTTGTGGTTTTACTAAAAAATCTCTTTTGATACCAGAAATAAGATTAATCAAGAATACGCTTAATGTACCGCATAGTGGGTACCTTTTTTAATTTTTTTTTTTTTTTTGCATGAATTCATCTAAAGGTATGTGTAAGATGACAGAGGTTTTATCAGTGCAAATTAAAAGAAATATCTCAAGTATATTTTCGTATTTCGACTTTCTTAATTATAATGAATTCTATTTATCTGAAATTTAGAGTTTCAACTTCTTTCTTGTAACGTGTCAAATTAAAATCTACTTTATTTTTTGTTTTTGAGACATAACCAATGGAACGATATCTTATTAAACAAATTTTATTATTAATCATTTATTATGCAGGTTCAAATTAGCATTTTTTACTAAGAAGTTTAAAAGTCAAATTAAATTCATAATTTGAGATCATTAGTATCACTTGCCCAAGACCTACTTATTTCACATATATTATCCCCCACGAACTTCTTTATTTGAAAGAGAGAGAAATATGGAGCGTAAAAAATGTGATTCGAACTTTAATTGAATTTGTTATGAACCATGCATGTATTACATATTAATAGGTCGGCGAAGCAAGAGCTAAAAGAAAGAAAGAAAAAAAAATTCAACCTTTTCTTTTATGGGAGAAGAAAAAGGTTTTAATTTAAATGGGTAAAGTATGGCATCAAGTACATATATATAATTCTCTTAAACTATTATCTCTATATCAAAATAGTCAATCACATTATTTACAAAGAATCGAACTAAGAACCATATTATATTATATTATTATGTATATTATTATTATTATTATTATTATTATTATTATTATTATTATTATTATTATTATTATTATTATTATTATTATATGCTATCAAACTATACGATTAACAAAAATATAGAGAAAAAAAAAATTCTCCGCCTATTTACATTTTTGTTTGTGCTTTTGAAGTTTCAATGGGCGATTCATTTAGATTTGAAGGTTTAAAACCTATTTGCAGCTTTAAGATTTAAATTTGAAGTCATATTTTTTCCCTTAAAAATTAAGAGGCTCCCCCATCTTGACACTTAAGACTTCATTTTTAAAAAGGTAAAATACATCATTTGCACCGATAACAAAACAAGCAGCCCCCCTATGATTTACCATATGTCAAATACTTATGTCCTATCAATTTATGATTATTGAAAAGAAGTAGGATTACTAACGTGAGACAGCTAGATAAAGTAACAACAAAAAAATGAGTAGTTTTTTTTTTTTAATCATTAAATTATGTTTTTCCGTTACAAATAACATTAGTGATAAAAGATTTTGTTATTACGTGGTCCCTGAAAAGTCTTTGGTGATAAGAGCTGATTTTCATCACTAAAAGTGTTTACCTCACTAAAATTGTGCACCACATTTAAGAAACATGCTTTAGTGACAAAACTCTTAGTTTTCTCACGTATCTCTTAACTGTCATAGTTTTTATGACAGATTTTAAGCAAGTTTCATCGTTAAAGGAATATATTTTGTTAGAAACACAAATTTGTGTTGCTAAAGAGTAAATTATGTGACCAAATATTTGTCACAATATTTATTTACTAACTGATTAACAATTTATTCACAAACAAATAGTAATGAAGAAATAAATTGTCATTTTGGAAGAAGTACGTGAATGACAATTTTCATTTGCAGAGTCGTCCATGTGTATATTTATATATGTATGTATGCATATGGTGATTATATAAAATGAAAATTGTCTATATTTGAGGAAATTTTTGTCAATTGCCTCGTGTCATTAGGTGGCATACTGGCTTCTTAGGCAGATGATAGAGAGATCTGATGAAGTCGTGGTTAGTTATAGGTATCTATTTTTCAAAAGAAAATCTAAATCTCTCATTTTGGTTATAAATAAAAAATATATCTCAATTTTTTTGACTGAGATTCTAATATATATGAAATATTTCTTTAAATTAAGTGGCTAAACATTGGGTTCTTATCTCGATATAGTGGGTTTCCTCCCTTACCTTTTAAGCTTTTACTTAATATAGTAGATACGTACCGTGCAATAATTGAAGAAGCAAATTTCATTGGTCTAATATGAGATAGCATCTCTTCTAACATCTCTTCTAACTATGCAAGCAGTGCGCAAGTTTATGGCCATCAAGTGTCTTGGAAAAGGCTCAAACTCCGGCGTTAAAGTGAGGATCAATCTCACTTTTATATCAAAAAATAACATAAGATGTTGCATACATATATAGTACAGTTTTATTTTGTTAAAAGCCGTTCTTAAATTAACTAACTTAAGGAGCATCAATTTTATGGGACAAACGGATAATTATTTTTATGAAATTTAGTGAATTTAATCTCTATAATGAATAGATCATTTCCACCAAATTTTATCAAAAAAATCAACTAAGAAGTAGGTTAACTAAATATCTAAAATTTCAACGTTAAAAAATGTGTATATATATCAATTTTTTAAATAATGTACTTCCCAATTGAATTTTTTGATGAAATTTTGTGGGGATGATCTATGCTTTATATAGATTATTTCCATCAAGTTTTATGAAAAAAATTAATCTATTTACTCCATCGAAATAAACGATGCATGTATATATCAATTTTTTATTACATTTATTTCTAGATTGGATTTTTTTTTGTTAAATTCAATTTGAAATCTACCGAAAGTTCATCTATGCAAATTTTCATTGAAAAATTCATTTATTCACCCCGCCAAATGAACACTCATTTTCTTTTTTGTTAAAGAGAAAATTTAAACTATTAAATAAAGCAAGAACATATTTTAACGTTATGTTGGAACTGTATCAAACTTTTGAATTATATAAACCCCCCCAACCCCCCCGGGGAAATCAAACTTCTTATTATTATCTTACGCAAGTAAACCTTATATTTAACTATTATACCACTTATATTTTTATTTAAATTTGAATGTTACGTATAGTTAGCATATTATATATATAGGAAGATATTATTACTAAAATAATAATACATTTCTGCTAGAGTAATTTTATGTCATTTTAAAAATAGAAAAAAAACCTGGTTTTGCTCTGCCCCTGAGATATATTGATGCGCCAGGGGTGTTTAAGATTTCTTAACTCCTGATTTTTGACTGAGGCGGCCAATTCACTTTTGCTGGTATTGCCTTTCTTGGGGGTCTGCCCCTACCGTGATTTATGCAGTTGTTGGTTGTGTTGCTTTCAAAAAGAGTGATTCATGGAATATTTAGAGGCAGAATAGAAGAACTGGAACAGATTTTGATCACAACAGCCAAAATTAATATGTTTATTATAATAATCCCTCTGATGTGTTCACATTTCCAAATCAAACACAATTTGCACTTGCTTTACTTAACCCTTGATGTTGCATTGGGTTTGACGTAATTGGTTTTCTTTCAAGTCAACCACAAAGACCTTTGTAGTTGTTGAAATCATAAAAGAGTCACCTGCTCTAATTATTTGTGACTTTATTTAAGAGTGAATTAATATTGTGAAAAAGTTTTTAATTACAACTACACACAAATGAAATATGGAAAATGGTAGGCTTTACTTATTTTTGTTTAAATTGATGTGGTGTCAATTAAATGAATTATTTTGACCATTCATTTATTAATGTATTATTTGTTTTTATTTTTATTTGATTGATACTACAACCGTTTGTATAAAAAATTATGTAAGTTGTTAGTATGTTTAACACTACTTACTAAATATTTTTCTCTATTAGAAGTGTATGAAAAATGATTGATTTTATCTGTAAAATATTTTAGTATGTAGTTAGTTCGAATCAAAATATAATGTTTATTTTTAACCCTTAATTGTGATCGTATTAAAATTTGACATATAGTGTTAAAGTGGCAAGTCTTTTGTGCAACGCATAATTTAATTTTAATAAAGCTTTATTCCAACGATGCTCTTGTTCTTTTTATTTATCAACTGTTGATATGTGTTATAATAATATGGTAATATTATTGCCAAATCAGTTTTCATTAACGTCAAAGAAAAAAATGCATTGCATGCAGTGGTGTAGCCAGGAAATTTAGTTCGGGGGTGCACAATTTGAATAAACTCAAAGTCCAAATAATAATAATATAACTATGGAGTTCTTACATTAACAAAAGTATTAAAATAAAGAAATTACCTATAACAATCCTCTCCGAGATTTCATATTTTGAAATCGTTGAATGACAACTTCATTATCGATAGACTTGAGTACATCTTTCTCGATATAAGCCACCAAACAATCATTCAAGAAGTCATCTCCTAACCGATTTCGTAGTTGACTTTTGATTATCTTCATCGCCGAAAATACTCTTTCAATTGTTGCAGTTGCTACGGGTAAGAGTAGAGCCAACTTAATAAGCAAAAAGACCAATGGATAGACACGATGCTTCTTCAACCGAATCATTGTTCTACAAAGATCACTAACTCCAGTAATTTCATTAATTCGATCGTCAGAGCGCATATCAATAATGTATGTCTCAAGTTGATGTTCAAGCGCAATTAACTCAATTCTTGAAAAATCGGATGGATAAAATTCGGCAAATCGGATCAATTTTCTCTTATCAAATGCAACGAATGAGTCGCTTGGATCAAGAGAAGACATACACAATAACAATTCCATATTCACCTCATTAAAACGACTGTTCAACTCTAGAAGTAACGTATCTATCACGGTGTAAAACAATTCAACGCGATAGTAATATAAATTTGTGTTCCCTTCAGAATTGCGTCGTGATCTTCCTTGATGTACAAAAGTATCCCCCATGTCTAGAACAAGTATATCCTCCTTAACACAAAAATCAGACACTAGACTTAGTAATGAATCCCACCCATCATCTCTCATCTTTTGTAGCCGGCTTTTTGTTACTTTTACTAGCTGCATAGCATTAACAATATATTAATTTATTAAACCTAAATCAAATATAAAATTAGCCTAGACAAAACAAATTGTGAAAAATATAAAATTAGCCTAGCCTAAATGTATATCCTCTCGAAAGTTTGGCACATTTAAAAAGTTTGGCATATTAATAAAGTTTGGCACATTTAAAAATTAAAACTAAATGTAAAAGGAAAAAAAAAAGGAAATAGATCTGAACCTCGATCTGCAGACTACAGTGCCGACTGCCGAGTGCCTTGGTCAGTTGGTCACCGCCCGCCGGTCTTTGTCTCAGCTACACAGCTGTGTGTGAGCAGGTGTGGAGAGCAGGCGAGCAGCAAAAAAAAAAAAATAAAGAGGAGAAAATCGCACTCAAGCGGAGCAAGGAGATGGGCATAGAAGTAAAAAGGGGGTATTGAGGCAATGAGGCTAATTGATTCTCACGGTTCTGTTTGACACACTCCTCCTTTTAGGTATATACAAATTCCCAAAAGCCCCCTAAGTTTTATTACAGTTACACACCCTTAACTCTAAATTTATGCACATAAGTCCCTATACTTTTTTTTTTTTTTTTAAAAATGCCGAAATCGCCGGGGGTGCACGCGCACTCCCTCGCCACACTATAGCTACGCCCCTGATTGCATGGTTGTACATCGTACTTAAATATATTATATTTCTTTGACATTAACAAAAAAATTTTTGGCAATTAATAGTGTTACCCTAATAATAAAGATAAAATTGTAAAATATCCATCTACTATAATATTTAAAGTTAAATAAAATCAAATACATATTTTAAAAGTTTTTTTTTAATCATTAATTATTCAGAATTGAAAAAAGACAAAAACAAACCGATCCTAAATCAAATTCCTTTCATTCATAATACTAATTAAACTTACTATCTTACATTTTATATCAAACACATAAAATTTACAGATTATCAAACACAGCCTTAATTTTCATTGAATTAGAATGACCACCAATATTTTTTTCTTTCTAGTTAGACCCAAATGTTGTAAATGGTTTGTTTTATTGGTCTTATTTTTTTTTTTTTTTTGGTTTGAGAGTATGTCCCAGCCGACGCGCTGCCGGTAACCAACCATTATTTTAACGTCGCCAAGCATTTTTTGCTTTATTGCTCTTATTATAGTTGAAAACCTTCCCTTCTGTTCTGGGCATCAATTTTGTTTCTACCTTCAATTTTCTCTCTCTAAATCTTCCTCCCCCCCGCCCCTTTCCTTCTCTCACCTCAAACATACACAAATTGACTAGCAGGTTTTTTTGTCCAGTGACAATAACGTGCCCTGGGATTTGTTTCACTTAACAGATGGGTTTCTTGATATCACTTGATTTGAGCTTAAAATAGCAACACTCTTGAACTTTCCTTTCACTTTCCCAAGAAAATCATGGAATGGGTTTTCCTGGAAATCAAGGAAAGAATCCTTCTTTCTCCGTCACAACCACCATTTTTTCCTACTAAACCATCACCATCAAATCTTGGATCAAGTGGGTTCAATTTAAACAACAAGCTAGCCCAAGTATACTTCTCATCATTGTAATACAAGCCATTATTTCTTTATCTTTGGTGTACTCCACCTAAAAAATAAATTATAGTAAGATATGTATATGAGATTACATATGAAGTACAAAGCATCACATATAAGATTATTTGTACAAATTATCTAACTATTTTCTTCTTTCCAACTTTGAATATAATTCCCTCCCTTTATTTTTCTCACATATTTTCCAACCTAAAACAAAACAAAATAACTAGGATTCACAATTACAAAATCATTTATCAATAATTGTACCAACAATGCAACGATGGAAAATAATGAAGTCCTAAATTTATAGGCAAATTAAGTTGTAATAAATGCAAAATGAGATTCAAATTAAAAAACCCACAACAAACTTCTAGCTCATTTCAATTATGACAATAAATTGAAATGTTTTTATGCAAAAGGAAATGCCAAGTTAGGTCACTGTCACAGGCTGTCAACATTTATTAAAAAGAAAAAAATACTATTAATGTTAAAAAAAAAAAGGGCTAAACAATGTATGTATGTATATATGTATACATATGGGCTAGGTGTTAATTTAAGGTCATACACTCATTACTTTTTGTTTTAATTCAAAAGGGGCCAACAGCCCAAAACCCTTGCACCAACTTATCTATATCCACTCCTGCAAGTCATTATAATGATCTAGACTAGTAAGATGAATCATTTTTGACAAGAACTCTCAAATATTTTTATGTAACCTCTTGCACTCCAAAATATATATAATGGAGGCACTCTAAATGTTTTTATGTAACCTTTTGCACTCTAAAATATTTTTCTAAAGTGGGTGGCATTCATCCGGGAAGCCATGGATGGGATTAACCACCTGAGATGAATTAGTTTTGAGAACAAGAACTCTCAAAACTCATCGGTCTCTCACTACTCTGAGTCCTTCATACAGGCCCATAAGCTCAGCGTGTAGTGGACTTGATTTGCAGCAATGACCATTAAAATTCCATATCCAGTTACCCTTTTCATCTCTGAGTATTCCTGCATACGTACCACAGCCATCCCTATAACTTCCATCTATATTCAGCTTGACGTAACCTAGAGGAGGGCATGTCCATCTGCCATTCACTGGATCAATGACGAGATATATGCTTTGTTTTCCTTTGATCTACATATCCGTAGCATGTGTAGCCGCTTGTCTAACAATTTTGTAATTCGAAAACGGGATATTTTAGAAATACATTTCATTCATCGACTTCTAAATGTGCCAAATGAGCGTAAGAAAATATTCCGACCAATTAAGATTCCTGGCATGTACCTAATGCGGTTTAAAACTTTAGCATTTTCCTTTATCCTAGTTATTAAAGGGGAGCCTGAAGAACAAACAGCTTTTGAGGTCGGAATCACCTCATCCCACACCATTTTTGATCTAGGGCAGTCACACAATAAATAAAGCAAATTCTTGGGGTTCAGGTTCCACCAGTGACACACATCCGATTCCGCTAACCTAATACTCCAACGGTATTCATTTGTATCCAACCTACCATGTAACACTAACCAAACAAACATTCTAATTTTTCTGAGGGCAGTCTAGTTTCCAAACCCATTTTCGATTTGACCCAGTCCATATTATCCTCATCAAAATTGATGAATTTGTAAAAAGATTTAGCAGTTATTATGTCTTCCTTCGACCCTTTCCAAACAACCTCGTTCTTCCTCCAATCTATTCCGAGGCAAATGAACCTTCAAAATTTTGCGTCTCAACTCCTCTGGAATTACTGTACTAAGTCTATAAAGCGCCCACTCCCCATTTTCTAAAATAAAATCACTAATAGTCCACTTAATCTCATAGGGTTCAAGATTCTCCACAAGAAGGCAAAGAGGATCTTCACCAAGCCAAATGTCAAACCAAAGAGAAATGTTAGTTCCCTTTCCTACACGCTAACCATACCCACCTTTGACCCTATTAAGGCTTTTAACAATCCCTTTCCATGTTCTATATCAGTATTCATGTTTTCATACTCCATTATATTATAATTCTTAACATACTTACTTCTAAAAATCATAGCCCACATAGAATCGACTCCAGCAACCATCTTACCTCATACTTTAGTAAGTTGGGCTATATTTGCTCTCATTGCTTCTCGAATATTAAGACCACCTTGTTTCTTGATTTTGGTGACTTCTTCCCACTTAATAAGGTACATATTGTTCTTTTCGCTAGTAGAGCCCCACAGGAAATTCCTAATCAACCGATTCAAAGTATCACACATTGCTTGAGGCAGCCATTCCATTTGCATGGAATAGGTCGGGATTCCCGCAATAACAGATTGAATTAGAGTGCATCTACCTGTAAGACTAAAATGTTTAACCTTCCAACCTAAAAGCCGATTCTAAATCCTCTCGATAATGTAACCAAAAGTCTACTTGTTAGTTCTCCCATGAATGAATGGAATACCTAGGTATTTCCCCAAATTATTAGTAAACCCCAAACCCATAATGTTTTGGATCTTCAATTTAGTATCTCTCTAAACTCCTGTGCTAGCGAAAGCCACCGATTTTTTCAAACTCATAGACTACCCAGAAGCCTTGCAAAAATTATTGATAATATTAATCATCACTTCAGCTTATCTAGCATCACTTCAGCTTATCTAGCATTTGCTTTGGAGAAAAAAAGCATATCATCGTCAGCGAAAAGAAGGTGAGAAATCTGAGGCCTCCACAACAAATATCAAATAACTTCTATTTACCATCCTGAACCGCTTGAGCTATCTTCATAGAGATATGCTCTAGATAGATTACAAAAAGGAACGAAGATAGCGGGTCCCCCTGTTGAAGCCCTCTGGAACGTGGTCAAAGTCCCTGTTTCGGAGGCCAACTTAGACACTTAATTTTTAACTCAGATATTAGTATCGATTTTGGCGATACGAACTGATTCATTATTTAAAAGGCCTAAAAATCATAAAAAATATGAAAAAATTATAAAGTATGAGATTAATAAAATGGATCAATTTTATAAGTATAATAACATTATCTAGTACAAATTACATAGCTTACATTTAAATATCATCATCTATCGCACTTGGTAATATAATATTACATCATAATTCAATAAATATATACCAAAACAATCTTATAAAGCACAAATATCTTAAATATAAAGTTCAATTAGACCTAGAATAATGATATAGATTATAATTATCATCATTACTCAAAGACTCTAGTGATGAGGAATAAGGATATAAAAAAGGTTGAGAATTGGCACTTGTGGGATAAGGATGAAATGAATGGTTAGATGATTTATAATCAGGAAAAATTGGTTGGCCATGGTGATGATAGTACCCAAATCTCCGATAATCGTTACTACCTGAAGATCCATCATGATACGCTCCACGATCACTTCTATAATAACTACCACGAGCAGTAATACTATTATTTGATTCCCCACTACTAGCATAATTTTGTGCAGAACCTCCATAACTAGTGCCAAAACTATAACTACATATTCCGCTTCCAGAGATGTTATGTCTACGACTATCATAATCATAGTCGTATCCATGTCCATCATAATAGTGTTGGCCTAAGTTTAAGCTCTATAGTTGATCATCAATGCGCCGATAGCTTTGTGAATAGAGATCATAGCCATTAGAATACTCATCATAATTAGGGAACCTAGTTAGATCTGCTAAATGCCTACGCTACTCACTTATTCTAGGTCGATATTCGTGGCCTATGTCTTTTGTAGCATAATAATTTTCATCTCCGCGCCATAAACATACCACCATCATGTTGGCTATCAGTATCAGGATTGTAAGCACCATCTCTACCACCACTATTAGTATGCCGTATAGCACCACTACCTAGCTCACCTCCACCATCATTATTAGCATCATCATCATCATCCCTATCGTCGTCGTCGTCATCATCATCGTCGTCATCACTTGAGAAAATGGTAGGTCTTTGAGGTTGCTTATGACGGAGACAACCCTCCATCTCTTCATTGCTCTTTTGAATACCCTCGTCCAATCATGCTAAATCATCAGATTCTAAGACCACTGCCTTATTCTTCCTTACTCACTTCATCTAATATATCACCATCATCAAATATATTGTTTAGGTTGACAGGGTTATAATAATCGTCTGCATCACCATGTACATCAAATTTCTAACTTTAAGGCATATATTGTAGTGCACATACATTAGTTTATGCAACTTTGTCATTGTTAACCAATTGTTACTTCCTTAAGTGCATAAGGACATGCTTCAACATTTCCTCATATACATGCTATATGTTTCTTGAATCTGGTGATAGCACCAAAAATAATTTTCTAATAGTAATTGCACACCTACTTTTCTTTTATCCCCTTTAACAAGTTCTTTTCCATGTTTTCAAACTAAATCAGTTTTTTGAGCCATTCTACAAAAGAATAAGCAATTTATTATTACTATTTTTTTTTATTTCATTCCTATGATTCTAAATCCAACCTAATTCCTAATATGACGTATAATATTTTAAATATTTTAATATCTATGTACAAATATATTTTTTTATTTTTGTATTTTGATTCATATATAATGTAGAAAACACTTACATGCATTGAAAAAAAAATTAGCAAGAACATAAAGTGTTTTATTATATTAATCATCATATATGTATATATATATATATATATATATATATATTTAATATAACAATATTTGATGAATTATTGTCCCTAAACACAATAAAAATGTGCAAAATTGGAGAGGTATCTACCATCACTTATGGACCTATAGTAGAAAGTACCTACCATTCATCTCATATATATATATATTATTTTTGTATTTAAATTTGTATATATTGTATAGAACAAAAAGAAGGAAAGAAAGACATTCCTGGAGACGAATCATACTAAGAAATGAAGAGAAGTGTGTTTGTAATTTCAAGTATAAAGAAATGAACTGATGTCTGTCTTTAAGATTGTGAATTTAAGAATGTAGAAAGAATCTCATGACTTTATTAACTTTTTTTTTCAACCTCTAGTCTTTCTTTTGTCTACTACCAAGATTACAGAGACACAAGTATTATTAACTTTTTCAACATGCATGCAGGCTTTTGCTTTATTTGTTTTCTTCCTTCTTTTGCTTTATTTGTTTTCTTTCTTCTTTAGCTTTATTTTTTTTCTTTGCTTCTTTTCTTCTTTCTTTTCTTCTTTTTCTGATATTATCTTTTTTAGGATTAAGCCAATTTAATTAAATAAAGATTAACAAATTATTTTAGAATAAATCAACAAATTTTTTTTCCCAATAAATGCCAATACTTTAAACCATACTCTGAAAGGATTAAAAGGCTCCGTTTTCTCTCCATTCCATAGGATCATCATATTGGACATAGAAATACAGCTTTAGAATAAGCCGGATAGTGCGCACCGGGAAATTAAAGAAAACAAGAGTTTCGAGAAAAAAAGCTCCACCGAACCTTGTCTATGCCTTCTCCAAAACTATAATCTTTTGGGGGCTGCTGTCTCGTTTTTAGATCTCTGACCTAACACTTGGATACACATCATGAACTTGTCCCATTTGTATTTAAGTTATTTATCTTTTTCTAAATAATATTAAACAGATAAATATCACACAAAAAATAGTAAATAAAATGTATTCAATTGGTCAAAATGTAGCTTACTAAAATATAATTGAAGTCATTTGACTATTAACCAATTTAATAATTAGCCAATAATTGGAGCATCATTTTAATTATGTGTTAATATTTTATGTCCGTAGTATTATTATGCTTATTGTTTTCTGTTACACTTTAATTGAATGGATTTTGTATTTGTCTAAGGAAAAGTCCAAAAAGTGCTACGTCTGTATTAGCCTCACTTGGATATTATTTTTAGGATCCATTTGATAACATGAAAAAAGAAAATATAAATAGTTGACTTTTGTTATAAATTAGAAAATAAGTTTAGACATGTGTTGAGATATCTTCTTACTTTGTGAGTTTTTTCATAAATAAATTTTCTTTAATTGTTGAGGAAATTTTTTTTCACAAAAAATAATAAATGATGGAGAACATCCACTCATAAAAATAAACATGACATGAAGAGTATATTATCACATGCCTCAATTTATTTTCCACTTTCTTATCCAAATCAAGTGTTTTTCTATTTTCTTTTTCTATATTGTTATCAAATAGAGTCTGTATAGTAAAAATTTATGGAATAAGATTCATTTCAATGTTGCATTTTGAGCATTGCCAAATTAAAAGTTTGGATGTAGCATAATAATTTAGGATATACAAATAGGGCAAAATGCAGTGGAACACCCCTAAACTATTTTCCACGCTAAAAAAGTTGCACGGCTTTGCATATATTATACAAAAAGAACACCGATCGCTAAGAGCATTCACGGTGTGAATAACTTAGTTGTACGGCAAGTATAATATATTTACCCTTTTAAATAATGGAATGGTAATGGTTGTTAAAAAGAGAGAAAATAAATAGTGTAGTATTTTAGGAGAGATAGAGACGTACATTACCCTTACGCATTTGACTTGGCCATAGTGTGGCGTTCTTCTCCATACACTTTTGAGAAATGCCTATGATAACGGATTTAGCAAAATCTAAATTTACCACACACATGCTTCACAAAATTTGTACCCTACCACTCGACACTGCTGGGTATACGCATAAAGTAAATTTACCCTACTCACCATTGTAGATCCTCTAAAACTGATTTTGTTAGATTTTACGACAACACAAAATGGTGATTTTAGCAAGATATTGGGAATGTTCTGCTAAAAAAACGATACTGATCAAGTTTTGTTGAGAAAATAAACACACTCAAACCCTGTTAACAACCAATATTCTAACTTCACACCGACGCAATATAGATGTACCACTATAAGCTCAGATTCGCATATATTTTGAAAACCCGACCTCCAGTAGTTTCATATATGAAAGGGTCAATAATATCTTAAAAGCCACCAACAATGATTGTTTTCCGTAGGGATATGTAAATCATACTTTATCATACACTAGTACACTACCTACCTGGTAGGCAACATAAATTTATTTTATCATACTTTATCCTATCTGCACCAGCGTGGATGCTCTAAAAATGAAATTGGACATGCATTGTTGTGGTTATACATCTTGTGTAACTTATGGTACATGTGGCGATGGATATAAAAGTTCATGGCCCTCATCAAACCCCAAAACTAATCTAAAGGTCTTGTAGTACACAAACATATAATGAACAGACCAATTTATAATAAAGCAAAATGAATAATAATAAGTTTGATCTTCAAAGTGACAGATGGAGTGCAGTTTAGCATAACAAACAAAAATTTTCCAAAATCCAAGCAATTCATATACATTCCTAGTAAAAGTGCAACATTATTCTCATCAAAGTACTCTCCCATGTTATCAAAACATATATATATATATATATATATATATAGTAGCTACATATATATAGCTCAATTGAAACGCCTAGGTGAAGAAGACCAGAACAAATAGAACAATAAACAAAACCACTAAGAACAATATCATCATTATCTGCCCTTTGGCACCAGCCTTCTTCATAACCATTGCCACCTTTTTCTGCAGGGAATTTTATTTATTTTGGGCAAATAAGATAAATAGAATTTTATATTCAGATTCCAAAAAACGATAAAGTTTTTACTAGGGGTAGTAATTTCAAATCAAATTTTGGCATAGTTTTTTTTTTTTTTTAGCAATTTCACCCGGAGGTATTTGAACACTAGGCCCTTGTTTGGTATCTCTTTAGCAAAATTAAATAAAAAATATATATTTAAAACATACCATTTTGATTATTTTTTGATGAGATTTTTTAGTTGGTTGAAAAACATTCAAACAAAAACTAAATTCACTTTTCAACATACTTCTAAATTCTACTAAACACCATATTTTAAAAATTCAACTTAAAAACTTAACTCAAAACATCCACCAAACAACCCCTAGATCTCCCGCTAAATGGATTGTCCCACAGGGACCTAGTTGAATAATATGAAATATAGTAATAATTACCTGAACAAAATCAAGACGAGTTGATGTGCTGTCCATCTCTGAACCCAACTCGTCAATAATCTTCTCCTGCAGTCTCACAGAGAATTTAACACTTTAGCCTTTTATATTAAGTAATACTCCTTCCTTGCTATATTAAAAATTCATTATTTGACATTAGCAGTCTTTAAGCAAAACACTGGCGTGTTTGATTGCTTAAGTTTCCATGGAAAACTTGGAAAAAAGAGGGAAATTTTGGAGTTTCTATCTTTTGGTGGTATTTGATTGCCTAAATTTCAGTTCCACCTAATTCTATTGTACAAGCAAGTGATACATAATTCTAGGCAACTCGATTCCTGCCCTCCCAACATGCTTTTTGGAATTCTAGTTAAGATGTAAATCTGTAAGGCAAATGCTTCAATTCTATGTCAAAAGTGGGTAACTGAGGATCAAAAGTTGGAAAATCACTGTCATGCATGGAAAATGTACATGTTTTTCACCTAGAACATAAATACTATCAAACACCCTTAAACTGCATTTGCCTTGGCATTCAACTGCCTAGAAATCAACATTTTCTATCACAATTCCCTGCTTGCTATCTATATCATACTCTTTAACACTCCCCCTCACGGCCTCACGTGCGACCCCCACTCGCACGTGGAGAGACAAACGAAACCAAAGGTGCACTTCGTGCACAAAAAACAGTGTGCATACTGCACAAACACAAAGGGAAAAACAAATGCAAGCGGGAGGATTCGAACCCAAGATTTTGCATAACCTAAACTCCTGATACCATGTTAAGGAACCATCTCACCCAAAAGCTTAAGCTGTTAGGAGAAGTAACCGTAACACGTGCGACCCCATACTCGCACGTGGAGAGCAAACAAATTTCGAATTTCGAATTTCTGATTAATAAATGGGGACTGGAGGTGCCAAGGCTTGAACCTTGGACCTCCTAGAAAACTAACCTCTAATACCATGTTAGGAACCAACTCTCCTAAAAAGTTTAAGCTGTTGGGTAGTGAGCCAACAAAGTATATCATACTCTTCAACACTATCAAACATAACCTACTTTCAAAACAATCGGTTGTCAAGAATAAAATTTATTTACTGTCATGTAATTTTGTACATAGATTGTGTCCAGAAAAGGAAATTGAACTCTTAATTTATTTTATTTTATTTTATATTGTTTTTGAAAAGAAGGTCTAAAGTTTCTTCCTTTGATAATACTACAAACTGTGAAGCACGGGTACTTCATTTTTTTCTGGGTACCCGTTTGGACACGGCTCGGGTACGGGTACGGGTACGGGTACGGGTGGGACACGGCTGGGACACGCCACGTGGCGTGTCCAATAAAAATAATATTAAATTTTGTTGGACACGGCTAAAATGGGTGTGGGTACGGGTGTGGGTACGGGTGGGTACGGGTGTGGGTACGGGTACAGGTACGGCTGGGATGAAAAAATAAAAATTAAGGGGTCAATTTACAATATGCAATGAACTTTGTGGGTTTTGTTTAATTAATTTTATAAACAGTATATTAAGTTATTAAGAGATGAGATGTCCCAAATATCAATCGACAAAAAATTAGGTCACGCTCAAACCCATTCTCACATCTCTACTCTTCTACTCTTTCACTACGGCCTGGGCTCATCGTGGACCTTCTTTTGATGCAATCCTTTCTCTTGTGGATTGACTTGTTTATTTTAAGTGATGTTAAATTTTATTTGTTTGTAGAATATGAATTTACATAATCTAAAGTTTCTTCCAAGTTTTTTAAGATTTGCCGACCCGTACCTCGTATACTACAAACCCGTGTCTGTGCTTCAGACTACAAATCATATGGGGAGAGGAATGGAACCCTCAACCTCCCACGTAGGAAGTGAGGGTGATGAGCTAAAGCTCTTGGGCAATCCGAACTCTTAATTTGCACTCTTAAAATGGGTAGTGTTATTTAAACCCTCCATATTTGTCACAAGCACCCCCGTAAGGTAAACTTCTAATCACTAACACACCCCTAAGACTCGCTTAATGAGAGGTGAGCGCAATTACACACACTTGCCTAACATCAGGCAATCCAGAGTAGTTTTCAAATAAGGCCCGCCTAATGAGAGGTGAGTGCACTTGCATAAACTCGGCTCATATGATGAGTGTGTTGCTAAGTACTCATCTAACATCAAGCAATGGAAAGGGTGTTTGTGACAGATTTGGGGGGTGTAAATAACACCACCCCTTAAAATATACATTAAAAGTCACATTTTAAAGTCAAAGATATTAAGAAATATTATGAGCGTCATAATCACCCTTCATCTAAAAATGAAGTGGAAAAGAGTGAATGACACTGGCTTGGTTTATAGCCATTGTAATAAAAGGTTAATTTTGGAAAATAGCATTCAACTTATAGTGGATTCTAGAAATGCGAAAATTAGGGGTGTGTTTGATTTAAAAAAAAGTTGGAAAATGATTGTAGACAATACTAACTTTCATAAAAAGTTGGCAAACAAGACATCAGTGATTTGGTCAGATATTCTTTTACTTTTTGATTTTTTCGTAGAATCAAATTCTTTGCATGTAAAAAGAGGAAAAGATGGAAGGACATCTCACCAAATCACTCCTATCATTCCAACTTCTAATAGAACTTAATTGTTTCCCAATCATTTTCCATTTTTTTATGAAATGGACCCCCCAAAAAGGTGAATTTTGGAGTATCACATCAACTATAGTCAAATTCTAATATTGGACTATCACATCAACTTATAATCGAAATCTAGAAATGGGAACATTACTTTGAGATGAGACATCCCAAAAACAAAAGTGGTAGTCTTTTTGAGACAAGGGTTGGAAAAAACTATTCTTCTAAATACGTTAAATAGGCATAAATTGTTTAGCGTTTGACACGCATTACACTTTACTTTTATTTTTTCTTGAAAGACAACTTAATTGTTATTAAATTGCAACATCTAATAAATCTGGAACAGTCTTTAATATTTTAGTCTCATAAAAATAAACAATCCTCAGGTAAGAAATATAAATTTATTCTAGGATAGCTAAGTTTGGAATGTAGGTGAACCATATTTCAGTAAGCGTGTTCTAAATACACACATTGCTTGGGACTTAGCATTTTCCGGTAATTATGGAGTTACTTACCTGGGCAAGAAGTTCTTCATGTATGGTAAGACCCACACCTCCGATTCTTTCTACACTTGCACTAAGCTCATCCAGCTCTTCATCTTGTTGCCTGCAAAACCCCCAAAAAAAGCATCCTCAGTCAGAAGAAACATAAAACATTATAATTTATAGGCAATGATTAAACATGAGTAATTCTCTGCATCAGACAGTACCGTAGTGAATTGTTACTATAATCTAATATTGTTTCTTTTTTACACTTATATGCCTAATATGTTATACTTGGGTCATTACAATATGTGATAAGTTTTGTGACTCTATTCAGTCCATTTACTATTTGTTCTCTGGTATAAATTATTTATATGTACTTTTAACTAAAAAATTAAATATCTGAATGGATGTTTTACTATTGGGTTGTGTTTATTGGATCCTATGATATTATGTACAAAGTACAATAAAAAATATTTTTAATAGTTGAACTTAGATATATTATTCGGGATCGTGTAGATAGAGAGAGATTGGAAAAAATATAAATGGAGTCGTGAGAGACGAGAAAGTAATTGGTAGAGTATGTAGGATGTGGGTTGCATTTTCAGAAGATCACCGGAGTTGCAAGAGAGCAGCATGTGGACCCCACATCGGATGTGGCTTTTGTGATGCTTATGAACAACATCCTTGAATCCAAGCTTCCATATAGATGTGTGTGGTACTCCCTCCATCCCTAATTAAGAGTCATGTTTGACTTTGGGTATTGCTATTAGCACTCCAAAATGAACTTTGGGGACACTTTTCTTGTATTTTTAGGGACACTATTTACATTAGTGATGGGTTTTGGAGTGCTAGAGGATTTGCGTGGAGTGCCAATAAACATATCCTGGACTTTTTACATTTTTTAAGAATGCATGCCCTAATTTCATCACAATCAATAGTTTAACACAAAACTTGTTTCCTATCGTGAATTTTGTACTGTCAATTATGTTCTAAAAAGGAAAGTGAACTCTTATTGAGACATCCAAAACGAGAATAATGGACTCTTAATTTGGGATGGGAGGACCAGAGGAGTATAGCTTGGTGTGGGGACCACAAGCAGCTTCTATATAAGATATAATTTTATTTAAAAAAATTGCTCACCTTATAAGAAGCAACTGCCTGTCTGACTCGGATGATATAAAATCATCATTATTGTCTTGAGAAACATAGTGATTGGATCTGTCAGTCTGATGAGAATCTGGCATTCTCATTAATTCTCTGCGCATTCCACTTGCATTAGAAGTGCTTGTACCATTCACCTCCTTACCAGCCACAACCGCTTTCTTCATATTACCCACCTAATCAAATCAACATATTTCATTTCATGCAATCTTTCAGCAAAACATGAAACTAAATCAATGAAGCCGAGGTCATTCAACATGCTCTCCAAAGTTCACAATAATATTTAGGGTGAGTTCAATTGGCAAAGTTGCCATGGAAAACTTGGAAAACATGTACTTTTCCAGCTTTTGGTAGTGTTTGATTGCCTAATTTTCTGGGCAATTCAAATTCATCTAATTCCATGGAACGAGTAAATTATGCATGATTATGGGAAATTGAAATCCTATCCTTCCCCATGGGAAAATGAATTCTAAGGAAGGTGGAAAGGAGGTCAAAGGCAAAAAAGATCAATTCTAGGTAAAAAGTAGGCAATCAAACACCAAATGTTGGAAACTGTATCATCATCCATGGAAGAAGCACATGTTTTCTACCTAGAAAATAAATACAATTAAACACCTGTAAATGCTTTTCCATGGAATTCAATTGCCTAGAAGTTAAACATTTTCTACCCTAATTCCATGCTTGCTATCAAACATACCCTTAGGGTGAGGTGCAAATGGGAAAAAACATGGACTATAGATTTGTTGTGAGAAATGCTACACTTTGCATGTTTTGGAAGAACCCTCAAATGTTTTCTAATACATTATGATTTAGCGACACAAAGCCCTCTGTCGCTGTTCGCTAAAAGGGGTGGAGTAGCTACAAAGCTATACTCGCAAATCTAAGGGGGTTTTCTTTAACAATTGTAAAGTCCAACAGGGTCCTTGCATTTTATTACCCTAGAATTTAACATACTAGTCCAAATAAACATATTAATAGAACAAACTTCTTATTTGATATGCCTTCATCTCATTAAGAGTGCCAGCTTGAAAGTCAAAACATGTGCATTACTTCAATATATGTAAGTTTGGTTTCAGGCACTTGTCTGACTCTTTCTTATGTTTAGATACACACTTTCTTATGTTTATATACAATTTTGTTTATATTCTAAATAAACATAATTCCTAGAACAAACTTAACAAAAGTTTCAGTATGAAAGTACGATAAGAGATGAGAATACTCAAAAAGTGAGTGGGACGAGATGGGTAATGTCCTCACATATGTATAGCATAGGTATATATTTTTATGTATTTGCACATTTACATAAATAATAATTCCGTTGCCTGCAAAATATGGGTGACTGTTGTATATTTATAATTAAATAAGATAAATTTGCACCTACTTTAACATTCCATCCACATTCTATTAAAAATAAATATTCTTATCTAAAATGCCCCCTTTTTTCCTTCTTCAGTCATATCTAATATTAAACCTAAACTTCCTATCCATTTTCTTTGCTCTTTCTAAATTTCATTTATTTTCACAAATGTAAGTTCAAATGAAACCATAATTCAGAATCTGATCTAAGTCCTCATATCAAATAATACCTGGCCAAATAGCAGCATATGATTGATTTTGGAGCTTATAAATTTGGTGCACAATATTGATAGTAGAGACCAAATGTTGCTTCTCATTTTTCGATAAAACAAAGAGGGTATATATTGTGCCAAAAAAAAAAGGATTGTTTTTTTGGAACATGGATGGAATGTTAAAATAGAGGGCTAACTCTAATTTACATTTTTTTACAGGGTAAACTCGATTTCATACAATTACAGGTGCAAGATCTAAAAGGCCCTAGAAAATATAAATATTTATTGACATATCCTCAAAGCGTCCATGTCCTAATTTTTCAAGATTTTTCCCGAGTCTGCCCATGCTTCACACGGTTGAAATGTACCAAAAACGAAAGTGAGGCTCCATCCAACATACCAAAAAGAGAAGTGAGGCTATTAATTTGAGACAATAGGAGTAACGATTAAAACTTACCAAATAAAGAATACTGGAAATTTTTTCTCAGTGAAATCGAAAGATACCTGAGCACGAGCGGTGCTGGTCCATCTCCTTCGTTTCTCAAGCTCCACTTCATCAATGCCATACCAAGAGGGGTCTCTAGCTGCTACAGAAATTGCCTTGTCCAGTTCATCTACCTTCCTATCAGAAAAACACAGTTCAGAATTCACACACACACGCACAGAGAGAGAGAGAGAGAGAGGCAGGATGCATTGCCAAAGTCCGAACAGTTGAATAATCATAATTTGCAAAGAAGTTGCATGTGGGAAAGGTAAAATCGGAGAGCATAAATTAACTCAAGAAGTAACTCCATCTATGTGATTGTAAAACCAAACTAGCTATCTTACTGAGTGTATTCAATCCATAGATGAACCATGTGGCAGATCTTTTAAGAAACACCAATAACGGCCCGTTTGGTTGTACTTCCAATTTGAATTACAAAATTTTCCTTTGGGCAATTTAAAAATTAGACACATATTTGTGTTTGGTGGTCAAAATTGAACAATTGTAAATATAATAATCCAAATAGGATCATGAAAACTCAAATTTAGTCATTTCAAGAAAAACTTGAAATTGTCTAATTCTAGAACAAGGGAACTCACTCCAACTCTGTTTTTCGAGGATGTTGAAGAGTATGATATACGTTGTTGGCCCACTACCTAACAGCTTAAGCTTTTGGGAGAGATGGTTCCTAACATGGTATCAGAGCTCAGGTTCTGCAAGGTCTCGGATTCGATTCCTCCCGCTTGCAATTGTTTCCCCCTTTGTGTTTGTGCAGTATGCACGTTGTTGTTTGTGCACGAAGTGCATCTTTGGTTTCGTTTGTCTCTTCGCGTGCAAGTGGGGGTCGCACATGAGGGGGAGTGTTAAAGAGTATGATATACATTGTTGGCCCACTACCTAACAGCTTAAGCTTTTGGGAGAGATGGTTCCTAACAGAGGAGATCTAGTGTTTACAATTGATGGTATTTAGAACATGTTTTTATCAAACATTTGGAATATTTCATTTAAGCATTCCAGACACTCCATGAATTAGAATTGAATAATTTAAATAAACAAAATTGAAACATTTGCAAGTGAACAGTTCGAGCTAGTACCTGCCACTCAATGCTCTCACAACCCGCTAAGAGCTCCTTTGTCAAATGCAATTGCTCTTGACTACCTGAAAGTGTGCGCTCCCATTGGTGAAAACTCGACTGCAACTTATCAATCTAACCAAAAACATGCCAAATGGTCATAGAATTGTTCAAGAATTTCAAAGCAAGAAAAATCCCCCCAAAGAATACATTCTGAAAACTTATAGATTCAGTGAGTGGCTGGGAGTGTGAGTGGTTGCATGTGGGTGTTAGTAACTGGCATATACATATATCAAATTGCTACTGTCCATACTATATATTCTAGAATGTCATAACAACCATTGCCGTGATCCAAAGAGTTTTGGCCTTCACTAGCAGAACAAAAACTAACGTGGAGGCATGGGCTCTTTCACTTGACTACCATTTGGATGGAGAAATAGGAAAAAAACCATTGTTGAAATTCAACATTCATCTCATGTGAACTTTATATACTATATAAATATGAAAAATAAAAATACAAGGTAATTGTGTTCTAGAACTTAATTTTTTTTTTAATCCTGCTCTTATGTAGCTTAGAGAAAGGATAATATATATTGAGGGAGGGTTTGGGGTGGGATGTGGAGGGTGTGAAGGTTCACAGAGTGGCCTATATCATCAATTGTTAGGAAAAATAATGGTCCCAGTGTATATTTGTGAGGCCATTCATCACGTCATCATACAAATTATTTGAATTATTTCCAAAGAGAAAAGTTGCTTCACTTCAAAGATAATCATCAAAAGCAAAATAAGTAGTTGGCCAACAAACTATACAAATGGGGGAAAACGAACTTACAGATTCTTGAATCTCCTCCTTTACAATGTAAAAAGGATCTTGGGCTGAAGACATTTTGTAGCTTACATATATTTATCTGTACATATCAACATGGTTAACATTCATTAGCAAGAAGACGTCAAATACGCATACCAAGGGAGAAAATACATCAAATACCTTTATCTTATAGTGAATTTGTCATGATTAGCTACAAACTTTGAAATTTCTATTGATAGTTTGTGGTTTATATAGTGATTCCTATATGGGATAATGTTTGATGAGTTGTTTGTCAGTTTCGGCTTGCTCTTCCTCTCTTTGCTCTTTGCTCTTTTCCTTTTCTTTTCTTTTCTTTTTTTTTGTAGTGAAAATGTTTTTATCTTCTACCTTATTTCCACTGGTCCAAAATGCAGAAACCTCTACTCAAAGCTACAGCCACCGCAATTGAGTTGGACCCTATGCCAAAGATAATGAAATACAACTGATCACGTACATACAGCTGGCCTCATCGATCCGATCAAACACAAATCCTAAGATGATAAGCTTGCAACTGAACAAAATTCTGAACCATCATCAAGCCTAAGATCATGCTACATCCTTTAGGTCACATAATACCGGCTAAATTTTCTTTACAAATTTGAACAGGGAAACAACAAAATGCCACAAGAAATATAAAGCAAGAGTGTTTTTTGAGCCTAGTAGTGGTATTGATGCGTCTGCTGCTTTTGTTTCTGGTGAGGATTTTGACCTCGAGGACCTTGTTCAGATCCTTTATCGTAGCATTAAGGAGACTCTTCTTAATATGAGAAAGCTTTCTAATGTTATTGGTGATAGTGTTATTGATGATATTGATGATAGTAAGATTGATGAGAGTCAAATTGATGAGAGTCCGATTGATGATAGGACGATAGAGATCTGGTGAGGATGAGCCACCTATAAACAATCTAAAAACCTTTGACAGCCTAAAAAACCCTATCCTCGCCGAATCCTTAGAGGAATTCGAATCAACGGCAGTAAAAGGAACCCAAGGACAAATTTGAAACAAAATACAGAGAGGAAGGGATGTGTTAACTTATGTACACATTTGAAACCTATGTATACATAAGGCAAAAATGTGATAATAAAAATCCATAAGGATATACAAAATGTTAACGTATATAGGACAGGAACTCACCTGCAGATTTTCAGGCTTAAACTAGAGAGTAGTAGTCCTTGAGTTCAAAGTCGTCGATTAGGGCAGATCGATTGATTGAGTTAAGATCGGTTAAACATCGGCTATGGATTTTGATTTAGACGATTGATCTGAAGAAAGACAGTTGCCTGTATTTATAAATTGATGACGATCGGTTAAAATGGTTGGATCCTCATTGAGAGAGGGTAATTAAACCATGTCTAGAAGTTGTTCTAAGTGCAGATCTTTTAGCTTTGTCTGGTGAATTTGCTGACCCCACCGTCCGGTAAGAAAGGAAGCGAAGTAAAAAAGAAAAAAATTCTGACGTGAATGATAGAAAAGATATCATTTTCACAAATTTAGGCAGGTAAACTTACAAATGTAATGTTAAAAAACACAATTGATCTGATTCATAAATTAGAAAAAAAAAATAGAGGGAAAAAATTTTATATTTCTTTTGACAAACGTGTACTCGTAAAAATAAATAAGAGATAAAAAATATTTTGTTATATATTATAATTATTTTTCAAACTTCTTGCACAAATTTTAATATATTTTTTTTTATATTTTTATATTATTATAAAATAGAGCCTTATTATTATTAGGGTGCGTTTGATTGCAAGTATGAAATTTATATAAAAAAAAAAATAAGTTTCAGGCAATTGAATTACTTAAAATTGAGTTGTATGAAAAATGTCAATTAAATTTGTTTAATTGCCTTAATTTTCTACTCGGAAAGTATTAGTTGTATTATGGCATTTTTAATGTAGAAAAAATTATAGGTATTTTTTTAACATAATTTTATAGCCATGATGTATCTTGTTTAATTAATCTTGATTAGTAGAATTTAAATATTAAAATTTGAATTTTGTAGTTTAAGTTATAGCATTTTTAATGTAGAAAATTGGTAAAATTTTGTCTCGAAAAATGTGCAATTGCTTGAAAAATAAATACAAGCCCCCCCTCCAAAGAAAATATTTTTCTTGTTTATATGAAAAGGTACATGAATAGTACTAAAAGTGAGAGTTTGACTGCCAGAAAAATTTTGCCAATCAAACAGCACAAAAGTGCCAACTTGGGTGGAAAAACCATATTTTTCATAAAAAATATGGTCAATCAAACGCACCCTTATTATTGTGTCTAGCCTAAGGACAAGTTTTAGATGTGTGTATTATGATATTTAATAATTCTTTACGTTAAAAATATATAATAATATTTGGTCTATTAATAATTAAATGTATTATTTATGTTAAGGATCGTGAGTTTAAATTTTGAATGTTTTTAATACATAATTAATTAACATAACTATTGAATTAGTTAATTATAATATTTTCAAAGATGCATTAAAAAATTAAAGAAATTGAAAATGTATAAATTTTTTATCATAATTATATTATATATTGAATTATAAAATTCAATATAATGAGCACTCACAATTCCTTTTGTGCTTCATCACTTATATCAATGTTCCCCAATTATTTATTTTGTATTACGTCTTATATTTGTATGTTTTCTTCAAATTGCACCAATCACGAACAGTTTGAGATATAAATTGAAATAAGGCCTGTGATAATGTTGTTTCTCAAATTACTAAAATAATTAAATAAAATTTATTTGCAATTATTAAATAAAGACAACCTTATAGTTACATGTTATTTTCCAAAAACCATTTAGGAGCTTCAAAACAAAATTATTGGTTCTATAATGTATTTTTGGTGTATAGTATCAACCTAAGATTTTAATCCCTCCATTTTACATCAAAAATATATTAAGGCTCGTACTAGGTTATAAATGATACATGACGAGCACTGCTCTTTACAATTTACTTTTGTAATTTTATAACCCATGTGCTGTATATATAATTGTTTTTTTATTTTTATTTTTCTAACAGTCGATCAATTATGCTCTTGTTAAAACTTTTATCTCAGTGACATGTATATATATGCGTTGATTGGATATCATCAACCATTGCCATTCACATTTTTTTCATTGTAGTTTTAATTCTCTAATTTTATTCAGGCAAATGGTGCAATAGTTCTAAATTTACATAGTTCTCTACATTTCAACTATACAAAAAATGGCTCGTCAATAAGCCAATCCGTTACCCCTTTAAATTCATATATAGATTAGTTCATTTATTTTTAAAAAATAAAAATTAATAATTACTCCAATTTCAGTAGTGCCGTCATAAGCTTTACTTTTACACAAACCATTTATATAAAATAAAATTAATTGTTTCACACAATTTTTATTTCAAGTACAATTTTTTCAAATCATTTTAAATCTTAGACATTAACACTGTGTTAATTCTACATTATTAATAAATTGACTATCAAGAATTTACTAAGAGAACATCTTAAAAGAATAAGAAAAAAGAGGATGTGACTGAATAATTAGCCGTAAATATACATAAAATACTTAAAAAAGTATAAAAATATCACCGAAGATCACATGAGAATGACATAACACTTATTTGAAATGCATAAACTACGAGAGGTTTACAAATATATACGCAAACATGAAGTTTATTTTTCAGTACACTCGGATGCATGGTAAATGCACCTGCAGTAACTAACATCAACTCTACAATATCCATCAATGAAAAACTCGTGTCTAAGCATCTTGTAACATATGTCGTGGCATTTCGCATTGGTTCCTTTTTTGCAGCTATAAGCTACCAGATCTGCCGTACAAATTTTTCCTTCAACAAATTCTATGTTTCTCTTGTCTTAACCAAAAAAAAAAAAGTAGAGTTAAATTTCTAAACAAATATAAGAACATAATAATAATAATAATAATAATAATAATAATAATAATAATAATAATAATAATAAAAACCCTTAAAACATATAATTATTTCAATATACGAGCACAATTTCATTCGGATTAATTTTAAGAGTTCAACTTGAATCTTATGGATCACTTGTGCTACAAATGCGTGGTGCGCGCTTTCGATGAATCGGCGTCCTCCCCTTACAGGAAGCTTCTTAATATATTGTTAACTGATTTTGATGATATTGGTGTTCGATGAATTTTTTGATTTGTTTCACATGTAGTAGGCAGTGTAGTTCAGTATGAATGTGTTGTAGTGTTGTTTTAGTTTGTTTGATTTAATATTCGCCAACCAAAAAAAATATCGAGTCTTATTTCTTTCGTCGTAGTGTTTAATGCTTTTGAAGGAAAAAACTCCTAAAAGTAAAGATATAAAATTAAGTTATGATATTGAGGCAAAACTGTTGAAATGGTTAATTAATGGGTGCCATAATGCAAGATGAGATATTTTAGGAATATCGAGAAATAATGTTCTGGTTAAACTTGAATCTAACTTAATATTGTGAAATTTGTTTTTAGCTTCAAAGTGTGATTTTGAAAGAAATATATATGAAATTTGTTTTTTCCAATAAAGTTGACAACAGAGTGTCGAAAAATTTTATACACAAATTTTTTGAAGTGTGATTAATAATTATTAATTTTAACTACTTGGAAGTCAGCCCAAATTCGTAATGAATTAACGGCTTCCACGTAAGGTGATACACTAACTTAATATTGATGCTAAAATCAAACCAATTAATTCATATGTTTACATACATTTATATTATAACTATATTTACTTTTCCTTTATTTTTTGTATAATTCATACTTTTAATATATAATATGATTATGATTTGAGACTTATGCATCTTCGATTAGTTTAATTTTTTGCATGCCTTTGAGTTATTATAATAAACTAATACAACAGTTAGATTAATAAATTATGAAATTGATAGAAAGTTATTAATAAACATAAATTTTTATGATTTTACACAAAGTATAATTAACTTGAGCATTTTCCAATATATATATATTTATTTAAAAGAGATAATTAGGAAAAAAAAAGAGAGAGAGAGAGAGAATTAATACGAATACCTGACATGAAAAGGAGAAAAACAATAAAAAAGAAAAGGGGAACCGAGAGCTTTGCCATCTTAATTTAACACTCACAAATTCTTATAGCCTTTGAGTCCCAAATGCATGTATGGGGCTTCTTTTTATATTGGACTCTCTTCAGTTTAATAACGACACTACAGGGAGCAAGCCAATTTTTTGGGTGGTGCTCTATGTAGAGTAATGTACACATTTACAAATACATAATATAATTACTTAAAATAGTATCTTGGAATAAATTAAACATCTCGTTAAAGGAAAAAAATTTCAACCCATCATAAACTGATATGATAATAAAAATTCCCATAATTAATTAAGAGGAGAAATATCTCACATTTGATTCCCTCCTCCCACACTTTCACCCCACTTTGGCAATAGGGAGTTTTTTTTCCTTGCCTTGTTTAAGACAAGTCATACTTGTTTCTTATTTTACGTCCACGTTTTTATATACAAAATTTTAAATTATAATTTTAATTCGGGCAGTCTTTTTTTAAAAAAATAAAATAAAAATTCCTATTTTATCCTTACAATTATTTATTTTTCAAAACCATAGTACATGCAAATAATCAGATTCAAACATTTTTCTTGGACAAGAGTATGCATAGTATATATTATGCTCAAGTGTCATATTTACCATTTTATGATCAAATTAACCATATTGGAATCATACGCACACCGCATGTGCACAAAAAATAAATCTTTTATAATTGCCGCAGTCTCTATTTTTATGTTGTTTTCTTTTTTAAGCTAATTTGCTCTTCTTTACCTTTTTAACTATTTTATTATTTATTGTAATCTCTAAATTAAACTATCTATGCGTCGTTTAATTAATGTTTTTCTTTTTTATTCATCTGCTTGAGCTAATTTCATTAATTATATGCTAAACATGGCTTACGCTGCATTTATTGTTATAATTTTTGCTCTCTTAGTTCAGATAAGCATGTTTACATGTGTCAATTCCATGTCCTCCTCATTTCAACATATTTGTTGGTCTTAATTTTTTTTTTATACAAGCAAATCCTACTTTGAAATACAATTATAAAGATGTGTTTGTTAACATAACACAAAATTGTTAACTTGCTGATCTTAGTTTTGTCCTTGAAGGTGTTATTTATGGCTTTTTGTTATTAGTTTAACTGCATTCAATCGTATGGTTAGAGTCAGGGCGGAGGCAGTAAGGCATGCCCCCTGGACTTTTGAGTAATTTTGCCTTAGTTTTTTGGTTTCTTTTGTATAATATGGGAAGTCAGGGGGTTTTGTGCAAGTACGAGTATATTCAGGGTAGAAGGTTATATTTAAAAAACTTGGGTAGTGGCAAGGGTTACACGTGCAATAAAGTGAAAGAGTTCGGGGCAAAGATCGGTAATTAAGTTATGTTGGCCATTAATTTTGTAGCTCACTTTCCTTTTCAATTGGTCCAGAGGATTTGTATAAGCTTGCTTTCATTTTCTTCTTCTTCTGCGACTCCTTTTCTTCCTTATTTTTCTGCCATTAACAACTCCCTTTTGCAAGTACGTTAATATTGCGATTAATATATTTGTTTGTTGGCCATTATTGTTGATTCAATATTGGTTTGGAAAAATTGAATTTTATATGGTAGGGTGAATATGGAGTTGATAAAGATATTTCTATATATATAATTAATTTTACTATGTCCTTTTTAACTTTTTAGAAATAGAATGAAAAAATATTTTAAGAAAATAAGAGTAAGTTTCACTTTTCGAAACTTTAATTCAAATTATACTCAATGTTGATTTTTCGCCATTAAATATAGGTTTCTTTATTCCGAATTTAGCCCCCCCTAAAATTAATTCCTCCAAATTAGAGTTATTGTAATCATTTGAGATATCAATCTATTATTTTCTTGTATTAAGTATGTTATGTTATACTCCTTTTTTCCAACTGGCTGATAACATTACCTTGTACTAAAAAGTAAAGATTCGGTGATCTCATAATGATTTTCTTATCTTAAATATATATAGGGACAAAAGGTTACATTATGATAAATTTAATTATTGCAATGTAATGTCTTGGTAATTAAAGAAACTTAGCCCCACCAAAGATATGGTGAGTGATCGTCTAGTTTCTAGTTTCTACTCCTTAAAGTTTGAGATATAAATTGAAATAAGGCCTGTGATAATGTTGTTTCTCAAATTACTAAAATAATTAAATAAAATTTATATATCATTATTAAATAAAGACAAAACCTTATAGTTACATGTTATTTTCCAAAAACCATTTAGGTGCTTCAAAACAAAATTATTGGTTCTATCGTTAATATTTTTGGTGTATATATAGTATTAACCTAAGATTTTATTCCCTCCATTTTACATCAAATGTATATTAAGGCTGGTACTAAGTAACAAATGATACACGATGGGCACTGCTCTTTACAATTTATTCTTGTAATTGTATAATGTATGTGTAGTATATATAATTATTATTATTTTTTTCTAATAGTCAATTATACTCTTGTTAAAATTCTTATATTGATGATATCTATATACACGGCGAGTGGATATCACTAACCATTGCCATCCACTTTTTTCCCATTTTAGTTTTAATTCTCTAATTTTATTCAACGAAATGGTGCAATAATTCTAAATTTACATAATTCTCTACATTTCAACTACAAAAATGAATACTTTGTATAAGTTATTATTCCAATCATTTGAATTTAAACTTGTGTAAATAAAACCTAATTTCATAAGAAAATTACTTGTTACATACATTGTGACATAAAATACATTTTCTATTAATATACAAACATAACCCAATACACAGTCAATGTAAAATGACAAAAGAACCATAAAGTATACAATCAAAATGATCACAATTTCTCAGGTATGACCTAGGTCATATCTGTACTGAAGGCCTGACTGAAAGTTGGGGTAAAATTTTTAAAAAATTGTATTTTGTGAGTGTATATAGTTATGGAACTTGACTCTTGTCACTTTCATAAATATCTAGTAGGCCCGGGACATTTAGTCATATCGGGAGATATTAACTCTTTCGAGTACCCAATTTCAAGTTCATTTTATTGATTATATTATTTTGTCTTTTTGGTTTAAGAAAAATATATATTATTTTGTTTCTTATTTGCAGCGGCTAAATTTACCTAAAGTGACGGTAAATAAGTTAACAGAATGTGAGCGTGTCCCCTTCGCACAACGGACACAAAGCGTGTGTTTGTTGAAGTTACTCGATAGTCACCCTCTTTCTATATAACTGAATTATTCCCTCCGATTCACTCTTTCGACAGTTATAAGTTAATTATTAATTCGAATATTTTGTTCATAAAATTTAGATTTAAATTCAAAATCAACATTTTCTTTTAATTAGTGATATGAAAGAATACTATAAATACTAGGATCAGTTAATAATCCCTCTTAGTAAATGCATGTTGAATCTGAAGCTAAGATAAAAAAATTGATCTTTGTTGCGCTGCTATTCTCAATTGCTCTTCACACTTTCAAATAATTTCTTTTTTTTTACTTTTATGGACATTTTCTTCAATATTTGGTGATATGTTTCTTATGCTACTTTATTTATGTAGGCAACAATTAAGTACGAAAAATGCTACGTTTTAAAGAAAAGTGTATACTATAAGATGAAGTGTCACTTTATAATTAGATAAGGAACATGCCACACAGAGACTTTTATGGACATTCATTCAAAATTTAATTTATTTTTACTTTTATCCTATTAATGTTATATTAATTTGTATAACACAATTTGTACAAAACATAAAATCATATTTAACAGTTAACAATTATTTTTAAAAAACCAAAAAAGTTTTGGCGGATTCCAAGCCTCATACTCTGACATTTGTTTAATTTTTTCGTGCTCTTAAATCTAAATATTGATATAAAATATTTTAGAGGTGTAAAATGTCATTCGTTTTTGTTAAGCCTTAAAAAGTGAAAAGAAAAAAAAACTATTTTCCCTCTAATCCATTCAAAGGTGTCCACCTCTCTTAAAATGATTAGCACCTCTGAATAAAATGTGAAATTTTTAAGTGGCTATTCTCTTATTATTAAACTGGTTTATTAAATAAAATATAAGGATAATATAGTCTAAGTAACTTATATGTTTATTAAGGTATTGCATTCAGATTATTAACGAACAAAATTTTTAAATTCAAATATCCGATTTAGGTTTCAAGACACGAAAATCAAAGAGTTAGAAACATATAACAACCCTTAAGTTTACATTGAATTGCACCTTTGTCCAATAAATTTCATTTGACTCGTATAAAAGCACAAAATTTGCACTGTGTTCACTTTTCTTCACCCTTCCCTCTAAATTTTTCCACCCTGATCAAGTGAGAAAATAGAATATTGTATAATAGATATACATTTAGAGGGAGAAAATCATGTGTGTCCATTAAATTGGAAAAAAAACAAAGAGATTGATGCTTCCCCTCGGCCCTCATCAATTTACATCTCCATGAAGAGGAAAATAATGAAGACCTCATATGGACTGACTTGAATCCTGAGAGGAGATTTCGAGCTTGTCAAAATGTTTGAGTAAATCTTTGAAAATTAAAGTTTAGAAGATTTTGCATTTTTGTGTCTTCCAGTCTAGCGAGATTTTGCATTTTTACGTCTTTTGGTCTAGCAGGTATGTATTTTATTTATTCCAGTGAGATTGAAGGTCACGACTTAGTCCATTTAAGTTTGTGTTTAGACATGGGCGAAGTAGATATATTCGAGTCACTCTGAATGTTGAGTAATGGGTTTCAATCTTTGTCTATTAAATGAAGAGTTAGACTGGTCATGGTTTGTTCTTCGCCATGAATTTCAGGAGTTGACAAAATTATCTCAAAAATTCAATGAGAATATTTTGGGTGCCACGAAGTTTGAAAAATTAATAATAGATAAGAAAGACATTGAAGGATTACTGGCTATAGCTCTTAGATTGAGTGCACAAAAGTATAACATAATCCCTCGCCACTTTTTCAAGTTTTCTCTCTCAAATAGTGTTTTCAGAGAAATGGGATTTTTATGATGAAATTAGGGTAAATGGGAATCAAGATTGTTATTAAGTGTAATAATCAGCGTGAAATACCCTTTTTGTTTCTCCGTTTGGGTTTTGGACAAATGGTCATATTTTAAATAAATTTATATTTTTATATGAATCAAATGAAATTTTTTTTAAAGAAAGGGTTGTCGACATAGACAATGGTTTTTGGGGATAAGGGTCGTTTAGTTGGGATCCTTTGGGGCATTTATGTCGTACAACGCTAATTTGTTAGTGGGTTTTGGGGATACACGTCGTTTAGTTGGGCTCCTTAAAGGGCATTTATGTCATTTCATGCCAATTTTTTAGTGGTTTTAGGGGATATACGCGTCGTTTAGTTGGGCTCCTTAAGGGCATCTCTGTCATTTCATGCTAATTTGTTTGTTAGAGCTCGAGCTATCTGATTGGTTGAGTCATTGTGGTGTGTTACTTGAATTTCTCACTCTATATATATGTTATTCCACCAAAATATATATATATATATATATATGTTGCAGCTATAACGGCATGTTGAAGGCATAAAAATATTACAATTTCTTCTTAAAACAAAATAAAACAAATCAAATTTAATGAATAAATATATACAAAGAAATGTTAATCTCCTTATTTATTAATTTTTGTACAATTTTTTTTGACATCACTCAAATAAATTAATTTTACCTTTTTTTAATTAATTTTTTTTTCAATCTATGTCATGAAGTGTTTATGTTAATTTATTCACATCTCAACTAATTTCATTTGTAAGAGAAGATGCCGGAGCCACCAAAGATTTTGATAGACTCGATAGATTTGATTAATATTACAAGTACCTGCATAAAAAAATTATACAATATTTTTAGCAATACTTAATTACAAATTTCTCTCAATTTACACAAAAAAAAATAGTCCGAAATCTAGAAAGGGGGAATTGGCGGGAAAATGCCCCTCAACACACACACACACGATGCGCGTCTCTGGAAGTTACTACAGTCTCCTCTGTGTCTATATAACTGAATTATTCCCTCTCACTTCATTCATTCTTCACACACACATTCTTACTTCATAGCTAAGCTAACACAGCCATTGCTACCCCCCTCCTCTCTCTCTCTCTCTCTCTCTCTCTCCCCATCCACACTTTCGTCTCTCTGTGTTCAATCTCCACTTCAATGGAAGGCCGTGGTAACTATGGCCGTCACAGCGCTGGTGACGGTGTTGAAGTAAACAGAGGCGGTGGCCCGAATGTCCCTGTGCCGGTGGTGCTGATGGACAATCCTCCGGCGAAATCGCATCTCCATGTGCCGCCAAATCCTTCGCAAACAGATCTGACGTTTCTATCGTGTAATACGCCAGATGCCAATCAAGATGGATCTACGGCGGGGCAGAAGAGGCCGGCACCTGATTCGTGTGAACCAAGGATGCCTAAGAGTCAGAAGAGCTCGTTCACGATTTCATCTACTCCATATCAGAATTCTGATCTTGGTAAAATTAATTGATGCACATATATACCTCAATTACTGTTCATACTTCATGCATATCTTGACCAAATCACGTGTATATATATATATATATATTCATTTGGATTTATTCTTATATGTTTGATTTCTGTGTTTATTATGAATCGATGATGGATTAATGTTATTTGTGAGCAGATTTATGGCGATCAGCTGGTGTAAATAAATTCAGTGACCACAGAAAATCACATGGATATAACTATACACACACATATCTTCATTTTGATTTATTCTTATATGTTTAATTTCTGTGTTTATTATGAATTGATGAAAGATTCATGTTATCTGTGCGTAGATTCATGGATTATTAGACAAGAATTTGATCAGCTGGTGCAAAAGTGTGCAAAAGTAAATTATTATTACTTCATGCGTGTCTAAACCAAATCATATTTGTATGTGTACATATATTATATATATCATTTCGATTTACTCTTATATGTTTATTTATACGTTTTTATTATGAATTAGTGATGGATTATTGTTACTTTGTGAGTGGATATTTATGGATTATTAGACAATAAATTTTGCTGGTGCAAATTCAATTCAGTGTGAGTGACTTTATGGATTATTTCCTGATTTTTAACTCTTAGTATCTTTTACTTGTTTATTCTAATGTGTATATGTATATATATATATATATTTGATTTATTCATGACCAAATCATACGTGTACGTTTATGTGTATATATATGTATTTTCTTATTGATTTATTCTTATATGTTTAATTTATGTGTTTAATTATTATGAATTGCTGATGGATTAATGTTATTTGTGAGTGGATATATTATTGATTATTGGACAATGATTTGATCATCCTGTTGTTATGAATCCGCTGCTAGGCTCACCTTTTAAGCTGGCTTTTGGGTTATAATGGTTTATCATGGTATCAGAGCATTCACCGGTGTGAGTGGATATGTATTGGATTGATATATTGGGCCATAAGCTGGCTTTTGGGTTATAATTCCGGTGGATCACATCCGATGCAGAATAAATTCAGTGACCAATCATATGTGTATATATACACATATCTTCATTTTGATTTAGTTTTATATGTTTACTTTCTGTGTTTAATATGAATTGATGATGGATTCTTGTAACTTTGAGAGTGGATTTACAGATTATTAGACAATGAATTCGATCAGCTGGTGCAGAATCAATTCAGTGACCATTAGAAAATCATCTGTGTATATATATATACACACACATATAGTCATTATGATTTATTCTTATATGTTAAATTTCTGTGTTTATTATGAAATGATGATGGAATATTGTTGCTTTGTGAGTGAATATGTATGAATTATTAGAAAATGAGTTCGATCAGCTGGTGCAAAATCAGTTCAGTGACCATAGAAAATCATATGTATATATTCATACATATTCATTTTGAATTATTTTTATATGTTTAATTTATCTGTTTATGATGAATTCATGATGTATTATTGTTACTTTGTGAGTGAATTTATAGATTATTAGACAAATGAATTCAGCTGGTGCAGAATCAATTAAGTGACAATAGAAAATCATATGCACATATATATATATATTCATTTTGATTGTTTTGAGAGTTTCTGTGTTTATTATGAATCCATTATGGGTTATTGTGGATTTATGGATTATTAGTAGTCAATGAATTCAGCTGGTGCAAAATCAATTCCGTGATCATAGAAAAAGTAAATAAACATATAATATAACTAGGACGAAAGTGAAAATAATTGGTCCTAGAATGTTTCCTAAAAAATTGGGAATCATACGACAACCAGTTGGTCTCCTTTGATTCAGTTGCATAACGAATATGCCTAGGAATAGGAGGTACTTGTTCAGGAGTTGACCTAGTTAGTTCATCTCAGACTCCTGTTAAAATTAAACGGAATTATTGATACTTCATGCATGTCTTAACCAAAACATATGTATATGAGTACTATATATATATCTTCATTTTGAGTTATTCTTGTATGTTTAATTTCAATGATGCTTATCACTGTTTCATCAGATCATGTATTGCTTATCATATATATATTATCTTGGTCTATCCTTATCCTTTATCCTCCTTAATTGGTGTATAAAACCATGTAAAGAGATCAATGAAATATACACAGCAAACATATTCCCTTCCATCTATGAGTTTTTATATGCCATGCTACCTCCTCATCTTCTTCCTCTATTGCTCTCCCAATCTGTGAGTGGATTTTTTTTGATTATTAGTCAATGAATTCAGCTGAATTATTGATACTTCATGCATGTCTTAACCAAATCGATCTTATGTGTATATATATATAATTTTGTCTTACATGTTTCATTTCCGTGTTTATTATGAATTGGGGTTATAGTTACTTTGTGAGTGATTTTTTATCGATTATTAGACAATGAATTCAGCTGATACAAAATCAATTCATTGACCATAAGGAAAATTAGATAAACCTTGTCAAATAAATATGACTAAACTAAATATAACATGTTCTATGATGTTTCTTCAATTGCAAAACTAAATTACCCAAAGGATAATGCAATTGCCCCAAATTGATGCGAGAAAATGTCACAATAACGTTGCCGATGCTTGATGCTAATTTATTCAGCAATTATTTTTTTCTGGTTCCCTGTTGTTTAACTTGTAATTTATTTCAGATTCAGACATCAAGTCCTTGAATCCCTCTGATGGAATTGCCACACACAGCAATACCATTGAACTTCTTGCGAATTTTTTCAAGGTTCAGTGCAGTTCAGAAGCCACTATACTGCAGTTTGACATTGATATAAACCCAACGAAGCTTCCGAAAGATCGAGACCTTAGGAGATCAATCTTCAAAAAGGTTGTAGAAAAGTTGGGAGATGAGCTTTTCTACAATAGGAGGGCGAATCGAATCTTCGGTGGTATTGGAGAAGTTAACGGGGATGGCCAAATCTTTAAGGTTGATACTCCAGATTTGGACGGGACTGAGGAGTCATACGAGTTTCATATAAAAAAGAAAGCCATGCTTAATCATTCGGAGATTGATGATTTGCTAGACCGAGGGAATCTGTTAAATATCCATGCGCGAAGCTTTCAGCAAAGTTTGAAATGTACTGAGCAGGGACTTGCTCTGTGCATGGACCACACAGTGTTACCGCTAAAGGAGCCTCTGTCAGTCATTGACTTTCTTAAGCAGAAAGTTGAGGGATTCAGTGCCTCCATTGAAAAAGGAAATTTCAAAGAACTTGACGTACTAGTTAGGCAACAAGTAGAGCTGAAGTTGAAAGACCTTAAAGTTATGGTTACTCACCGCAAGACTAGCGAACGCTTTACCATAAAAGGGCTGACGGATAAAATCACGAGCAATATCACGGTAGATAGGTGGGATAAGTCAACGGGTCAGTCAACGAAGATTGGACTTGCCGATTATTTTAAAGACAGATACCGACACATAATTCAGTATCTGCATCTTCCTTGTCTGGATCTGGGAAACAGAAACTTTGTGCCGATGGAGCTATGCGAATTAGCTGAGGTGCATATGAATCGCAAGGCAAAGTCAAAGCTAGACGAGTATTCAACAGCTAAGCCATCTGCTAGAAAGGAGAAAATCTATGAATTGGTGCAGTCTGGGAGTCGTGGGTACGTACATATTAATTAATAAATAAAACCCATATGATGTGCGCCTGAACATTTTTTGTTAGTTTTCATCATTGTGTACCAAATCTAGTTGCTTGTTTTTGTGTGTGTACTTCGTAATTCATTTTTATATTTGTGCTAATTAATATTTCCACAATTATAATTTGTTGACAGGAGGGCTGCTCTTGAAAAATTGGGCCTAACCGTTGAGGCTAACATGATGAAGATTGACGGTCATATAATTGACTTGCCAGCTTTGAAGGTTGGTGGTGATCAGAAAGTTGGGGAAGTTCAGACTAAGGCAGGTGGGCCAAGACTTAAAAAAGGCATGGACGTTGTGGACGGTGTGCCAGTTAAGAACTGGGCGTTAGTCGTTTTCACAAGTTCAGCTCTTGACGTGCTGATGAATGAAGATAATGAAAACAAATACGTAACCGGACTGCAGAGTGGATTCAACGAGTTAGGGATGAACTTGAAGAAGCCTTCCCTCAAACAGACATTTGATGTCCAAGAGCTTTCTGATGTATCTCGAGTCGAGGATATGCTCAAAAAAGTTGTTATAGCGGCTGGCCCTGAATTGGATTTTGTTATTTGCGTTATGCCAGAGAAACACGAAGGTTATAGGTACATTAAGTGGGTATCCGAGATGAAAATCGGAGTTATTACCCAATGTTGTCTAGCTGCCGGCGCTGAAAAGTCTGAAAAGTGCCGTTTCTTCAGAAATCTGGCCCTGAAAATAAACGCCAAACTTGGAGGGACCAATGTCGAATTGGATAACCACCTTCTAGGTTTTGAGGAAGAAGATTCTATCATGTTGATTGGGGCCAGTGTTAGTCATTCTGAGGCACAAAATAAATGTAGTTCGTCAATAGCAGCGGTGGCTGCTAACATAGACCCTTCCATGGCTCGCTATGCAGCTCGGGTTCGACCCCAAACCCGCCGAACAGAGAAGATTCTGGAGTTTGGAGAGATGGTCAATGAGTTGGTCAAGGCTTATGAAAGTAAGAACAAGGCCAAGCCAAAGAAAATAATAATTTTTCGACAAGGTGTTTCAGAAAGTCAAATCGACATGGTTCTAAAAGAAGAATTACCCAACATGAAGTCGGCTATCTCTGATGGAGGAAAGTACAGTCCATCCATCACCCTCATTGTGGTTGTGAAGCGGCACAGAACCCGTCTTTTTATTGACAGCGATAAAAATGAGAATGTGCCCAAGGGGACCGTGGTGGACTCGCGGATCGTGCCACCAAGTCCAAATAAGTGGAACTTCTATTTGTGCAGCCACCGTAGTTTCTCAGGGACGGTCAAACCAACTTACTACCGTGTCTTGTACGACGAGAACAAACTGACTTCCAAGAAGATTCAGGAGTTGGTCTACAAAATTTGCTTCACCTGTGCAAGAAGTATTTACTCGGTGTCCCTGGTCCCACCGCTGTATTATGCCGGTCTTGCTGCCTCAAGAGGACAAGCATTCAGAGAAGCATTGCCAGACGAGGTCAACCAAGGGGCTCAAAGTAGGTACACACTTGAAAGCAAGTTGAAGGATGCTATGTTCTTTGTCTAAAGTGTTCTTGAGCTCAGAGGTATGTTGACATTCACTACCATCTTTCTTTTTTTAAGTGTTTTCTTACGTAGGATCTGATGATATGCTGCTACTATATTGGATTCTGATTATTGGGTGTTTTTCTAGTGCTTGAAGATCTTTGTCCCTGAATCCTTCTGTTTGTGTTTATTTCGTTTATCCAATATTAAGGTCTCTAAATGCATTTTCAACTCCCCGATGCATTACATAAGCCTGGATGTTATAAAATTGTGAAAGCATTTGTGTTTCTTTTGATGACATGATTTTTCCGCATGCTCTCTCCGTACCATTTGTTTCTTGTGAAATTTGGGGGGTTAGTTTTCTTAGCTGAAACAAATAAAATATTGCAGACTCATCGTACTGCTAGGTTATAGTAAAAGTTGATAATTTGTGCGAAAATGCAGCTGAAACATAAGAGTGTATATAGCTAATTTGGTCGATAATTTAATGATTTCAATTTTTTGTAAGTATATTTCAGTCCCTAACAAATTATTATCTTCTGTGTACACTGTACAATGATAAACCTTCTACCAATGATTAGTGTGGACAGGTTGCTGCACATGCATATCTATATTTAGAGGAGGAGATAATTAGAAATTTAGAACCGAAAGGAGAGGGGTGCTAGAACAAATACCTGACATGAAAAGCGGAAAGACAATCAAAAACCAAAAGGAAGCTGAGAGCTTGGCCATATTAACTCAACTCAGAAAGAATGATTATTATTATATCCTTCGAATCCCGTATGCCTTGGGTAAAAGAAGTAATCAGAAGTTTTCCCATCCCAGTGGCAATGTCTGATGTAACCCAAAGGCTAAAGCATCGTAATTAACTTAATCCATATATATGTTTTGCACTCGCATATGGACGTGGGAAACCCCAGAAAAGAGTGGACTGGGATAGCTGTAACTGAGGAAGAGTTCTTGTTATTATTTCGCACTGGCAAAGATTTATTAAGTAGCTGTATGTTGCGAGGTTTTGTTAACATGCAATAGTAAAATATATATGCCTAGGTTCGGATCATAAATATTGCTGTCAATTTGCTGTTAATACGATGATAGTTTAGCAAGTTTTATATTAAATTAAATATATATACACAGGTCGATGGGTACTTATTTACGTGTATATAATTGATACATCAATTAACACCAATCTTGGGTTCTTAAATTGATTTGAACCTTATAATTTATTATTGGGTTGGTGTCTTCTGAAATCTCCCCCTCTTCAGTAGCTATTTATAGGTTTAATTAATACAATTTTATTCTTTTTGTATTTGCAGGTGATTGACTAATTGGCGGGGGTTGAAACATGAAGAATTGAATATTGGTATTTGCTGGATAAAGAACTTCTTTGGGGGGGCACTCTATTTTGTTTGCAAATGTCTAGCAGCTGTTACATTTGGAATATGATGATGATTTCTTTTTGAGGGATTTTACATGGAATAATTGATGGAATTCATTTTCTTTTGTTCTCAGGATTAAAGATTATCATCTTTTATAAAATTTGGGATGATATTTTCTTTTATCAATGTAGGATTCAGAAATGGCTGTTAGGGCTGAACCCTTGAAAATTAGTGTTTCGTATTCTTTTCTGTTTTTGTTTGTGAATTACGATTAGATTTGAATCCCTGACTCCCCTCTCCATCTGCTACCAGTCAGCACTGGCATGTATTACAGAACTACATTGAGGGTATGAGATTAGAGGCTTGTGCATCTATCAACACCATACAATGCCCAATGCGCTCAAAAGAAAAACAAAATAAGATAAAAGACATTTTTAAGGTTTTGTCGAGAACATAAATTAATCCAACATGTGTAAAGGTAATCATTTCAAATTCCCTTCTCTTTTCTTACGTACCAGTCAATTTAGTTAGGGTGGTGATGTTGGCACCCCCAAAAATACTTGGTAACACTCTCACCTTAATTCGGTCATTCGCAACTGAGTAAAGTGTCTATTATTCGATTGTTGAGGATCGAATATAAGTCTATATACTCGGTTCTTGACAACCTAATAAGGCATTTTCAAGTTTTTTCAAATTTTATACTCGGTTCTTGACAACCGAGTAAGGCATTTTCAAGTTTTTTCAAATTTTTGCAAGTTTATATTCGGTCCTTCATATACGTTATTCGGTTACGAATGACCGAATTAAAGTGGAAGTGTTTTCAAGAGATTTTGGGGTGCCAACATCACCCCCCTTTAGTTATGACTACTACAAATTGGATAAGTAAGATTTAAATCAGTGTACCAGTACGCTTAGATGCCTAAAACACACGCACAATAACCAAGACCAATTTTACAATAGGCTGCATGGTATTATTGTCATTTGCAAAGTAATTATGCATATTATCACAATATTACACAAGTTAAAAATATATAATATAATTTTTCAAAATAGTAGATAAAAAAAATATTGTTTTAGTAAGATGGTTACCCTTACGATATCCATTAATCAGATTTTCAGGTCCAAACTTTTTTTTCTCCTGCAAACTTTGTGGCATTTTGCTTTTGTTGGGTCTGGTTCTTTACTGTACCTGTGTTACGGTAGATCTGTCTCGCAAATTGCCCCATGGACCATTCCAATATTTTTCTCCACTACCCAAATTCAATTTAAGTTGATAATTCTGTGAGAATAAAGTAAACCAGTAATTCAAAAAAAAAATAGAGAAATTATACTTTTTTTTAATCCCTCCTGAATCTCAAACGAACATTTGAATAATTTTTAGAAATCGGAAATTAGTATTAACTAATTAATTTTGATTCTTTTTGAGTGCGAATTGGAGTTGCACACGATTCATACTCGAATAGACTCGGTGACCCTTCAAAAGAATATGTGTCTCATAGTTTGTCAAACTGTCAATAATGCATTGGTTGGTAGTGGAATAATAATAAAATGGAATGTCTACCAACCTATGCATTGATGCTACGCTATGTGAGGTATTACTTTGAGTCTAATATTGAATCAATAACTCTAGAGATACTCAAGATTAAGACTCAAAAAGGTGACTCAAATGACACAAATAATGTAATGCCTGTGCATTGATGAGCGTCCGGAGATTTTAAAATCAAGTTTTTTAAAATTTCTACTAAAAAGTCAACTTTACTTCACATTTTTTAAAATTTACTTCACTTTACTTTATCTCTCATAAATTTTTTAAAATACTATAACTTTAAATTCAAAATTCGAAATTAGATAAAAAAAAAAATATATTTGAAACCTACTCATTGAAATCTATAATATAAGATCTGTAGGAGCATAAAAATTATTAAGTAATAATGGGCTTGGACATGAGTCAGCCCAAACTCTATTAAGAGAATTTGTAAAGGGGATAGAGTATGTCTTTTTTAGTCTTTTACCCTTAACCCTAATTCTATGAATTTAAATAGAATAAGGGATAGCCATCAATGGGGTGCCTCCTTCCAGATCCTAGATGAGAGAAAATGAAGCTAGATGAATTGTTTTAAAGAGAGAAAATGGCAACTTGTATTCTTATTTCAATGGCCTTTGAGCTAATATAATTAAACACACACACAAATGGAGGATGTACTGCCGGAAATAGCATAAGCACTACCGGGGGAACCTACCATACCAAAAAAAAAAATTTTGTCTCTATTACCATCTCCATATATTACTCCATTAATTTTGCTAAGAGCTTCATCATGTGGCTTTGCCCAAATTTTTGGCCACCCACAAGATCCATTGTTACTATTTTTTTATTTTTTTTCATGAGTTTTTTTGAATTGATTGAAAAAAACTCCAACAAAAATCAAATTCACTTTTCAACCTACTTTCACACTTTCCAAAAACTTATCTAAAAAATATGTTTTAAAATTTCAACTAAACAAAATTCCATATTCTAGTCTCATCAAGATATCTCTTCGAAGAGCCGCCCACTTTTCATGCTCCTTCAGAGAGACAAACCTACATATACTGGTGTCATCTGTAATTTCATCAAGAAAATTTTAATCAGTCTGCTCTTTAATTAAAAGATAGGTTCTTTTAGACAGAGGCCTTGCATATATGCTTTGCACTTATTTATATATTTATTTTATGGGGTACACAAATTACAATCTTGTTGAAAGAAATATTAGATACTTGGAACCTAAATTTTTTTCCTCCTTATGAGAGGTGTGAGATTTTCCTCCTTATGAGAGGTGCGAGATTTTTTATTGGCAATTCTAGTGCTCTTTCTTCTCCTATCCCTCTTTCTCAATCTATATCTTTCTTCTCTTAGTCATTCATATGGATTCGGTGCTGTTAGAATATTATATTGTAATATTATATCAGTGTATAGAATATCTCAGTGTATTAGGTCTACATATCATATTGTTTTATCTCTTAATAATTTTTCTCTTATTTATAGGGACCTCTTCCATCAATGAAAGATACATTTCACATAACAAATCTTCTCTCTCTAAATTCAAGTTGGTATCAGAGGGAAATTTGTAAATCTCATCCACCTTCTTAAAACCATTTCAAACCCACCACTCACCTCCTCCGTTCAGATAATTTCCAAATCAGATCCACAAACTATCATCTTAGATCTACAAATTATCAAATCATCTTCATCTTCATCTTCTCAAAACTTTCAGATCCATCAACAGAAACTTCATTCCTTTCCAATAGAAATTACTAGATCTATACAAATTGGATCTGCAAATCTACAAAGAAGTTACGATCTTCAGAACCTCAGATCTACAAATCTTACAAAGCGGCTTCGGCTTCAAGTTTCAAAGCTCAAAAGAAAATCGTCGAAGCACTTCTTAGATCCAAAAAATACCCTTTGAAAGATCAAGCATCGACAGTACTTATATCATATCCAAATCACCCAAACAAACCATAATTATCATCGTCTGAAGAAGACGACCACAATAAAAAAAGATTCAGCTCGAAAAGACCCTCCACGCGTTCTCACGGGGCGTGTCTGTGTTGGCGCTCCATTACCACTGATTCACGCGCCTTCACGCGCCATTAGTCTGGAAAAGTTGACGCCGTTAACGGCGTTAAGTAACGCCGTCAGTTCCGTTAGTAACGTTGTTAGTCACCGTCAAGTAACGCCGTTAGTTCCGTTAATGCCGTCAAGTAACGCCGTTGACCTCTGTTAGCCGCCGTTAACGGCCGTCAGTCTCTGCCGTTAGTCAACAGTCAGCGTTTTTCTTGAACCGGTTTATTTCTAAAAGCAATTTTTTGACTGATTTTCCAGTTTTTTGACCGGTTCTCTACAAGGTTAGACCGGTTCCTAGGATTTTTGATCGTCCTGATCACAAATCCAGCCTCTATTTTTTTGGATTTCGCTTCTATTTATTAGTACTAGTTATCATACTCTAAAATGGCTACCGGTCCAACTGCAATTACTGAATCATCGAGGTCTAACTCGTCCCCGATCATCGTTCAAACTGAGAGTTCTTCATTCAATATCGGGGTTACGTTAGATGAAACTAATTATAATATTTGGTCTCAACTTATGGAGATGCATATTGCGAAAAAACAAAAATTTTCGTTTATTCGCGGTACGACTCAAATTCCGACAGAGGGAACAAGTAAATATGAAGCGTGGAGTTCAAAAAATCAGAGGGTAAAAAGATGGCTTTTAATGTCTATGAAACCGGAGATTATGAAGCGATACATCTGGGTTCTTACGGCACGAGAAATTTGGAAGTCTTTATCTAAAGCGTTCTATGATGGGGCTGACGAATTACAGGTTTTTACGTTGAATCAAGAAGGCGTTTAGAACGAGTGATGAATGATGGCCCGTGGAATTTTGACTACAATTTGTTTGTTTTCAAGAAGGTGGATGCTGATATGATATTGGAGCAGGCAGAACTTAACCACGTTGAGTTTTGGATACAAGTGTACGACCTTCCAATAGGATTTATGTCGGAACGGGTGGCCCATGACATTGGTAATTTTATTGGTCACTATGTTTTTAAGAAAAAATTCAGATTCCCGAAAAAATTTTCATTTTTTCCCAGAAAATTAAAAATTTTATTTTTTCCCCTTATTTTTAGCGATTTTTTCCAGAAAATGAAAAAAAAAATATTTTTCTGTGAAAAAAAAATATTTTTCAGGGTGGCGGTGGATGTCACGAAGCCAATTCCATTCCTAAAACTCGAACCAAACGAGCCCTTAGGGGTAATATGAAAATCAATCGGCCAGGTCAATTGGAATCGCATATTAATTTTAAATACGAGAAGCTTATTTTGTTTCTTTTGTGGAATTGGTACGATTTTGTGCAAAACTAAGCTTCCGAATTTTGGAACATGTTTCTTTTGTGGAGTTATTGGTCACGCAGAGAAATTTTGTGCAAAACTACGTAGCTTTTTCATGATGTATTCGATTTTAAAAAATCCATAAATCTTATGGTATTCAAAACTCATGACTTGTCGGATTTTAATTATTAAATTTTGGTGGATTGTAGGATCTTTGGAACATGGTTGCGCGCCCCTACGCGTAGACAAGTTATGAGTGACAGGGATCAATATTTCTGGTCCAATGATGATGACCAAAAAAAACTTTAAGTACAGTGATATACCGTTATAATTCTTATTCACTTTGATTGTTCAAAATTTTAAGTACTATTTGGTTCAAACGTGGATTTTGATAATGCAAATCAGCCGGCGCTAGTAGCAGAATCCATGCATTAAAAGAATTTTAAGATTTAAAACAATCAAAATAAAGAATTTTAAATCAGTTAAAATCTTTTAAAAGAATTGAATACACCCCCCTAAGGTAATTCATGGGCAAATTTCGAATCAGGTAATTCAAGCTGACGGTTCTATTTCAAAAATAAATCCCTTAATTAAAGGGATAAATGTATATCGCAATGTGAACACAATGATTTTTGAAGCAGCTAATTCGGTGGGCACGGAATCGGAGGCTATTCAAAAAGAGGAGGGTAATTTCAAATCAAGGGAAAATCCTTTATTTAATGGGTCTAATGCTAATCAACAGCTTTCAATTACAACGTCAAATTGTGTTACAAGTGCAAGTGTCCCTATTCAGCCTAAACTAGTGGGACCAGTATACAATTCAAATTGCATGGAGTTAGATAATGAAGTTTTAACTATTTCGGGCCTTGATAGTGGGCCTGATTTATTGGTTGTGATGGACTCCAAAAGAAAAAAAAAAAGAGGATGGGTCGGTTGAAGACATGGACCTGGTTCAAGACGCAGAAAATAATTCGGGTAACTTAATTCGGCGGGGTCAAAAAAAACTCCGTGGAGGCGAGTTCTGGTGTAAGGACTCGCAGGGTATTATGACGACCTTAGCTTGGAACTGTCGAGGATTAGACAATCCAAAGACGGTTCGCGAATTGATGGACCTAGTGTCCAAACAGAAGCCCGATTTTATTTTTTTAATTGAAGTCACAGTTCAACGTAAGAAAGTGGACTGTGTGTTTAAAAAAATCAAGTATGAGGGTATGTTTTTTCAAGGCAGGTGTTAATAATGGTAGGGGCCTGGCTCTTATGTGGAAGGTTAAAGAGTCAACGAGTCTCATTGGTTTGTCATCCAATCACATAGATGTTGCTATTAATCTTCCTGATAAACCTCCTGGCGCTTTACTGGTTTCTATGGCTATCCGGAACGGCATCGACGTCAAGATTCGTGGAATTTTCTTCGTGACCAAGCTAATAAATCGAGCCTTGGTGTTGTATGGGGGATTTTAACGTTATCTTATCCCAATCAGAGAAGAGAGGCCAATTTTCGCATCCGGTGAATATAATAAACGGTTTTAGAGAAGCTATTGAAGACTGCCGATTGCTAGATCTGGGGCATCGAGGGCATTTATTTACTTGGGAAAAGGGGAGGGGAAAGCCTACTTTTACAGAGGAGTGTCTAGATAGGGCATTGTGTACAAGTCAGTGGATGGACATGTTTCTAAATGCGGAAGTGCAAAATATTCCGGTCGAGTCTTCAGATCACAGTGCTCTTCTCCTTTACTTTCCTTTGCACCGGGTTAGTCGTACTAAATTATTTCGTTTTGAAAACTCTTGGGCCCATGAACCAGACTGTAAGGATATTATTGCGTCAAGTTGGGGCGGTACTAATCATCGTAATATTCAAGACAGGCTGTCCTCTTGTAGCCGTGCTTTGCAACAGTGGGGAGAGATTCAGAGGCGTAAATTTAGATCGGATATTGATGGTTACCGAAGTCGTATCAGGTATCTTTTGGTTCGTAATGACCCGTTTTCGCAAGATTTAGTCCTGAAAGAGAAATCGAATTTGTTCTGAATGTTGAAGCAACAATCGGAGTATTGGAAGCAACGGTCGAAAGTTTTCTGGTTGAAGGCGGGGGATGCTAACACAAAGATCTTCCATTCGTACGCAAATGCCCGTAAGAAGAAAAATGAATTTAATTTTTTATTAGATGCAGATGGTCAGCATCGATCTTGGGGGTCAGGATTGGAGGGCTTGATTCACTCTTATTTCACTGATTTATTTGGTTCTCGAGGAAGTGATAATCAGCAGATCATTTCTACCGTTCGGTCCAAAGTCTCTCTACCGCAGAACGAATATTTATGCAGGCCCTTCACGGCGACAGAAGTTGACAAAGTTGTTCGGGCTATGCACCCGGATAGAAGTCCAGGGCCAGACGATTTTAACCCGTTTTTTTATCAAAAATACTGGGAGGATGTAGGTATGGCTGTGACCGAATCTTGCTTATTTTATCTGAATTCTTGTACCTTGCCAGAGGGTCTAAATGATATTAATATAGTTCTTATTCCTAAAATCAAGAAGCCTGATAAAATAACTGATCTTAGACCTATTTCCCTTTGCAATGTAATTGTTAAAATCATGATGAATATGTTGGCAAATCGGTTGAAGACGGTACTTGATTATATTATTTCTACTTCTCAAAGTGCGTTTATACCTGGGCGCTATATTACTGATAACGTTATGGTAGCTTTCGAGATAGGTCATTACTTAAGGAGGCGTACACAAGGGAAGGTGGGATTCTCGTCTCTAAAGATTGATATGTCTAAGGCTTATGATAGGGTCGAATGGCAGTTCCTAGAAGATATGATGCTGAAGTTGGGTTTTGACGTTAGATGGGTCAAACTGGTGATGCTTTTTGTGACGTCAGTGACTTATATGGTTCGAAAAGGAGGGCACGATGTGGGTCCAATTAAGCCAGCTTGGGGTCTTCGACAGGGGGACCCGATCTCTCCCTATTTGTTTTTAATTTGCGCAGAGGGCCTTTCTTTTATTTTGATTGATAGTGTGCGAAGAGGTCTGATCCATGGGTGCAAGGTTGCAAGAACAGCGCTTGAAGTCTCTCATTTATTCTTTGCTGATGATAGTTATTTGTTTTTTTAAGCCACGAAGGAGGAATGTATGAACGTCAAAGATTGCTTGGTTAAATATGAGAAAGCCTCTGGTCAAATGATCAACTTCTCCAAGTCGTCTATTTTGTTTAGTGCTAGTACATCTCAAGAGGTGAAGGACAGCATTTGTGGTTTATTGGGGGTTCAAATTTGTGAGAATCATGGCAAGTATTTAGGAGCCCCCTCCCTTATAGGTCGTGATAAGAAGACGGTGTTTGCCTATGTCAAAGAGAGGGCATGAAAGTGTATGTATGGTTGGCGTAATAAGCATCTCTCTAGAGCCGGTAAAGAAGTTCTTATCAAATCAGTTATTCAAGCCATCCCTAGTTATATCATGGGTGTCTTCTTGCTCCCGCTTCTCTTATGTGACGATTTAGAGAGGATGATGAACAATTTTTGATGGGGTCAAAAGAAAGTTGGTTCTCCTTGCATCCGTTGGAAGAGTTAGGACAAGCTTTGTTATAAGAAAATCTATGGCGGTCTTGGGTTTCGGAAAATTCATCAGTTTAATGTGGCCATGCTTGCTAAGCAAGCGTGGCGTCTTCTGTCAAAACCAGATTCTTTATGTGGTAAGATTTATAAGGCTCGTTATTTTGCTCATTCCGATTTCTTAGATGCGAGAGTGGGTAACAATCCAAGCTTTATATGGCGAAGCATCATGAGTTGTCAGTCTCTTATTAAAGCTGGTGCTAGGAGACGAATTGTGAACGGTCGTGAAACAAAGATTTGGGGTATGCCATGGCTAAATACCGAAGACGATCCGGTTATTCAAATAGCAGCTCCGGAGGCTGCAAGTGACGTCACTGTTGACGCCTTATTTGTGCCGGGCCAAATTAAATGGGATGTGTCTCTTGTCGCTGATTTGTTCAAAGAAAGAGATTGCGATTTTATTCTTGGAGTACCGCTGCCTCGCACAGCAAGATCGGATATGTGGTTCTGGGCTTGGAGTTCCAAAGGTAACTATACCGTTAAATCTGGGTATGAAGCTCTTAGGACTGTCGTTCAGCCGATTCTAGGACCGTCAATTACGGATTGGAAATATTCTTGGTCTCTAAATGTTTCTCCGAAAATACGAAATTTCATCTGGCGTATGCTAGCGGACTGCCTTCCCACTAGGTCGCTACTTCGATCCCGCCATGTTGAAGTTGAAGAGCAATGCCCTCGCTGCAATGTTTCTACAAAAACGAGCATGCATATTCTGGTTACATGTCCGGTTGTTCAGATTATTTGGGACAAGGCTCCTGTGCTTTTCAATCTTGCCTATGGTGATAATATAGATGGTGGTGGAATTCTCTTACATTCAGGTATACAAAGGCTCAGGTGGAACTAGCTGTTGTGATATTGTGGATTGTTTGGAACACCAGAAACGACCTTGTGTGGTCTAACGTCACCACGTCTCCAGTTGCTGCGATTTATAAAGCAGGGCTAGAGCTTGCTGAATGGAGGTCGGTTAAGGGCTGCCCAAGCGCTGATCTAGCTGTGAGTTCGGTGCCGGTTGGGCTCTTAAATGACAATCTAAGGAAGTGATCCTCCAGCCAATGTTTTAAAATGCAACATTGATGCTGCAATTTTTTCAAACCCGAATAAAATGGGCTTCGGTGGCATTATTCCAGATTCAGCTGGTAGTTTTATTGCAGCGTACCAGGGTTATTTTCAAGGCTGCTTCAGCCCTTTGTTAGCAGAGGCTATCAGTTTACGTGAGGTACTTAGTTGGATTAAAACTATGCATATCGGTAATTTAATTATCGAATCTGATTCCCAATTGTTGGTGTATTCTATCCATAATTTAGTTGAGGATATTTCGGGTATTGGTTTAGTAGTAGACGACTGTAAAGCCTTGATTGGGGCTATTGATCATTGCGAGGTTATATTTGTTTATAAATCAGCGAACGAAGTAGCTCATTCTATAGCTAGAGCGGCACGTTCTACGTCTGGTTGGCACGAGTGGGTAGAGTCTTGCCCCTCGTTTATTTTTGATGTAATGGCTACTGATTTGAATTAATCTATTCCGTTTTGCTTTGTCAAAAAAAAAATATTAGATACTTTTAAGCCTCTTTTGATTCGGGTATTAAAAAGTGAGATGTAATTATTAATACTACTTTTTTTATAATAACTTGTTTGGTTTGCACAAATGTGCTGGGATTATTAATACCGGGATTAACTTAATACCACTCTTTGTGATATAATTTAATATCAAGAGGTGATATTATTTATCCGGAATTAAGAAAAAGAAACTATATATTTTTAAAAATGCCATTACTGTTATAATATTTTCAAAAAATGCCACTAACCCCACCCCACCCCCACCCCCACCCCCACTCCCACTATTATTATTATTATTATTATTATTATAGAGCCAAACATGATATTAACATCAAATGGGATATTCGAGTATTAATACTGCATGAATCAAACAGAATATTTGTATTAAATTAATACTAAGATTAATAATTCAATACTATTAATACTGATAATATTAATAATACTGACCTTAATACTTGAATCAAATGAGTCCAAGTATTATGGTAAACAAGACACATGATACTTCGCACTATGTAAAGGTGAGACGGAGAGGGTGAGTGAATTTGTTCTTATATGCTTAATTTACGTGTTTGTTATGAATGGATGATGGATTATTATCACTTTGTGAGTGGATTTATGGATTATTATTAGACAATGAACTCAGCTGGTGCAAAATCAATTCCGTGATCATAGAAAAACGAATTAAACCTATAAAATACTGTAAGTAGGAGTGAAGTAAAAATAACTGCCAAGAGACGCAGTTTGTATTTAGTTGTCAAAATTGTTTTATATGATGCTTATCACATTGTTTCATCGGATCATGTATTGCTTATCATAAATGTATATTAATTACAATGTCTATCCTTATTCTCCTTAATTGGGGGACATAAATAAAAAGGATGTTTTAAATACTTATAAAATTAGTTTTCTCATTCTATTAGTTCTTTAACAAATCTTGCAATTCAATTTAATGGTGAGGTGAGTTTTTGAAATAATGTAAGGAGATAAAGTTTCGTCACAAAAAGTAAAAATATTAAATAATATTAATTTTTTCATTAATATAAGACATAATAAAAAAAATTACAGCGTTCTTAATAAATTTTATTAAAAATTCTATCTAAATAATACATCTGAATATACAAAATATTAATTGTGATAAATATAGTTCTATCAATTATATGATATTTCATATAATCTTTTACTATTCATTGCTTTTAAATGGTTCTTATTTATATTTTAAAATTTTCTACAAATTTTATTTTTATCAAATAATTAAATATAAGTCTTAATTCACTACACCAAAAATATTAAAAGATCAATTTATTGTATGTATATATAATACATATATAAATTTTGAGTGATACTGAATATAAAAATTGTGTCCAAAAGCAATTGGTTGAACAAAAAAATATACTTAAAACAATTTAATAGTAAACTCTTAAAAAAACCAAATAATTATCATCTGTACCACATAGCAACCAAAACTACACAAAATTAAAAGTAATGATTTTAAGAATCTTAAACAAATACAGATAGGTTAATTAAATCTGTTATGTTTAAAAGGATATATATATATATATATATATGAGAAGAAAACCCTAGAATCTTGAGACCATAGAAGATTTGAAAAATTAAAATCAGACACACTAGAAAAACAAGATAAAAAAAGTAATCATTCTAAGTCAAAAATAAAAAACCAAAAAATCCTACGAGATATAAAAATATACTTGCAAGGAATCCTTGCCTTGTAATTGGCTTGCTTTGCCCTTTTTTCTTTTAGTTTGCTTTGTAAGATGATTGTTTCGTAGTTGTGTTGTAAAAAAATATTTGATGGAGAAAAAAAAGGGGGCTTTTTGTATTTAGCCCAGCATTTTTGAATCGTTTTGCATTTAATCAACTTGTTTTTTGTAATTAGTTGTTAGCCCAAATTATTGGATAATTATGATTATGTTTTTTATTTAATTAATTTAGTTATTTTTAATTAATTTATAGTTTTTTCAATGTTGCCCTTTTTACCAATTTTTTGAAAAATAAATGATAATTTCAAATTAGATTGAGTTAGTTATTAGGATTACAAGAATTTTGAAATTTAAATAAAGAAAAACTAAAATCCAAATAAATATCGTTTATCTGAAGTAAAAACTTTACCTTTAATCTTATTGCGCATGAAAAAAATACTATTGACAGTGTCATATTCAAAATAATAATTTTCTATATAGTCATAATATAATATGTCTGTTATCTCTATATATCAAAATTTAATATGACTGGTATATAAAACATGTGAAACAGTCATATTATCACACGTGATAAACATATTAAGTATTTGATATCTTTTAAAAAGTGTATGTGAAAAACATATTAAGTATGTTATGTCTTTTAAAAAGTAAGAACTTAAAGTAATATACCTTATAATTTGTAATTTAAATCGTGTCCAACAAAGGGGGTTTTCGATTGTGGGAGCAATGGATGGTGGTGGTAGAGATAGAAATGACCTCATGATAAGTAAGAGCATATTTGAATGGTTGCGCATGATCATATTCAAGAGAAGACATTTCCAATATTTTCGGGGATCAAATGATGGATTGGGTGGAAATACACCACTAAGCTTACCAAGCATCCAATGTTTTGGGGTTTTGAGCCTCTTCAAATATTTATCGATCAAACCACTCGCCATATTGTATTGATGAGAGAAAGATCAAAGCTTTTTCTAAAAGCTACGTCTCTCTCTAACTGTTGCATATTCTGAGGGAGGGCGGTACTCATACATTTCATGCATACGTTTCACCTTTTTTTATTTGATAAATATCAATGATTAAGATGAGTACAAATACGTAACAAATCTAATCATTTACTGAGAGCAATTAGGTCATTTAGCCATATAATTATTAGATAAATTAAAAATAAATGTATTTTCTCAACTTGGGCTAAATACAAAATATTGTGCTATTCACTAATTACTAAAACGGGGTGGGTCTGAGTAAACAAACCCTCGCAATTTTGGGTTAAATACTAATTTGCCTCACACAAAAAAAATGAACAACGATGATTTTTTCTTAGGATAAAAATCGGGGTGTCTATAAAGTTTTTACACTATATTTAAGACTATATTTAACTTTACTTTTGAATTTTAGTGGGATGAAAACACTAATTTTGTGAGTACATTTAACAACACCCAAATAAAATTAGGGTGATTTTATTTCTATCCACCATTTCTTGCACTTAATTCGCATTGTTAAGTTAATCCGCATTACCTATTAAATTAATTCGCAAGCGTGGATAGACTTACAAAAATATTTATTGATTCAAATTTTATAAATATTATTTTTTAACAATTTAATATTAAAATATCTACTAAATTAATGAGTATATCCACTTTAATTAGGTAAGTAAAAATAGGGTAATTTTATTTGAACCCACATAAACATTATTCTCACCCCTACTAAATTAATGAGTATATCCAATTTAATTAGGTGAGTAAAAATAGGGTAATTTTATTTGAACCCATGTAAACATTCTTCTCACCCCACCTAACATTTTAAAATTTAATACAGAACATCAAAAAAATTAATCAAACAATCCCTTAACCTAGTTCACCTTTTCAACTCTCCGCTCATAAGTTTGCCTCGTATCTTTCAACTGTATGATGATTGATCTTTCTATACTTAATTTCTTCACCATGAAAATATAGATAAGATGTTTATTGGTGGAGCAAATAGACAACAATAAATCAATACATGTATATATACTTACATATTTTATAATTTTAACTTTGACATGGATTTTAATCACTTTTGGAACCATACCATACCAATACGACCTCCCATATCTTTTTAACCTTTTTCTTTTAGCCATTTTTGCCAGAACAATTAAAATAGTTAATCATTTCATAGTTTTCCCCACTTCATTCAATAAAAATGTATTTTTGGTCATTTAATTCTACTATCTTTAACATGGCTTTTCTTTTATATATTTCAACTATCGCGGCCGTGAAATGAATTGGAGGAAAATTTTATAGTTCGATGTTGTAGTGGATAGAATTGGCAGAAAGTGTTGCACAGTCATATTCGTTGGTTCTAATTAAGTTAGGGGTGAGAATTAGTCAGTTCGATTTGGTAGTTGGCCTATATGGAAACCAAAATCATGATGTTCGGTAATTTTGATATGGCATTTTTGGTTTAGGTTTCTCAAAACACGAAACAAAACCATACCATGTGGTTTTTTTGTAATTTTTTGATTTTTCGGTATTAATCAGTATATTTATAATATTTACTTATTTCGGTTATTTGTATATATATTTAATATAATTTCTAGGATGTTTTCTCTCAATTCAAAGAATAATATTATATTATTTTATATATTTACATATGGATTATAAAGATTTTAGTAGTATAAAAATGTCAAAATTTACAAAACTCTAAATCAATGAGATACAAATTTTAAGAATTAGACAATAAATATATTAATAATCTTATGATATCTCGTGAGTATTTTTTATCACAAATATAATATTCTATTAATAAACTTTATAATTATGCAAATATATATATATATATATATATATAAAGCCAAAGATATTCCATCATATGAAAATAATATATACATTGTCTTAAAATACTATCAATTTAATAGAGTTAAATATATTATTTACCATTATTTTTGGTATTTTTGGTTCGATATTTTTGGTATTCTAAGTTTTAGTATTTTCAATTCGATATGTTTGGTATTTTTTTTTGAAATATTAAAATGAAAATCAACCTAAGGAAAGTCGGTATTGTCATTTTTTAGTATTTGAATATGTAAAACCAAAGGATAATTTTGTTTATATTTGTAATTTCTTGCAGTCCATCTGTGTTATTAAGTCCATCTGCGTAGCCCATAAGTTGAACCACGGGGTAGGATAGACTTACACAAAAATTTAATGAGTTAATTTTTATGAATATTGCTTTTTTAATAATTTAATGTTAAAATATCCACTAAATTAATTAATATATCCACTATAATTAATTAATTATAAATATTAACAATATGAAAGTAAATGTAAAGAAACAAAAGATTAAAACTACTACTCCTTCATTTTCCATCTCTCCATGATAAAGCGAGTTGTATAACATGTTTTTCAAACGTAAGTTATTCCGATATACTGGAAAGTGATTTTTTTTTGGATATTGCACTTCGATCTTAAGCATTATTCTCCTTATTTCCTTCATTTGTTTATTTTATAAACCTAGGAAACTCTCATTTTTTATTCTAACAACCACCTCGCAAGTCCCACTGGTAACTTTACGCTATGACATTTGGTCATCCTGTGAGTAAAAAATCTATATTTAGAATAAATAAATAAATATTGTGTTGAGAATGATAGTTATAATTTAGCATTTTATTTAAGAAACAATTACCTCTTCGTTGATAAAAAATTGACAACAATCTCATTCGACAAATTTACTGTTTCCCCCTTTTTGCATTGGGACATCACCGACTTCACCATTAACCGATTGTAATACCAAAAAAGTATCCAGAATAGTAAATTATTTAAGGTGGATACCTTAAATTCTTAAAAATATTTCATAAGTAATATATTATGTTAAGGTAAACAAGAAATTAAAAAGAATATATATTAAGGTCATGTGAATTATGAAAAAAATTTTATCTTCGACACAATTTTCTTATTAATGACTCTTCCCAAAATAACAAATTAGTTCTAGAGATGACATTAAATATAAATTATGTTCTTCTGACATTGGTAATTAATGATGTGAAATAGTATTTTACACCGTGGACCAATTAAGAGCAGACATGTGGATATTATCGCCGAGGCAAAGGGGAGGACATGGGAAATCTACTCCAGGTCGGCACTCAGAAAGAGCTCGTGCGAACATTCGAAATATGTCTTTTATGTAATGGAGGTTCTAAATCTATGGGGTCTCGACCTCTGGAGGTCCTCTACTGAATTGAGGTCGGTAGCACCTAACCACTCTCCCAGAGTGGTTAACAGAGGTATGAGAGACTGTCGCCTACCCTCCAATAGATACATAACTTCCCTCACATTCATTAAATACATAACAACTGCTTTTAATACACCAGAATCCATGGAGAAGCAACGTTAAAGTTGGCGGTGATAAGAGATGGCTTTGGACCAGCTCCACAGAACTCCATCCACATGTCTCCCCTATCTTATATATATAAAAGAAGTATTTACTTCTCTCAACAATCAAGAACAAGCTAACGATAATCAAGTAGTCCAGCATTCAAGTAACAAACAGTGAGCAATCAAGAGAAAAAGAGAGCTATAGAGCACACATTAGAGCTCATAGTATAGGAAACTTAAATCTCGTGTGGCTTGAAAATACTCTTGTTGTAACTTGGTGAAGATACGATAGCTAGAGAGATCTTATAAGCTTATAATGTTAATTCAGTAATTATAATACAAAGTAATCCGAGCACCTAGTACTATTCCACAGAGGAGGACTAACCCATATTTTCATATGAAGCGAACCTCCTCTATATATCTTTAACTCTTTTAACTCATTTAAGTTATTATTCTAATCATTTGAACTGATTATTTGACCGTTTAGTCTAAACTAACATTGTTTAGTTTTCCGCACCAATAGTCATGTTGTAATTGGAATTAAGTTATTATATTAGACTTTAAATAAGAATATAATATCAACTATGAATTCATAACAAAGAACAAAATTGCAGAGTATATGCATTGAATATTCTATCTCCGATAAACTAGAGGGTTGCTATGAAAATGAGCTATGCTCAACACTAATTTCTAATTCTTTTTAACTACATTAACACATGCTATTGTGGAATATTTTTCATATTGCAAAATATTGTTCGGTTCGCTCGTTGACAAAGATGTGTCGTTGTTGTATGTTTAAATTAATATAATTCTAAGGTCTATATTTTGATGGATCAAACTATATGCTAAAAGTTAAAATAGAATGTTTTTAATAAAAGTTTTTAAAAAACCCCTCACACAAATTAAGAAATAAATAAATATGGAAGTAAATTGATTAAGAATCCAAATTAAAATTAAAATATACAATTATAATTCAATTTTAATTGGTGGATATACTTCCCAATTTTAAAAGAAATAATATTATAAAAATTAATTAAAAAATTCTATTAATTAAGGTGGATTAACTGCAATAAATTATATATATAAATAAAATCATCCATAAAATTAAGAATGTAATGAAAGAGATCAATGAAATATACACGGTAAAGCAAACATATTCCCTTCCGTTCGTGACTGCGAGTTATATTACTCCTATATGCCATGACTACCTCCTCATCTCCTTCCTCTAATGCTCTTCCAATCTGTGAGTCCATTATTTTTAGTCAATGAATTCAGCTGAATTATTGATACTTCATGCATGTCTTAACCAAATCATACGTATATGTATATATTTATATCATATTATACTTTTACTTTCCAATTTTACCCCTACATTTTTTTTAATATGAAAAATTTGCTCATTACAAGACTCAAACCCTAGATTCTAAGTATAAAGCGCACAACCAATCACTCAACAACCACTTGACATTTTTATTAATAATTCTTTTCAAATTAGATGTGCGACTAATAGTCGCGCACTCATTGCGCTTGTAGGGTAATTTAGTACATGTGTATAAATATTATTTATTCTTGCATGTTTAATTTCTGTTTTTACTAAGAATTGGGATTATAGTTACTGAGTGAATTTTTGTGGATTATTAGACAATGAATTCAGTTGATGCAAAATTAATTCATTGACCATAAGAAAACTTAAGGGGGTGTATTCAATTAGGATTTTAAAAGACTATTTTGGGGTAAATAAGTCTTGTGGTATTCAATTAAGACTTTTAAATAATTTAAATAAGTCTTATGGTATTCAATTAGGATTATACGGATATTTTAAAGAGTGTGTCCAAATCTAGTGGTATTCAATCAGGACTTAAAACAAGTAACAAAAAGTCTTTTGGTATTCAAAAACTTGCTAATTTCAATGGATTTTTTAAAAATTAGGAATTTGTGTGACTTTTTAATGGAAAGTATAAATACTAAACCCTATAAAGAATCCCACCCTAACCCATGAGACTTTTCTCGTGAGACTTTTGTTTTCTGCTAGAGATTTATCAATTCTCTCACCTCTCTTCTCTACATTTACCTCTTCCTTCACCCATTTCCCTTCTCAACTTCACCAATACTTATGTTTATGAAGTGAATATGTATATATATATATATATCATCTCTCTTTATATATATATACATATATGTATGTGTGTATGTATACGTTTTCATATTATTTGGGATTTGAACTATTTTTATGTATTTCAATTTATTTTTTTCCTTTTGTGCCTTATTGCCATTGAAGAGTGGGGCACTTCAATTGAACCTCATTTTGAAGATTGCTTGCATAATTTTATTGATATTTTAAATAAATTTCATTGATGGGCATAAACACCAAAATCGGCACTCTCTGCCTTTCACAAGAATCATAATATTTATTAACTTTTTTTCGTTTCTTTTATTAATAAATGGTAGTGGGTTTTATAGAACCTTTGGTAAGAAAAAATTCCACCATCATTTGGAAAGCTTGGGTTGTAGAGGCTGATGATGGAGAATTCGTGCATCATTAAACTAAATATTACTCATCATAAAATCCAAACATAAAAGTCTTGAGCATAAAAAATCCATGTGGTCCTTTCAAATCTTATAAATTCTAATGATATAATCTTTAAAATCCAAATATAAAAAATCTTGAGTATAAAAAATCTTTCAAAAAAATCTTATAAGTCATTACACTCTTAAATAGTCTTTTAAAATCCATTGGACTTAATTATCCATAAATAATCTTTTAAAATCTCAATCGAATACACCCCCTAAATAAACTTGTAAAGTAAGTAGGACTAAACTAAATATAACTGGTTGTATAGTTTCTTCAGTTGCAGAAGTAAATTGCACAAAGGGTAATGCAATTGCCGGCCCTAAATTAATGCAGAAAAATGTCACAAAAAAATGTTGCTGTTGCTTGATGCTAATTTACTCAGCAGTTATTGTTTCTGGATCCTTGATGTTTGAAACAACTTGTAATTTATTTCAGATTCAGATGTCGAGTCCTTGAATCCCCTTGAGGAGCAGTCTCCATTGCGTCACAAAAAAACTACCCCAATTAAACGGCCTGATGGAGGTGCCACACACAGAAATACCATTAAACTGCTTGCAAATTTCTTCAAGGTTCAGTGCAGTCCAGAGGCCACCATAATGCAGTATGACATTGTCGAAAAGGTAGGAGATAGGGTTGCGCTTGTCTACCATGACGGGGTGAATCTGATGTTTGATGGTAGGGGAGAATTTACCCAAGAAGACAAAATCCAGGTTGTACTGGATGTGGCGTCTGGGACCAAGGAGGAATCATACGAACTTCGTATAAGCAACAAAACCGAGCTTGAATGTTCAAAGATTGATGAGTTTTTAAAGGGAAAGCTGTTGGATATCCCACGGGATGTTCTTGGGGGAATTGACTTGTTATTAAAAGGGAATTCCTCTAGTCCATTTGTGCCCGATAATGAAACTGGAGCTCAACCTGAGCGAAGGTTTCAGCAAAGTTTGAAATATACGGAGCAGGGACTCACGCTTTGCATGGACCAATACTCAGTGTTCCCAACTACAGAGCCCTTGCCGGTCATTAGCTTTCTTAAAGAGAATGTTGATGGATTCAAAAGCTTCTTTGATGATGAACGAGTCAAAGAACTTAGTCAAGAACTTCGGAAGGAAGTAGATAAGAAGTTGAAATACCTTATATTTAAGGCTACTCACCGCAGTAGTAGCAAGCCCTTTACTATAAAAGGGCTATCAAATCAAAACACGAGAGACATCACGGTAAGTGTAAGGAAAACAACAATTGGACTTGCCGACTATTATAAAAACAAATACAAGAAGATAATTGACCCACGCCTTCCTTGTCTGGATCTGGGAGGAAAGGGAAGAAACTATCAGCTGCCGATTGAAGTAGTCGTGGTACATAAGCCTCTTAAGGTAAATTCAAATTTATATGAGTATTCAAGGGCTAAGCCGAAGGAAAGAAAGGAGAAAATCTGTGAAAGGATGCAGTCTGTGATTCATGGGTACGTAAGGTTTAATAAATTAAACCCATATGTTAATTGTAATATTAAAGTTTGAGTTCAGTGCGTCCGAACAGTTATAGCTAGTTTTTGTCATTCTGTACCAAATGTTGTTGTAGTATTTCCTTAGTGTAATTGGGGCTACCAATGTGTATTATTTGAGTTGACTGGCCTTTTTATACATTCTATGAAACTTTTGAATGTTGTGGATTACTGTTTAACTGCAAGATATTGTGTTTGTACTTGGTATAATTTGTTTTATGCATGTGCTAATTTGTATTTTTACAATTTTAATTGGTTGACAGGGCAGATTTTCTTGGAAAATTTGGCCTAGAGGTGGATACTACGATGACAAAGGTTGAAGGCCATATAATTGGCAAGCCAGTTGTGAAGGCTAAGGCAAGTGGGACTCTTCTTAACAATATCCACGTTGTGAAGGGTGTGTCAATTGAGAAATGGGCGTTTGTCGTTTTCAAGAGTTCAGTTCGTGAAATGCTGAATGAAGATGAAGAAGACAAATATGTGACTGGCCTAAAGACTGCATGCAAGAATCTAGGGATAGGCTTGAAGGAGCCTTCCGTCAAATGTAAATTTGATATCCAAGTGCTTTCTAATGTATCTCTAGTTGAGAATATGCTCAGAGACGTCGTTAAATCCGCTGACACCAAATTGGAAATCATTATTTGTATGATGCCAGAGAAACATGAAGGTTATAAGTACATTAAGTGGGTATCCGAGACGAAAATTGGAGTTATTACCCAATGTTGTTTAGCCTCCGGCCCAAAAAAAGGAGAGTGTCATTTCTTCAGAAACCTGGCCCTGAAAATAAATGCCAAACTCGGAGGGATTAATGTTGAATTAGATAACCCATTTGAAGGTTTTAAGAAAGAACACATCATGCTGGTTGGGGCCAGTATTAGTCATCCCGAGGCACCAAATAAATATAGCTCGTCAATAGCAGCGGTGGCTGCAAACATAGACCGTGCCATGGCTCGTTACGCAGCTCGGTTTGAACCCCAATATCACCAAAAGGAGAAGATTCTGGACTTCGGACCAATGGTCAAGGAGTTGGTCGACGCTTACAAAAGTGAGAACAAGGCCGAGCCAAAGAAAATAATAATTTTTCGACAAGGTGTATCAGAAAGTCAAATTGACATGGTTCTGAACAAAGAATTACCCAATCTGAAGTCAGCTATCTCTGATCGAGGAACGTACAGTCCATCCATCACTCTTGTTGTGGCGGTGAAGCGGCACCGAACCCGTCTTTTTATTGATGACGAGAACGATGAGAACCCAAATCTGGCAGAGAATGTGCCTCCAGGGACGGTGGTGGACACGAAGATCGTGCAACCAAATCAATGGAACTTCTATTTGTGCAGCCACAATAGTTCCTCAGGGACAAGCAAACCAACTTACTACCGTGTCTTGTACGACGAGAACAAACTGACGTCCAAGCAGATTCAGGAGTTGATCTACAACATTTGCTTCACTTGTGCAAGATGTACTAATCCCATGTCCGTTGTCCCGCCGCTGTATTATGCCCATCTTGCCGCCTTGAGAGGACAAGCATTCAGAGAAGCATTGCCGGAGGAGGACATCCAAGGGGTTCAAAGTTACTACACACTTGCAAAGAAGCTGAAGAATACTATGTTCTTTGTCTGAAGTGTTCTTTGTGTTCTTGAGCACAGAGGTGCGTTGCCTTTCACTACCATCTTTCTTTCACTGTTTTTCTAAGTAGGATCTGATGATAAGCTGCTAATATTGTGGATTCTGATTCTTGGGTGTTTTTTCTGGTGTTTGAAGATCTTCTTGACCTTAATCCTTGACCTGAATATCCTTCTGTTTGTGTTTGTTTATTTTTTGTCCAATATTATTAACGTCTCTAAATGCATGTATGTTTTCCTCTCACTGATAAATTACCAAAACCTGGATTTGTAAAATTGTGAAAGCATTTATGTTCTTTTGATGACATGATTTTCCCTGTAGATCCCTCTGTCCTTGATTATTAGCCTGGTTATACTTTTGTATGTTTTCACCTTCTTTCGGCATGCATAATGAAACTTGACTACATATTGATGCAATGTAGGTAATTTAAAAAAGAAATTTAGAGCATGTAAGTGGTGTTCAGTGTGTGGGCACAATTTCATATTGACTATACGCAAAGGCCTGGTTAGAATCTTATTGCTTTCTGCTGTAACTTTAATATTAGTTCGAGAAGGTTCAATTGTCCGAAATGAAAATGGATGTATGGCCAAAAACGGACCCCACCTCAAAGCAAAAAACTCCCAAAAGTAAAATTGAAAAATAAAATTATGACAGTGCATCAAATCAGTTTAAATGCCTTTGGAGTACTATAATGTAAGAAAAGATTTTTTTCTAAGAAAATTGATATAATGACAAGACTTGGCTCTAAACTAAAATATTGCTTAATAATGTTAAATTTTGTAAGTTAATTTTCTTAGTGTGATTCTTTAATATTGTGAAATTTGGTAAGTTAATTTTCTTAATGTGATTAATTCTTGAAACAAATACAATATTGCCGACTGTCCCTATTGCTAAAGCTTTCTTAGTTGTAGTAAAACCTTATGGTTTGTGCAATAATGCTAAACATAAGAGCATATAGCTAAATTGATTAATGTTAAGCATGATATTTATTACGGTTCCTTTTCCTAACAATTTAAGCTTTTGGGAGAGATGGTTCTTAACACGGTATCAGAGCTTGGTTTTCTGAGTCCAAGGTTCAAGCCTTGGCACCTTCATCCCCCATTCGTTAATCCGAAATTCGTTTGGTCTGTGTAATCTTGTTCCCGTCTGCTCTCCACGAGCGAGCTTACTACAAATGATAAGTGCAAGGTTCAAGCCTTGGCACCTTCATCCCCCATTCGTTAATCCGAAATTCATCTGGTCTGTGTAATCTTGTTCCCGTCTGCTCGACAAGAACAAATACGAGAACAAAGTTAAAGGACAATCGAAAACCAAAGGGAAGCCGAGAGCTTGGCCATCTTTAAAAAACTCACAAAATTATTATTATTATGACCCTTGAATCCCATATGCATTGGGTAAAAGAAGTAGTCAGAAGCCTTCCCAGCCCAGTAGCAATGTGCCATGTAACCCAAAGCATCATAATTAACTATTCCATATATATGTTTTGCACTTGCATATGTACGTGGGAAACCCCCCAAAAATAGTGGGCGGGGATAGATGTTACTGTAGAAAAGTTTTCGTTAGTATTTCGCAATAGCATAGCTTAAGTAGCTGTATGTTGCGAGGTTCCGTTAATATGCAATTAGTACAATATGCCTAGGGTTGGATTATAATAAATATTGCTGTTAATATGTTGCTAGTTTCAGAGGTTTTACATTAAACATATTATATATACAGGTTGACGGGTACTTTTTTATGCGTATATATGATTGATATATCAATTAACACCAATCTTGTGCTGGTAAACTGATTTGAACCTTATAATTTATATTTGGGTGGGTGGCTTCTCAAATCTTACTCCCCTCAATATATTTGGGTGGGTGGCTTCTCAAATCTTACTCCCCTCAATAGCTATTAAAGGCTAGATTTGCATGGGACCGAACTACATTCTTTGTATTGTGTAGCTAATCGTTTAATCACATGCTAAACAGTAGTATAAATCAGTGAAGGTTGATCAGAATATTTGCTTAATTAAATTTCTGTTTGATTATGCATTGGGCGACGTGAATTTGAAGTATCAAGAATCGAGTTTGGTGGTTATAAACTCTTCACATTTTCTCACAAATACAAATCAGGACTCTTGCATCGATATAGTTTTGGAGTATTATGGTACTTGTTAGCTGTTATGGCAGTTTTGGAGTATCGATGCAGTTTGTGATTGTACATAGGGAATTACATGTGCCTACCGTAAGCTTAGATGGTCCAAACCGATAAGGCGATAACTAGATTTAGTAATTTCATGCAGCTAAGGTATAGATGCAAGTTATTAGTGATAATATTTTACGATTTCGTTATTTTCTACCAATCTATTGGATATATTTTAATTCTATGATACACTACATATACATGTACTATACTATAGCATTGTGGATGCTCTGATGCAATTTTTTAGTTCTTGTATTTGCAGTTGACTGAATAATTGGTGGTGTTGGAACATGAAGATTGGTATTTGCTGGATAAAGAAGTTTTTCTGGGTTGTGTTAGACCTTTTATGTTTAAAAGAATATATTTTGTTTGCAAATGTCTAGTAGTTTTGTTACTTTCGGAATATGATTTCTTATCGAGGGATTTGTCATGGGATTGATGGTATTCATTTTCCTCTTTTTTTTTTTCCAGGATTTAAGATGATCATCTTTTATGAAATTTGGGATGATATATATATGCTATATTGATCATGTTAGGAGATGCATTTTATTACAACATTCTTTTTGTTACAGGTTTCTTTTTTCAGAAAAATAAACTTTGTGTGCATATATTGTGCTAATCTCATGCAACATTCAGTTATGTCCTTAGTACATGTGCGCAGCGCGATGGCTCAGACAGTTGCAACAGATGTCCATTTGCGAAGGATGTTAGTCTCTTTGCAATAAATTGAGGTTCCTCAACTATTTAAGACAGCTGAAAATACTTCGCACCATGTGAAGATGAGACAAAGCACAATCATTAGTGGTATTGTTAAAGTACTTTTGGAGTACAATATTAGCACATACGGGTATATTTGAATTATGTGTTTTGAGTTAAGAATCTGCTTTTTTGTCTGGTTATATATGAAATTGAAAGTTTAATTTCTATTTTCGGACATAATCAATGAACCATATCATCACTAAGACAGACAAGTTTTGTTTTTCAAATGTTAAAATTTGTTTTCCATGTACAAAAAATCAGCATAGTGATTGGCGGGTCTCTCCCCCGAATATTTTATGTTACAAGCACGCCTAAGTTTTGTGGCAATATTTTTTTCTTTCTTTCTTTGAATTACCGCAAGTAAAATAAACTCTTAATTACCCTTTCTATCCTAAATAAATGTCAGCCAGGCTTCAGTGTTCGATGGTATAAAATATTTATGGAAAAGGAAAAATAAATATGACAAATTTTATTGAGAACATAAATTACCAAGTCAACATGGGTAAAGGTAATTTATTTTAAATTTTCCGTGAGGTTACATTTTACCGGTACAATCAGGTGACTTATAAACGCATCTACAATAACCAACGTCAACTCTACAAAATCCTTTAATGAAAAATCCACGTCTAAACCTTCCCTCGCAAGTTTCGTTGCATTTCGCATCCTCTCCTTCTGTGCACTCATATGCTGGTAGATCTGCCGTGCAAATTTTCCCATCCACCAGTCCAATATTTTTCTCCACTGCCCAAAATCAATCAAATTAATTCTACGAGAATAAGGAGAAAAACAATAATTCTATAGGAAGTTAGTATTCTGATTAAAAATAGTACGTGACTCAAATGATAAGATATCAATGCACCGGTTTAAAATGAAAAAATAACAAAGGTGTGGACCTTACTTGCACATAATGGTAAATTAATTAGGTCGATCTATAAATAAAGAAATTTTTTTTACTACAACATAGTTGGAATAAGAAGCAAGAATTACAATGAAGTACCTGAAATGAGAAAAACAAAGACGATGAAAAACCAAAATGAAGCCGAGAGCTTTGCCATCTTTTAACTCTCAAATTACTTCTCCTATTATATATATAGATATATATTATTTGTGTATGAAAAAATTCCTTCTCTTGTACATAGTATAGCCTATATGAATCTCACTTGCATCTGAGGCTCCTTTTTATACTGAACTCAGTCATAATTAATAATAAGATTACATTTAAACAAAAAATGCATAGTAAGATATCCATAATCTTTTGTTGCGTTGATTATTTCTCGTGTCTCAAATAAAGATTTATTTTGACAGGCAAAATTAGTAAGAAATGTAACAAAAATTTATTGGAACTACCTTCCATCATTTGAAGATAAGGAAAGCAATTAATTAACATTAACTTAATTGCTATCATTTGCAACAAACGGCAAATTTAGTTGGACAACTCTCTAAATAGAACGGTCATTTATATAAATGGGTGAGACGCACATAAAAAATTCCAATTGGCTAAGTTGGAAATGTGTATTAGTTTTCCATCACAGCAGTTTTCAATTGAATTTTTTGACGACACTTTGTGAAGATAATATATTTATCGCATATAGATTATTTTCATTAAATTTTGTTAAAAAAATCATTCCGTGACTTATTAAAGTTGACAATTCCATAGAGAAAGAACATCCTCATTCTTCAATAGTGAGGGTGCATACGGTTCGGATTGGATCTAACTACCGGTTAAACCAACACCAAACCAATCTAATTAATAAGTTTAAAAAATTTTGTACACAATCCAAACCAATAATAAGGAAAAACCAAACCAAATTAACCAAACTAAACAAAAAGGGATTGGCTTGTTGGTTATAAATTAAATTTAATTAAAAGAATGCTAATATTACATGGAACATAGTAGAGTAATACATATTATCAACTAGCCAACACGTGATATATTTATTTTGTGTCCCCCACACTAATCTTTTTTACGCTGATTGTCTATTTTAAACTTACTAACTTACAGTGTGATAAACTCTAGTGAGTTTAAAAAGTATTTAAGTAGAATAAAGCTTTAACTTTTAAATGGATAAGAGTTGATGGGGAGAAATTTTTGAATTTGATTAGAAGTACAGTATATCTATGGTGTACAATATTTGTCAACAAGTTAAGCGAATAATTTTAAAGATTGAATAATCCGTATACTAAATATAAATATGTATATATTATCCGTTTTGGACTTATTTAGTTAATCCAAAAGCTAAACTTAGAACCAATCAAATCCAATCTATTCAGTTTTATACTCAATTCGTTATTCAACCAATCCAATTAATTTTATAAATCAAACCAATCCAGTTAATTCAATAAGATTAGATTAGTTCGTTTTTTTTAGTTTACTCATAATTATGTACACCCCTATTCAACTGAGGGTTAAACTTGTATATATACAATTTTGAAAAGAGAACTATTAATTTAAAACTTATTATAGAGCAAAGTAATTAAAACTATTAGGCTCCGTTTGATAGCAATATGGAAAATGAAAATAAAAATAACTAATTTGGTAAGAAGATGGAAAATAAGTTGAGGCATATGGTGAGATACTCTCCATCTTATACTCATTTTTATGAGTATATGTCCTCCATCTTCCTTTAATATTTTGTGAAAAAAATTTCTTCACCATCACCTAAAGAAAATTGTCATGGAAAAAAGCAAAAGACAAGAGTTAATCTCACCACATGCCTCAACTTATTTTCCATCTTCTCACCTAAATTAGTTATTTTTCATGTTGCTATCAAACGGAGCCTTATAAGTAAATCAATAGGGCATGCGCGCGGTAGAGATTGTTATTGTAAAACAAGGAAACTCTTTCACTTTAGATTTATCCTTGTATGTATATAAAACGAAGAAAACTCTTTTAACCATAGACTAAATTTGAAATTTTGATTTTTCCCCATTCGTATTAATTTCTTTCCCATTAAAAATGTAAGTAGCAAGATTTGCACAAGCTACATTAAAAAAAAAACAAAAAATTAAAGCAAAAACTGTATGTTTTCATTTCATAATAAAGATATTTATTTTTATTCGCCTAAAATACATCTCTTTCGTCTTATTTATACTAATAAGACTATATATAAAGCTTGATGATGACTTTTGAATTATGAATTACTTTTCACGCTTTCATAAATTATAAAAGTAATGCTTATATAAGAACTTGAATTTATGACCTCAAACCTAAAAAGCACGTGTTATTATTGCTCGACTAAATAGCATTTGATATATTTATTTTGTTTAAAAATTTATAAATAATGTAATAAATTAATTAAATATCATATTACATTTATATCACACGTGCCACTAGTTCTAATATATATTTCGCTACATAGGTTATATTCAAATTAATGAACCAGTACACTCACGTGTCTTATAAATGCATCTCAATATCCAAAATCAAGTCTACATGGAAAAATCCAGGGCTAATTTTTGTTTTTTTTTTTGCAAACTACGTAACGTTTCCCGTCGGATCCTTTTCTGCACCCCTGTCGGTAGATCTGCCGTGCGAATTGTCCCATCAACCATTCAAATATTTTTCACTGCTACAAAAAATCAAGTTAACTACAGGAATAATAATAATCTTATTAACTTCATTTACTAGATAATTATATTGATTATATTAATAAGTTGTTAATTCAAAAAATGTACAATTCAATAAAGTATCAAATATAAATTATTGAGGCTATACTATAATTCTAGTTAGAGAAAGAAACAAGAATAGTGTTTTCTGCAAGTGTGTTGGTTTGTCAAAAATTAAATTAGTGAAGTACTAATGTTTAATCTTAAAGATTTCATATTCTAGCCTGACTACACACTACTTGTAAAGATCGTCCTTTACATCTCAAGCCAAATTCTAGTCTAATTTCGTTAAAAAGTTCGACCAGTCCCTTCTTTAACTAAAAGCCCGAATTTCCCTCAGATTTCATTAAGAAAATAATTAAATCATCATTATTTTTATCTTCGCCAAATTTTATTAGAAATTTTAACTAGTTTGTTAGCTAATTGGAGATACACACTACTTTAAAAAATAAAATAAAATTAAGGGATATTTAATTCTCTTCCTTCATCTTACAAATAAAAAAAGAAACTCTGCTCCCACACTCTCATGAGTTAAACCCTTAACCTAAAGATAAAGGTGAATGTTGCTTATCATTAGGTCAACTCTTCTTCTCTAGATACACAAACTTGCAACTATTAATTTATTTTTCAATTATCTTTTGCCATATCTTATCAAAAAATTCAATTAACCTGCCGCAAAATTTCATCAAAAAAAATTACCTATTTTTTTTAAGGAAAAGAAATGCACCTTCTAGTGAAACGCCCTACATGCGCACAGTCTTGTTAGAAAAAGAATGATAATCTCTTTAACAAAGAAGGACTGCATATTTACCAGAGTAAATAGATGATTTTTTCTACATAAGTTGGTAGAATTGATATCATCTTCATGATGACCGGGCAAATTATCTTCACTAAATTTTATCGAAAAATTCAGCTTAGAATCAAGTAAGGTAATTATCTAAAGTTGGAATGTGCAAAAATGAACATATCTTAATTTTTGGTTACACCAACTTTCAAAATTGAATATTTTTATGAAATTTGGTGGAGATAATCTTAAAGAGATTATCGCCTCTACCAAATTTCATAGGAAAAAATTTATCTATTTACCCCTAGAATTTCTTAGACTATTTTATAGACTACATTCTTTCTTAGCAGCAATATATATATACATATACTTTGCAGTTATCTACTATTTTTTCAAGGTACATAGATTAAATGTTGTTCAAGAAATATCAATATTTTTAAAATATTACATAATTAAACACGACATGTGATATTTGCATCATAAGAGGATGGGCCAAAGAGCAAAATTACGAGAAAAGGTTATTGACTATTGTTGATGTGTTCGACTTCAATTATTTAACTGAATTCGAGTTCCTTCCTTTACATCTTATCTTGTCCAACACGGGGTCTATCATTGCTCATTAAGAAGAAGGAAACCAAAATGAGGCCGAGAGCTTTGCCATCTTTTCCTTTTATTATATATATATATAGCCTATTTGTGAGTCAAAAAATTGTTCTCGATCCTATATAGCCCGTATGAGTCTCACTTGCATATTGGGCTGCTTTTTATATTGAACTGAGTACAGCAATATATATAATAAGATTACATCTAAACAAAAATGAATAACAAGATTTCCGTTATCCTATATTATTCATTTATGGTAACTATCCTTCATTTGAAAATACAGAAAGCAAATTACTAAGCTAGCTTATGCCTTAATTGCGCGTTATCATCTATAATACTATATATATTCTTTTAGCTAGAAATTAGGTAGAAGGTGTTATTACACATTGATTTTTACCAAAACTCCAATGAATAATATTTTTTTGAATGAAGGGCCTATTTTTAATTGGTAATTAGTGTAAGAGGCCTATTTTATTTTATATTTTAAATGAAGGTATTTGAATAAATTTAAATATCATTTAATTAATAAAAACATGTTATATATTACTTAAATTACCCCCTCTTTATGAAATTTGCACAAAAAATATGAATATTGCAGTGAAATATGGACTGTAATATGAACTTTGCATTAGAAATATAGACTGCAAAGTTCACATTGCAGTAAAATATGGACTGTAATATGAACTTTGCACCAAAAATATGGACTGCAAAGTTCATATTGCAGTAAAATATGGACTACAAAGTTCATATTGCAGTAAAATATAGACTGTAAAGTTTATATTCCAATCCATATTTTAATGCATATTGGTATTTTTTAGTTTATTTTAAGGGTTGGGATGTCATTTTATAATGAAAAAAAAAAAACACATGTCATATTATTAATAAAATAAAAAATAGGCCCTTTATTTACAAAAAAATTATTCATTGGCTTTAGTGTGAAAATCTTTCTCTAATAAGACCTTTTTTTTAATTGTCCCTTATTTTAGTTTTTAATTGACATTAATGTAATTATCCTTCATTAATTAATATTCATTACTTGAATGGGATTCGAACTCTTGTCTTCTAACATTTATACAAGTGTCTTTTTCGCTTAAATAAAGACCATCACATATTCACATCTCTGTAGAATATCGTTAAATTTATTTAATACCGTTCAAATATTTTGAACTGTATTTGCCACATGCTCATTCTCTCTAATATGGAAACACACGTATTCTGCAGTACGTGTTTACGCAGAAATAAAAAGGATCTAACAAACAAATGGACCACTAGCACACATCAAAACAGATGGAATTGAAACTGAGGAAGATATACCAAATTTTTGTTCAAAGATTAATCGTTCATTTATTCATTAAAATTGACTGTTCTTTTTCTAGAGATCAAGAACGTCCTCAATAGAGGATTAAATTTTGATATAATATTTATTGTATTGTGTTAAGATACTGCTAGAACAACCCTTAACACAAGCGTATGATTGACTGGACAATTATGCATACAATAATTAAAGAAACAAGCACTACTGATATTCAAGCAATACGAAAAATAAGAGATTAAAGAAAAAACAACTAACCAAGCACACAAGCAATTAGGTGGTGTCGGTAAAACCGCCACTAATCCATCGGGTGATAGCTATTATTGATGAGACCAATTCTGAGTACAACACACAAAACAAACTCTAGCCGCCAATTAGAGCTCTCAATATGTTCTCTCAAAGATACTTTCTAATCTAGCTAATAAATAATATAACACAACTCATTAATAAAACATATGACAAATGGTCTATTTATAGAGTATAAATTCTATGGATCTAGAATCGTAGGTCATCTTTGCTAATGAAAAGCTCTTGAAGAAGAGAAAAGAATCGAACTCAGATGCGCTATTCACTAGGGGGAGAAGCAATGAGAAAAAATGAGAAAACCGAAAAAAGTCGAGGTCGAAATCTCGGGGACTGGTTGACAAGAGTAAGATAATTTGTCACAGTACAAAAAAACTGGACACGTGCGTCGGGAGTGTCCAAATAGAACTAATAACGGGGAAGAGAATAAAGGTGAGGTGGAGAACGCGAACGCGACCGCGATAACGGTACCAAAAGATGAGGATTTCGAGAGTATGTTGGTTGTGACTCCACGGGTTAGCTCTCTGAGCGAGTGGATCTTAGATAGCGGATGCTCGTATCACATGTGCCCAAATCGAAAATTGTTTCATACCTTCACCGAGGTTGACAGGGGAAAAATTTTGAAGGGTAACGACCATGCGTATAAAACGATGAGGATTGGTACGATCTGACTAAAGATGCACGACAAGGTGGTACATACTCTTAGTGATGTCCGGTATGTTCCTAATATGAAGAAGAATTTGATTTCTTTAGGGATTCTTGATTCTAATGGGTATCATGTAATACTCAAGGGTGAAAACTTGAAAGTTTTTTTCGGGGCTATGGTTGTGATGCGAGGAAAGAATGAGGGTAATGTCTATTTTCTTCAAAGATGGACAGTGTAATACCCCGTAATTTAATTAGCGTAAATTAGACCTGAATTAATCTCCATTAAGTAAAATTTTTGAAGTGTTTAAAAATCTTGATTAATTATGGACCAAGTTGTAAAATTTCGTATGGACTAAAATATAAAGTTGTAAAGGTTCAGGGTTAAAATAATAAAGTTATGAAATCTCAGGGTAAAATGTTGTAATTAAGCAAAAGTTGGATTTTTTTGAAAAAAGTGACAGACTTTATCACCTTTCCTTTCATCTTCATCTTCTTCATTTGTCTTCCACTGCCGAGAGAAAAAGAGAGAGAAAGTAGATATAGTTTTAAGGTTACTCCTTATAAATTGGTCGTCAAAACTTCGCCGAATCGAGTCGAGCCTTAAGAGAAAGTTGTTCTATACGTCGAGGGTTACGCAGAGGTATAATAATTTTAGAGTTTTGCTGGTCGGGACTCGGGTTATCATTTCAAGCGTCACTCTTTGAGGATAAATATTTTAAGGTAGGGGTTAATTATGATTTCTTGTGTTTTAAATTATTAAAGAATAATAAATATTACATGAGTATGTGATTGTGCATATGTAAGTAGCTATATTGATTAATGATTTATGATTTATAATAACCAAGTACATGTGTATAAATAATATTTTGCAAGTTTGAATTTAAAATATGGAGTAGTACACATTTGTTCATATTTTGGCCACTGTTTTGATTAAATTTGGGCAAATTGGTAATGAGAAAAGTGAAGTATTAAGTATGTATTTTAAAATATAGTTTAATGCCTAACTTATGGCTTTGGAATTACCCAAAAAGGATGAGAAATGAATTTTTGGTGAATTTTACATGATTGGTGTGCGGTATTGATTCCTACGCGGGAATCTTGAATATTTTCTTAAATATTCCAAAGTCTACTCCGTAATTTGAGTAAATTCATTTGGTTAATGAATTGGGTTATTATGTTAATATTTGATGATTAAGAATTTTAATTAAGTTATTATTGGAGGATATTTAATGAGGATGATGATGTTTTATGATTTATAAAACCATGAGCATGTGATTTGTAATAAGATATGCCATTATACTTGTTATACATGTGTTGTATAATATACATGATATATTCCTTGGATGTATAGTGGTGGTATATGGCTGAAATTAATTACTTAATGAATTATATACATCAAGGAACATGTATGGAGATTTATTATAGTTATATGGCATAAATTATTTTAAATGTTCATTTATTGGCATATTATGCATATTGTACATCATTATTGTGTCAACCGGATTCTTGAAAATCTTTGGCAAGTTCGGACTATTCTTATGGCCTATTATGTGGGCATATGATTCGTATCTATGATGCCGAAAGTCTTTTATGATCGTTGTAACATTCTGGATGTGAAATGATCCCGTGATGGATCCGATTATGATTATATCGTAGCCCTTTAATGATGAAAGAAATATGTGTCGATCAGTGCTTGCCGGTGTGAAAATAAGTAGGGCTCGGTGCCCTTGGGTTGAAAATCCCTAAACCCCCGGGGGACAGCAATGAGTCGGCTGTCTAGAGCCAGCGGTGAGTAGCTCGGAAATCTAGACCTCAGCATAGCACTTGTGATTCTGTGATATGATATGGATGGACATGTGGTCCAATTCTATTATGATATGATGATGATCTTTTATGGGCCGGATGATGTTATATTGTGATTATGTTCGATTTATTCTCTGAGGCGGTCAGGCCCGTTCTTATTCTTATGATTATGGTTCGGCCCAACTTCAGTATCTCTTGGAGGCGGACATGCCCATTCTTATTATTATTATGATTCGGTTCGACTTCAGTATTCTTAAGACGTGGTATGATGGTTGACACAAGGGAGGTAACCTGCATATGCACGTACATGCATTGTTTTACCGAGTTATGGTTAAATTGCTAATTAAGTATTGAACGTAATATTTCCTATTATTTGTCCCCCCTACTGAGCTGTAAGCTCACCCCGTTTTATGTAAATAAATTTAGGTATCCGGGAAAAAGAGAAGACTAAGGAAGGGACTGGGTCGGAAACGAAGTAGAGGACCTCTGATACCGACTCATTTTTGTTATACATGTGTGTATATGGCAAGCCACGGCTAACCCTTATTGTTATTGCTCACTTTATACTACATGTTGGCATGGTTTGTATGTCGCTCGGACTATATGTATGTGTACAAATATATATTACACTTATGTATTGTCACCCACAGTATGAGTATCGTTTATTCCATGCTATGTGATTTTCTTGGATTTATTATTTCATTATTTATTTTAGACTTACTTTAGCTTGTCTAAGGTGGGTCAGTAACACTCCAGGTCTTAATTACAGATGTTATTCTACTAATTAAGACGGGGGTGTTACACACAGTGACTGAGTTTGTTTCGATTATGACTGAAGAGACTGACACGATGACGGTGTTGAGTAAATAAAGGTTACTTGAAGGTGCGAAAAGTTGCAAACAGGAGTTTTGTGAGCATTGTGTGCTTGGAAAACAGACTCAGGTAAAGTTTGGGACGGCGATACATTGCACGAAATAAGCACTTGATTATGTGCATACGGACGTCTGTGGCCCGACAAAGACTCAATCATTGGGTGGAAATCATTATTTTGTGATTTTTGTTGATGATTACTCAAGTAAACTTGGGTCTATCTTATAAAGCATAAGGACCGGATTTTTGATATATTCTTAAAGTGGAAGGCAATGGTTGAGAACCAAATTGGTAGAAAAGTTAGAGTGCTTAGGTCAGATAACGACGGTGAGTACATTTGTGATCCTTTTAAGAATTTCTGCCAACGAGAAGGTATCGTTCGCCACTTCACGATTAAGGGTACACCTCAACAGAACGGGATAGCAGAGAGGATGAATCGTATGCTTCTTGAAAAAGTGCGGTGTATGCTTTCCAATGCCAATTTGGATAAGCGATTTTGGGCCGAAGCCCTATCATATACTACATTCTTGGTTAATCGTTTTCCATGCTCGGGAGTAGAATACAAAACACCTATGGAGCTGTGGATCGAATCTCATGCTAGTTGCAACAACATCCACGTTTTTGGCTGTCCGGCTTATTATCATGTTCGTGATGAGAAAATTGACCCTAGGGCTCGTAAGGCAATATTCTTAGGCTCTTATAATGGAGTTAAAGGTTAAAAATTATGGTGTCTTTAAAGCAAGAGTATTGTGATTAGTAGGGATGTGGCGTTTGACAAGGCGTCTATGCTCAAGACGACATCGTCAATAAACGATGGTTCTCCAATTCCTGTTAAAAAGGAAAACAAGGCGAGCGAGATAGTAGTAAAAACGGAAGTGACTACTCCAGTTAGTACTCGAGTTATGAATTCGATGGAGGAGTTCAATGAGAAAAAGACGACTTCTAGTGAGAATTCGGAGATTCCGGTAGTGAAATCGGGTCAACAACAAATAATACTGTCTTTGGCTAGTGGAAGGAAGCATAGACCCCATAGGATTGCACAAAGCCAAAACCTACTAAAAATTGGATAATACAAATCCAACTAGGATTTGGACAATACAAAGCCAATTAAGAATTAGACAATATAAAACCTAATAGGAATAAGATTCCTATATAGAGCCAAATCTTCATATTGAACTAGCCAAAAGCAAGCTAAATGATAACTCATATGAATCAAAGGAAAAAATAGCAAGAGCTAATTCTGGGCATAATTCTAGATATAATAATAGACTTAATTATGAAGAGAATAATATATGATCGCCTTCAACAATTAAGGGATCTTTTCCTTATTTATTTCTTTCATTGTAATGTATTTTTTTCTCATGCTCAGAATCCTCTCTATATATATTGCATGTAATAATTCTATCATTTTTTCAATTAAGTAAGAAAGCATTAGCTATCAATTAATATATTGGCTTCTTATTTTCTTTATGGTATCAGAGGGATCCGCTTAGGCATGAAAAACAAAGAATTATGTAGTAGCCTTTTCTTTGATACTTTCATGGCATGTTCTTCCAAAACTTATCCCTATCTATTAACTGTAAATATTGGTAACTTTGTGTCTTTGAAACTCAAACAAACTAATTTCTTGTTATGAAAAAATCAGATTATGAGTCTTATAGAAAGTCAGAATATGACTGGCTTCCTCAATGGAGAATTCCCTAAACTTGTAAAAAGCTTAGTTTCAATAGAAAAAAATGGCAACAAGAAAACTAAAGCAAATCCAAATGATGGTGTATGGAAACAATTTGATCGCTTACTTCGTGGATGGATTATTGGAACCTTATCTAAAGCAAATCCAAATGATGGTGTATGGAAACAATTTGATCGCTTACTTCGTGGATGGATTATTGGAACCTTATCTGAAGAGGTTTTAGGGCTGGTGGTCGGACTTGACACATCTGCCAAGGTATGTAATTCACTTATAGATTCATTCGCTTAAGAATCACAAGAGCGATAGTTATAATTGCTTCAAAGATTGCAAATGCACACCCAAGACGGCTTAAGTATGGTTAAGTACATTTAAACCTTCAAAAATTATTGTGATGATCTAGCTGCCATTGGTAAGCCTATTGATGACCAAAATAAGGTTTTTCGTCTTCTCATAGGGCTTAATAGTGGGTATGAATCATTTGTTACTTCCATGCTCACACCACCTATTTTGCCTTATCGAGACATTGTTCCTCTCTTACAAGGACACGAGACTATGAAAAAAATTCATAATCCAAGCAACTCATCTCTTCCTAATCATAACATGGCCTTTGCTGGTGAACGTGTTCAAGGAGTAGGACCAAACAACTATCGTGGCTACAATAATAAAGGTAAACATTCAATTGATTTCAATCAGTTCTAAGGGCCAAGGATTCCATCAAGGAAATTCTCAAGGTCCTAAAAGAGGCGCATACAATCAGATGGTTTTTTCGTTAGCCCGACAAACTAATGATGGACCATCATATATTATAAAAAAGAAAGCCCCTTTCAAAGAAGATGATGTACGGTGCCAGATTTGTAACAAGCCACTACATATTACTCTAGAATGTTGGCACATATCCAACTAAGTCTATCAATCGGATGACATGACTCAAGCCCTTGTAGTAACCTTTCTGAATACAAATTCTAAGAACATGTGTTACCCTGATATAGGTGCAACCTCTTACATGACCTTTAAATCAGGTAAGTTTTCATATTTTGCTCCATACTATGGCTCGGATAAAGTTTCTTTTTAGTAATGGCAATTCATTAGAGATTTCTCATATTGGCTCTGCAAATTGATACGGATAACACCAAATTACATATAAATAATGTATTTGTAATACCTGAGATTAAGAAGAACCTTTTATTCATTAGTCAACTTTCTTCCGATTATCCTTACACAGCTGAGTTTGATTCGCATGGTTTTACGATAAAGGACTTGGGAACCAAGGCAGTGATTGCATCAGGAAATAGGAAAAAGGGATTATACGCTTTAAAGCCGAAAGAAGAGACAACTATGTTTTCAATTAGATTTCGTTTAACAAGTGATGATGTATGGCATTAAAGACTCAGTCATCCTTAATTTCGAGTATTATATCTTTTGAAGAAAGATAAACTTATAATAAACAATAGTACCTATAAGGTTGTTTCACTCTGTAATAGTTGTCAGATGGCTAAAGCATGTCGGTTACCCTTTATTTAGTTTAGTGATTTTTGTATAGTCATTTCATGATATTCACAGTGATTTATGGGGACCTTCTCTTATGAATTCATTTAAGCACTTTCGATATTGTATGATTTTTGTTGATGAGCATACTCGATATACGTGGTTTTACCCACTCAAACAAAAATCAAATTTCTTTCAATGCTTTCTTATGTTTCAACAATATTTTCAAACTCATTGGGTTGTAAAAGGGTTCAATCAAATATTGGGTTTTTATTTCTCTGAAACATTCTCTCAAGTGATCAAGCCTACTACTATTCGTCTTATCCTCACCATTGTCTTAGCCAATTATTAGGAGATTTGACAATTAGATTTCAAAAATGCATTTCTTCATGGAATATTATCAGAGCCTATTTTTATGGAACAACAACCTGATTTTCAAGATACTTCGTGTCTAAATCATGTTTGCTTGTGAAAGCGTGCTCTTTATGGTTTACGTCAGGCACCTGGAGCTTAGTTAGATAAATTCAGTAGCTTTGTTTTAGACCTTGGGTTTCTTTGCAGCACCACTGACTCTTTATTATTCATATATCAATGTTCTCATGGTACTATATATCTGGTCCTATATGTCGATGATATCATCGTTACAGGTTTAAACTTTTATGTTATTCATGCCCCCATTCATCGACTTAGTACTGAATTTGCGGTGAAAGATTTGGGTCAACTTCATTATTTTCTTGGCATATCTGTAGAATTCTTCTTTGATGGTTTATTTCTCAGTCAAGGAAAATTTAATCATGATCTTTTGGATTGTGCCCAGATGCAAGGTTGTAAGCCCATTTATACACCTATGGTCACAAAGTTACGTGCCACTGCTTATAGCAACGATCTTTTTCCAGACCCATCATTCTATTGAAGTATTGTTGGCTGTCTCTAATACTTCACTGTCACCCGACCTGGCATCTCTTTTAGTGTCAACTATGTTTGCCAATTTATGCACTGGCCCATTATCCACCACTTTCAGATGATTAAGCGTATTCTTCGGTGCATTAACATGACTCTTTTTCATGGACTTTGCCTTTTAGCTAATTATCCTATGACTCTTTCGGCCTTCTATGGTGCTAATTAGTTAGGGTGTCCTACTACTCATCGTTCCATTACTAGGTTTTGCACATTTCTTGGAAGCAATTGCATATCTTAGTCCATAAAAAAGCAAGCAATTGTAGCTAGATTAAGCACTAAAGCTGAATATCATGCTCTCGCCTCTACTGTTGCTGAACTTACATGGCTAACTTTTCTTTTTCGTGATCTTGATATTCTTCTTTCGTCATCTCCAGTCTTGTATTGTGATAATATTTCAGCGTTGCATATCACAAATAACCCAGTTTTTCATGCTCGTGCAAAACATATTGAGATAGACTATCATTTTGTTCGTGAAAAAGTTGCGATTAGTTCAATTGTTATGAAACATGTTGCCTCCTCCGACCAAGTTGCTGATTTTTAACTAAGCCCTTACCGCATGCCACTCATGCAAACTTGTGTACCAAACTAGACCTTTCGAGTTCTCCACGTACTGTTTGCAAGCGGATATTGAACCAACCAAAATCAAGCCAAATGACTACTCATATGAATCAATTTTTTTTATTCTGGGCATAATTCTAGAGACATTCATGGACTTAATTATATAGAGAATAATATACATATATATATGAGATTGCCTTCAACAATTAAGGGATCATTCTATATATAAGTAAGGGATCATATCCTTATGTATTTCTTTCCTTATTATGTATTGTTTTCCTATGCTCAGAATCCTCTCTATATATATTGTATTCATTTTGTCCCTTTTTCAATTAAGTGAGAAAGCATTAGCTATCGATTAATATATGGCGCAATTTTATCTTATTCCATCCTATCCTACAAATCGAGCTTTCCTAGACTTACATATTCTCATCAGCAATATGCCAATGCACAAATAAATTTATTGAAAAAGAATAAATAAAAATAATCCTTGTTAAAGTTTTGTTGAGAACATAAATTAATCAACATGGGTAATTAAAGGTAATTATTTAAACAAAAAACATACTATTTAAAACGTTGTCAATCATTAAATCTTCATATTTTTTACGCTTTTAGAATTTAAAAATATTATTTCTTATTTTGTAAATATAAATGATACATGGGATAAGTTGCATTTAAATAAATGTACCAGTACACTCAGATGCCTGATAAAGTCATATACAATAACCAACATAAAGTTTACAATATCCCTCAATAAAAAATCTAGCTTTAAACATTACTTCGCAAATTTCGTTGCATTTTGCATCTTCTCCTTTTGTGCATTTGTTTGTTGGTAGATCTACCTCGCAAATTGCCCCTTCAACCATTCCAATATTTTTCTTCACTGCCCAAATATCAATCAAATTAATAACTTATAATTCTATAAGAACAAGAAAATCAATAGTTCTAAAGGGAGTCGGTATCGAGATTAAAATAGTGATTCAGATAATATAACATTAATGCACTGATTTATAGCGAAGTCGTAAAAGCGTGAACGCACATCAAATACACATAATTTTAAGTTAATTAGGTCTATAAATAAAGAAAAATAAAATAAAAATTACATCACATAACAGAAATTAGGAGCAAGAATTACAATAAAGTACCTGAAATGAGAAAAAGAAAGACAATCAAAAACCAAAATGGAGCCGACGGCTTTGCCATCTTTTAACTCTTAAATAGTTCTCCTAACACACACACACACATATGTGTGTGTATAAAAAAACTCGTTTCTTTTGTATATATTCTATACGAGTCTCATTTGCATCTGGGGCTCCTTTTTATACTGAACTGAATCATTAGTAATAACATAAATTTAAACAATAATGTGTAGTAAGATATCCATAATCTTATTATTGATTTTTGTTGAGATTATTTTCTGTGTCTCAAATTAAAAGTTTATTTTAAAAGGCAATATTAGTAGAAAATGTAACAAAAATTTATTGCAACAACCTTCCATTTGAAGATAAGGAAAGCAAATAATTAACATTAAATAGAACGGTCATTTTCAAAATCGGGTGAGATGCACATAAACATTTCAACCGGCAAAGCTGGAGATATATATATATATATAGTAGCAGAATGGAAGGTACTTTCTATCATATGCCATGGTGGATGTTTATCTAATTTTGTATATTTGTGTTGTATTTAGGAGTGATGATTTGTCAAATATTATTATATTAACCATATATATGATGATTAACATGATAAGTACTTGATAGTTTGCTAATTTGTGGTAAATAATAGTATGCTATAACTTATTATGATATGCACGGACATATTATACTGAACATTTTGTATTACTTAAAAAATAAAAATAAATATTTTTTGTTTTGAAAAAAAATATCTCAAAATTAAATGAACCATTGATCTTTTTAGCATATTGTAAATATAATTAAAATGTTAAATCACTAGCTCAAAATTTAAAAATGTGTAAATTTAGAGAAGTATTCAGCATAACCTATGGTAGAAAGTACTTATCATTCCACTACTTTATATATATATATATATAAATTAGTTTTTCATCAAAACAATTTTCAGACTAAATTTTAGATAAAATTTTGTGAAAATAATCTACTTATCATGAAAATTATCACCAAATTTTGTTGAAAGAATCATTCATTTACTCATTGACGATTCTTTTAGGGTTAATTGCACTTTGCCCCCTCTTAACTATTGGGTTATTAACACTTTGCCACCTAAACTATCAAAGTTAGTAATTAATGCTACCAACTATTCAAGTTGTTGCACTTCACCTGTTTTGACTAATGGGATTAAAATTTTAGGCGGTTTATAAACCAAATATAATTTTGGATATATAGATGAAGGCAATAAGCGTAATTTTTAATCTCTTATAACTATTTCTGGTTACTATCTTCTACCACCACCATTTTTGGCCACCTCTACCACCATCATCTACACCCCTTTCTCTCTTAAACTCTCCAATTTTCTCTTTCATCCCCATCATTATCTCCATCCCTTTGTCTTACATCTCTACTAACATCAAACACCCTATTATCTATTTAACACCATAACCCTATTTCTTCCACCAAGATCATCATTCTGTAATAATTTCCCTTCATTTCTTTTCCCCAACCCCCAACCCCTAACCCCAACTATAATATATTTCTCTCTCCCCTTATATATCTCATTCCTTTTTTCTCTTTATACATATACTTAAAATATACATATCATTTTCTTCGACAATTAACATCGCACCCATCTATCCTCTCACAAACTTTATATTAAATTTGTCCTCCTATTTTTACTTGTTACATGGTTACTGAGGAACCTAAGATGGTGAATCGAAGTGCCATCGAAACCTTTAATATCCTCACAAGAACCCTTGTAAAAGCCCTAAAAATGTCGCAAAAGAGAAACCTATATATAATTCAATCTAGTTATTCCTCATCCTGCTTCTGAAAAGAAGCCCAATGACTCCAAAGTACTTGCCATCATCAAAATTAAACCTCTGTCTCTCTCCCCTTACTCTTAATTTTGAAAGTCATTAATTTTAAATTCATGGATTTTTATACTTGGTTGTTGATAATGAAAGCCTTTCGAAAAAAAATAATTTTTATTCTTAAAATTTGAACTCCTTGATATTGGTAGAAGAAATGGGGAGATGGTGTTGATAAGAGGAGAGAAAAAGGGGGGGTTGATGACTGTAGAGATAAGAGAGAAAAGGGTGAAGATGGTGGTGGTAGAGGTGGCCGGAAATGGTAGTGGCCGGAGATGATGACAGAGATAGTGACAGAAAATGATGATAAAAGATTAAAAATTACATTTATTTCCTTCATCTATCCAAAATGATGATGGCAAAATCTTAGAAAAAGAACTATTTGTAGGTTGAAAAATACCCTAGAGGGGGGTGCATAGGGTTTTTAAAACTTAATCGGATTTTTAAAATAGATTTAAAAATGTTTAATGTCTATGTCAACCAAGCAATCAAGAAACAAAGTTAATTCCAATCACAATGAATAAGTAGCATAATATAATAGAGCAAGAGATAAAGAGATTAAACCGATCGAAGTCGAAGACTTTTTGTCCACACAGTTCGGTTTGTTAGCCCCTACTTTCGCGCTCGGTTAGTTCTCTAAGAATTTTCACTATAACCGATCTTTTTCCGGGTGAAGATTAAACCACTACAAGTATACAAACTCTTACAAATGTTGCTACCTCACAACACTCGACACAAGAACAACTTCTTGCTTTTCTAAGAAATAAACCTCTCTTGAATTAGAAGAATGAGTTTTTGGTGATACACACCAAAGTACAATAACACTCAAGTGTATGAAGAATACAAATTAAGCTCACACTAGAGGTTATCAAATTTGATCAAGAATGATAGCTCAAGAAATGAAGATTTGATTAAGTGAAGAATTTAATTTTTCAAGTAAAAACTCTCAAAAATGATTTTTGGCAATAGATGATATTCAAAGCTAGTAAGAGTGCCCAAAAAGTGTTTTAGAAGTCATATATATAGTTTGGAAAACAATATGGCTGTTTGGGGTGGTTGAAGGTGGTTGATGCACAAAACTAGTCTAGCAAGAAATCTCCAATGGCTATATTTCCTTGAGAGAGTCGACTCCCAGGATGTTCATGTAGTCGACTACATGAAGTAGTCGACTCCAAGCACAGTGATGTAGTCGACTACATTGCTCTGGAGTGGGGTGATTTTGTGCAATTTTTCAACTTTTGTATTTTGACTCCAAAATTGATTATAATGCTTAGGGAATGTTAAAAATAGGTTTATGAGAATTCTAATATAGTTTTTGTATTAAAAATCATTCATATGAAATTATAGTGAAATTTTCAAGATGACTAGTTTTCGGTAAGAAGCTTTTTCAAAGAGAAAACTAGTTTCAATCAATCTTAACATGGTTAAATCATTCCAAGAGCTATATTATTGATCAATGATAACATTTACATAAAATCTAAGCACTCACTCACTCAATTTGATAATAATTCGAATCTTCAAAATGCTTGATCTTCTTACACGTTTCTTGACTTGTTTGATGATCTTGATCCTTTCTTGGTTTGATTATTTGTAAAGCACATGGAGATCATTTGAGTTCATTTCTTGTGAGTAGAAGCAAGTGTTGAGCTTGAATAGGATTTGACGTTTTTGGTTCGAAGTCAAACTTAGTCGGAAGAGATATTGTTAATAGCTATCATCATTTGAACACACATGTTAAATAACACTTTGTTAACTTATTGTAATTATCAAAATAAGATTAATTGACTTTAAGGTCAACACTATTAATTTAAAACTTATCATCTATATAGTAAAGTAAATAAACCTTTAACCGTAAATGTTGGACTAGGCTGGGCTAGATGGCAAAGATGGTTGGTATTAAAACAAAGAAAACTCATTTTACTTGGATTTTATCCTTCAATGTTTAAAACAAAGAGGGTTTTTTGTGGGCCCCGCCACTAACTTTTCACTCAACAAAGCAACGTTTAACAAAAGGGGGGTGGTAAATGCACCCCTATTTTTTGTCACAAACACCCTCTATGCCATACACCCCCCACTTTTTAAAAATTTGTAACAAACACATCGCCCCACCGCCCTCTAGATTAATAACCATAATTAAAGTAATACTCTCCCGTCACTGGGAGAGTATCTTCTCTTCTACTCTCTTGACATTGAGCATCTGGAACTTCAACAATTACTTAGCTATGGCCCAATTTTTTAGATATACTTTCTCATATTAAAGATTGTAACTTTGGTAATATTTTCCTATCATTGGGAGAATATATTCATTGGTATTAGCTCGACATTGAGCATCTAAAACTTTAGTAATAAGATTTTTTTTCAAAAGCAGCACATACTCGGCCAATGTGGGGAGAGTAATTGCTGGGTTTAAAACCCACAGCTCTGTTTTAGCTCTATTTTTTTTGACAAACTTTTTTATTATGATTTTTCAATATTCATCAAATAAGGGTTAAATGCACAAAGATAAGGTAATAATGAAATAACTATACCTCTTTTGAATATATACATATGTGTGTGTATATGTATGTTTTGAAGAAGAAAAAGGAGGAGGAGGTCTATGAGTATATATTTGCATTTTTTGTTTGTTTTTTTCTTTCTTTTTATACTATACATATTTATATATGTGTGTGTATGTATACATGTAAGTTTTGAATATATATATATATATGTGTGTATATATGTATGTTTTGAAGAAGAAGAAGAAGAAGAAAAAGAAGAAGAAGAGGATACAAGGAGAGGAGAATGAGGAGGAGGAGAAGAAGAGGGTGGTGAATGTGATTAATGGTTAATTATTAAGTTAATTAATAGTTAATCTTTGGTAAAATGAGAGGGGTGTAGGAATAAAGTTTAGTATAATATTAATAATTTTTTTAGAGGGTATTTATGACAAAAAATGGTGGTGCATTTATCACCCCCTTAGTAAAATAGCCACAAATATAAACATTTTCTCTCTCTCAAGTATACTTATGTGACTTATCTTTCTCTTTCTCTTAGAAGTAAAAAGGCCCCATTGTTCATTTCTTCTCTTCATCTTCCATAAAACTTCATTCTTTCTTTCTTCTCTCAAAAATTCGCTCAAGCCACACTATAAATCATAATAGAAAGAAGAATCATAATAAAATCGGTATTTTCACTACTCCTCCTTACTTCATTGTCCAAATCCTCCATCTTTCACTAGCTTTTCTTTGAATCTAAGAAATAAAAAAACAATTGATATTTGTAGCCATCATGCAATTAAATACAAATTAAGACTATGGTTTCGAAGCTAGCTCCATATGTATTTAAATTCAGAATATACTGAGAATTCTTAAAATTCATAATTGAATTATGGGAAATGTGTACTTTTTCTTAATATAAGAATTATGAGGAATTTAATTCCGACAAAATTCGATTCCGAAAAAAATAAGAAGCTATAATCATTGTCCAATTTTGTCTAGAATATCCAGGTAGATTTACATTCATCATTGGAAAAAAAAGAATTGGAACAAAGCATTCAAATCAAAATCTAAAATAAAAATAAAAATACAATTCTGAGAAAATTGATTTCCGAGGAAATTGAATTCGAAGTATGAATCGGAATTGAATAATCAATATTCTAAGCATGAAACAACATTTATTCAAGTATATAACAATATTTAAGAAATCAAACAACATTATAAATAAATCCAACTCCAAGCATCAAAGCATAGAAAAAAAACTTTTCAAAATCTAAAGAGATGGGAGATAATTCGTAGATTTACATGAGATTTATGGAAATGATTCTTCTTTTTGGTATGATATATAGTGTGACTTGAGCGAATTTTTGAGAGAAGAATGAAAGAATGGAGTTTAATGGAAGAAGAAGAGAAGAAAGGAACAATGGAGCCTTTTTACTTCCAAAAGAGAGAGAGGTCAGGTGGATATGTTTGAGAAAGAGAAAGTGTTTATATTTGTGGCTATTTTTTTAAACGTTGCTTTGTTGAGTGAAAAGTTAGTGGCATGGCCCATAAAAAACCCTCAATTCGTACGAATCCAATATATGAGTTCACATTTAATTTGAACAGAACTTGGGTTAAACGTTGATACAAATTTATGGAAATTTTTTGGAAAAAGAACTATTAATTTAAAACTTATCATATATAGAGCAAAGTAAATAAACTTTTAACCATAAATGTTGGACTGGGCATGATACTCCCGCTCGTCTCTCACGTTCTCCCGCTTGTATATCACCTTCGCAGATCTCTTGGTCGTCTCTCATCTTCGTAACTTTCACATTCGTAGCTGTAACATCCTGTATCTAAATTAATGTTAATTATGTTGTATTAACTCTTTTATATATATGTGAATGATCCTTTGGTGATTCGGGTGGTCCGAATCAATTTCGGTTGATAAATAGAAAGTTTTGGTTCCTTGCGATTCGTTAATTCGAGCTATCGTAATTCTTTTGTTACTTTTTCGATTAAAGTTTCGCTTGGGTGTGTGTCTAATATTTATATCATTTTACAACTTTCTTGTTTTAGCCGAAAGCTAACTCGCACTCCTCGTGGGTCAAAACAGGGCGCCAAGTAGGTCTATTGCTAAATTCTGATTGTTTAGTAGCGCTTCGGCAAAGCACTATCTTGGGTGAATTTTTGGGAAAAATATGTCCATAATTTGAGAAAACTTCCTCTTAAGAAGTTGTAGGTCTTTTAATTACCTAATTGTGCATATAAAGATCACCTTAATCGGAATTTCAAGTCAAAAGTTATGGCCGAAACAAAAACAGTGCACCTAGGCAGAAAATTGCACGCGGACCGGTCTGGGAGTCCAGACTCATACGCGAACCGGTCTGGCCTTTTTCTAGACCGGTTTGGCCTTTAAAAATCACCAAATTTTTACCCTGCGGACCGATCTAAGGGTTTTGCATACCGGTCTGCAAGCATCACTATAGCAACCGACTTAAAATTGATTAAAGCTCGTTTTAAGCTCTTTTTCACCCATTTTTTGACCCAAATTCTTCCACCAACCTCTAGAGAGTTCGAGAGAGAGAAAGATAGGTGTTCCTGAGCGATCGTTACCTATTTTCACTCCCGAACGAAGGATTAAACATCAAAAATCATCCGGATCACCTCCTAGCTTACTATTCATCATTTTTTTTAGAAATCCTTTGGGAAGAGCTCGGAGCAACAAGTTTCCTTCTTCTTTCTCACTCCTAAATTGAGGTAGGGTTTTTCTTGCTTTCAAAACTCAATAAAATGAGTCTATTACTTGATAATCCATACGTTTGATTTATATAAACTTAGATAGTTGAATGTATACATATAGTTATGATGCTTCATGATATGTGTGGTATTGAATATATGATTGGAGGCACAATATGCCATGTATACTTGATATAAAGAGTTGTTTAAACTAAATAAGATACCCTTGGCTATATATCTATGATATGCTTGATAAAAGTGATTTATTTATAAATTTTTATATGTCAAGGGATATGTGGTTGAACTTGGTAAAGTATATATGGCATAATTTGCTTCATGTGGATAATTAACATCATGTTATGCATATTATATGTCACTATGGTGTCAACCGGAAACTCGACAACTTTCAAAGGCATGGAGGCTTTATTCTGGCCTACGGCTCTTGTTCGAGTATCTGTTTTTCAGAGAGTTGTATCATTTTTTAATGTGCTAAAGAGCTGGTGGTTCTCGAAAACTAAAGTATGAAGTGCATGTATAGTGCTTGCCGAGAGAGGAAAATAGGCAGGGCCCGGTGCCCTTGGTTGAAAAGCCCTAAACCCCTAGGGGAGCAATGTTTGGCCGCCTATAAGCCACCAGTGTGGAGCCCAGGAACCTAGGAAAATTGGCAAGGCACTATGATTTTGCTATTATCTGTATTTATATAGGATCGAGGTGAATGATCCCAGGGCTATTGTTCTCTATACTTGTGTGGGATTGGGACAATTGATCCCAGGTTATGATATCTTGATGGCAATGGAATCTATTCATCACTCAGGTTTTCAATTCTATAGAAATTGGTTGACACGGAAGGTAATCTGTATTAGCACGTTCATGCATAACCATTTGATGAATTTAGTTCTTGTTGATATCATTGATTTTAACATGGTCTAAAAGATATGTTTATAAACTTGTTTTTGAAACATATGCCCTGTACTCCCCCTACTGGGTAAATAGGTTAGTAATGCTCCAGGCCTTAATTACCGGCGTTATCCTGTACAATAAGGCGAGGGTATTAAAGTAGCTATCCCGCTCGTCTCTCACCTTCATAGCTTTTCCATCGCTCATCTCCGTGCCGAAGGACAGCCATTGACGACCGATAAAAACCCTCTCCCACCTCTGCGACTGTTGAAAAATAAAGAAGTCATTTACGTCTCCCACCTAATGACAGGTGAGTGGATTCATACATACTCACCCCACATTAGGTGAATGTGTTGCAAGTGACTCACCTAATATAAGGCAATGGAGTGTAGAGTGTACTGAAGTATTTTTAAATTAGACTCACCTAATGACAGGTGAGTGGATTCACACACACACTCACCCCACATTAGGTGAATGTGTTGTAAGTAACTCGCCTAATAACACACACTCGTCTCACATGGGGTGAGTGTGTTTGTACACACTCGCCTTATTTGATGAGAGTTATAACTATATTACTCTCTTTATATAAAGCGAGTCAAGACTGAACATAATCCGTTTATACTCTGTTTTGGGGATTACACTTTTGTTTAAATTTGAGTGTTGTAGAATGATGTATGAAAGCTAATATACACATTAATACACCAATAATAACAATTATAATACATCTTTGGCTTCATTTTGGAGTGAAATTTCATCACTAATTTTTTTTTGAACTTCTTCTTTCTCCACCATCTCATGAATATTGCTTCTTATTTATCATAATCCAAGCTTCAAACTTCCCACCAATAATGTTTGTGCTTCGATTTAATTGTAATTTCTTGATTTTGAGAGCTCAAATGATAAAGAAGTGAGTATCTCCTCTCTCTATCTTTTTACTTAAAGCAATGAAATGTGATTGTGAATGAGGGAAATGGGAGATGTATGTTTAATTATTTGGATTAATGTTTGATTAGTTTATTAAAAAATGAATAAATAGATATGTTAATATTTTAAGCATTGGGTAAATAAGTTAAGTAATGGTTAATTGAGAGGGTGTTCGTGACAAAAAAGTAAGGTGTTGAAAAATGAGTTTTATCAAATTATAGATGGTGGTGTTTGTGACAAGATTGAGGGGTGTAATAATAGCACCCAAAAACTTTTGTAAAGGACACCACATTGTGATGTCATTTCATATTTAATAATAATAAAAAAATATCATTCCTTTTCAATAACATTTCGTGACCATAAAAATCCATTCCTTTTCAATAATATTAAAAATAAAAAAAAATCATTCCTTATTTTGTAGATATTAGAAACAACATCAAAATAAAATTCCATTCCTCTTGAACAAAAATAGGATTTTTTGAACAAAAAAAAAATGTGTATTAACAGGGCTTAAATAACATTAAAGTAGACTTGAGTCAATTTAAATAATAAAAAGATTAAATAACATTAAAATAGACTCGAGTCAATTTAAAAAAACCACCAGGTCAGAACTTAAAAGGGAGAGAGAGAGATAAATAATAAAAGATTATAAATAGTGTTATTCTCTTAAATATAAAATATCTCACCAAACCTGTCAGAACAAAACCTACCCTTCTTCACCCCTCTCTCTCCTTCCCCCTCTATTCTGCATTTTCAAACCCATTTATCTTAATCGAAAATAGATTAAAATGATCAAGCCCATTTCTCTTTCTTTAAATTATCAAATCTGAAAATGTAATGGGATGAAAATTTCTTCACAACTCTCTCTCTCCCTCCCATTCTCTTCTGCATTTTGAAATCAAAATCGAAAACCCCATTAAAAGAAGCAAAAAATGAGATTTCAAAAACTTCAAACCTTAAGATAAAAATGAAATGGGATGAAAATGAATAACCTGCTATTGATTTAGTGCTTGACGTTGAGGCGATGTTGGATCGTTGCTTAGCCAAGAGGATGTGCTGGTTCTGGACTGTTAGGTTTGGTAGTGGCAATTGTGTGATTGCTGGAGTTGGACTGTGTGGCTGCAGTGGCGGGATGGCTAGAGTTGGAACGTTATTGACTTGGACAATAAACCTACGGCCGTGGCGCAATGGCTGCCGGTTGAAATAGTTGTTTTCCATGAATCTCAGTGAGAGTGTTATAGAAAGATAAAGTAATTCAAAGTTTAAAAGTGAGTTTGACTAAAAAATATAAAAGATGGATAAATTTAAAAGAGTAGATAAAATATAAATATAAATAAAACAAAAAAATGGACTTTTGGATTTTCTCTAAGCAATTGTAGCGTTTAGATCAAAAAAGTTAATGGTTAAGTCAATGAACAATATTTCCCTTATTTGTATTATAGATGGTGAAACTTTTTTTCTTTAGTATTTCTATCTCTCTCTCTTTCTCCGACCCATTCCGCAACCATCGAAGCAACCAACAAAGCTTTCTCTTCATATTTATTTCGAAAATTTGATTGAAAATGGATTTGATTCTAGGTGATATGCACCGATCCTTTTTTCTGATTTCGAGTTTGATATTTATTCGAGTTGGTTTGATTCGAAAAGTTTTGATACATGCCAGTGTTGGGCAATGGATTCGAATGGTTTTGATACATATCAATGTTGGTACGCTTAACCTGTGGATTGCTCTCTCTCTCTCTAGACTGGTTGTTACTCTCTCCCCCAGTCTACGGATTTCTCTCTCTCCCTATCTCCTCTAAAGCTTTCTTCAACCCCCATTATCTTCCATCCTCCATTGAAATTGTAAGCCATTTTTGACCTCCATTTTGTTTTCTTCTTTTTTTCCACGAAGATATGGGTTCTAAATTGGGGTTTTTATTTGGGTTTGATGCTGCTTGTAATTTTGAAGTTTGGTTTTTAATTTGGTTTGATTCTTATTTTGTGTTATTTGAGGTGATTATGTTAGATTTCAATTTTGTGTTATTTGAGGTGATTCGAAATTGGGATTTGAGGAGAAAGCTTTGATGGTTGCGGAATGGGTCGGAAAGAGAGAGAGAGAGAGAAAGCTTCACCATTTTATTACAAGTTAGAGAGAGAGTGTTGTGTTGCGTTTCTTTTCTTTTATCCATCTCGTAAATGTGGACTTTCTTTCTCAAATTAGTGGGGCCAGCCGAAACTAAAATTGGCACACACATCTGTGCCTAGTAGGCCGTTCTTAAATTAATTAACTTAAAAATCGTCTATTTCAAAAAATAAATGAATAATTTTTTTTATGAAACTCGGTAATTATAATCTTTATAAATTGATGTATATGTGCCCTATACGCATTTATGGGCATTGGAATTTTAGATTTTTAATTAACTACATCACATTTGAGTTTTTTTTGATGAAATTTGGTAAAAATGATTTACTTATTATAGAGATTATCATTGTCAAGTTTCATAAAAAATTCCATTCGTTTTGCTTTCGAAATAAACGGTCCTTTAATTAATTAATGTAAAGATGATGATGAAAAAATAAAACCAAAAGAAACCCATAAAAGAAATACCAAAGAATATAAAAGTCTTAAGATTACCTCACAAATTGAATTAATGATTCAAATACACACAACTTTCTGAAGTCTTGAAGACTAGTGAAGGTAACCACTGTTAGAATTAAATCACTTGAGTCAATATGTCAAATCATCATGATTTAAGTAAAATACAATTAAACCGTGTACCTGGATCTATGAAAAACAAATGTGGAATACGATGATCGATCACAATAACAGTACGGATCGAGTGGGTACGTGGTTTTCCTCAACTAAATCGCTTTAGTTTCTTGATGGGAATTTTTGGTTCTCTTCCAGATGGGAAAAAGGGAGCCGTATTTTGATTTGGTGTATTGAGGACCATAGCCATAATATTTTCTTTATATATAAACTAATTAGAGTCTCCATTAAACCCTAATAAGCCCATATATGTATCTACACATTTGGCCCACATTTATTTGAATAGTCTCTGGGCTTAACTAAAGATTAATTAGACCACTAAAAATTAGCTCATTAATTAAATAAAAAATATAATTAAAATATTATAATATGTTGCCCACATAAATTAGAAAATATAAATTTTCTAACAACCACCAGCAAGTGGCTCAGTGGTAGTGCACTGGGATCAATACTGGGTTCGACTGTGAGCTTCTCAAGTTGAATTTCAGCAGCTGTAAAAATATCTGATGACCAGTGGCTGGCCATTGTTCTACGAACAGAGATTAGTCGAGGTACGCAAAAATTGGCTCAAATACCCTATGGTACTAGAAAATGTCTAGACCAAAATAAAAAAAAAAAAAACTAGTGAAAGTATTAATTAACATTGTAAAGAGACCCTTTCTAAGTCAATGTCAGTCAATGAAAATCATTTATCAGTTTAATTTGTAGTATTCTCTTACTCACCTACTCCAAGAATTAAAATCATTTTGTATATATGTAACCAATAGGTGGTAACGTTAACGGGTACGATGAATGGACTGGGAGGGTAGTATGGTCATTGGATTGATTCATATCAGTGAATGGATTGGGTGGCTTTAAGAAAAAAAAACAAATTTTTTTTTTTTAATTTGTACAACACTTGGTATTATTTATATTACTGGGGCATGACTATAAAGACTTTTACAACTCATTTAAGAGAAAAACCAAAAAAAATAAAATTGTACAACACTTCGGTATTATTTAAATTACAAGAGCGTGACTATAAAGACTTTTACACGCATAAGAGTTATACATGCATCGTGTTATATATATATTAGTCATGTGACACACTTTACATGTGTGCAATGTAATAATTATTAATTACTCACATTAAAAACATAAAATAGAGTTTGATCAAGTGGTAAGTATATGCACATTTCAAGCTTGAGGACATGAGTTTTAATACTTGACTTTTGCATTATTTTCTAAAAAAATTTGGCCCAATAATGATATATATTTTTATAATTTCACAGACGTACCAAAGCTCTTTGCTCGCTTAATATATAATATAGATATGTTAATTTGTCCCTTAAGATACACGTTAAGTATGATATAAATGAAAATAATTAGATCTTGCATTAAAATATGTATATCATTTAATATATCTTATACTTTATTTCAATATTTAGATTCTTTTCACGTATTAACACTATATGTATGTCTGTATTAAACAACAGAGAGGGGCAGAAGGCCCAAAATATTATTGATGAATAATAAACTCACTTAAAAGGTGTTTGACTACTCTCAGTTCTTTTGATCCGTCCCACACGGATAAAATGAGAGAAGGTGCTCTTAAAATTCCTTCCGTTTTAAATTATATAGTGAATTTTTTCTTAAAAAATTAATTGTTGTTAAAAATTTTCAACCCAATTAAGGACGTTAGAGTAAGATACTCTCTATTTTAGACAGTATTTTTTTCAAAATAAAGAGCATTTTTTAAAATGAAGAGTGTTGTTTCAAAAGTGACTCCAATAATGCTCTCCATTTACACTTCTATGAAAACACATGTCGCAATTTAATTGAGTGTAACAAATAAAAGAAAAAAAAATAATGATCTTTTAATGCAAAAGTATAAAATAAAGAGCCAAGGAGACTCTAAATTTAGAGAGCCAAACTAGGCTCTCTACTCTAAATCTCTATTTTAATTATGTTGTTGGAGTCTCATTTGTTAGTGTATACCATTTATTATAAAGATGATCAGTACAATAGAGAGCCTTTTGAAGATGCTCTTAGTCTCATAAATATTTTAAGTTTAGCGGGGCCGATATACACCCTTAATTATTGACGACCTTTGAATTGTGTACCTAATTCGTTGTCGTACCTTGATTTATTATATAGATATATTCCTGCAAAAATAATTGATCAATCCAATTGCTGGGTCAATTTTGGGCAGAACGGAAAAAAGGGCAGAGGGAATTGTGGGGGTAGGTGAATTATTCATTTTTTTTAATTGGGGTGGCTTTTCAAGGAATCGGATAGACGAATCAATGATTTTGGAAGGTAATAAACTAATAATTGAAGTGGGAATAACGAAATACTTAACTGATTTTCTTTTGTTCTTCATGATCGTGTTAAGCGTTTTTGGTTGTGGTATTGATTGTTAGGGTTTTAGCCCTTTGTTTGTGATTTAAAAAAAAAAGTAATTTTCTAAAACCAATTAGTTCGGAATTCTGAGCAAAAACTTATTTTTAAAAACTTTTTGATGCAAACTTCAATTCTAGAGCGAAATCCGTTGATTCACAGATGGAGTTTACTTCAACAACATAACGTTGCTTATACCCAACACTCCAATTAAAGACAATATATATATATATATATATATATATATAGTGACGAAAACAAAGGATTAACTAAACTAAAGATGACATTTTTATTAAATTTTTGATAGAAAAACACATTGTACTACTCGATATCATTACGAACGAAAACATACGATTAACTAAACTAAAGATGACAATTTTTTTAAAAATTTTGATAGAAAAACACATAGTACTACTCGATATCATTACGAATCAAATAAAGAAGCCAAGATGACTCTAATTATATATATTTTCCTGAAAGCTGCCGAAGAAAATACCACTTGCTTTACATTTTGATTTTTATAATTTTTCTCCCTTCATTCTCGTCCATATCTAAGTTCCATTTCTGGAACATTCGATCAAACTTACTTCTTAGATTTTGGAAGAGAAGATCAACAAGTTGGTAACCAGAGGTTGCTTAGTATTTCCAGGCCTTGGTAATTGTTGTAGTAGAAGAAGATTGATATCCGCTTGGGCTAGTGGAAACCTTCTTAGTAACTTGCACCGAATGTCCTACCAACATATTTTTAGTTGACGAATATCTGCTTGTGCCAGTAGGCCCAGTACCAGACGGCTTCTTAGTACTCGGACCAACAGATTTAGTAGTAGACGAATATCTGCTTGTGCTAGTACTGGACACCTTCTTAGTACTCGGACCGGATGTCGTACTAACAGATTTCGTAGTAGAAGAATATCCGCTTGCACTAGTGTACACCTTCTTATTACTTGGACCGAAGGTCGTACCAACAGATTTAGTAGTAGAAGAATATCCACTTGTGCTAGTGGAAACCTTCTTAGTATTTGCAGCGAAGGCCGTGACAACGGATTTCGAGCTCTTTAGAAAAGAAGATCTTTCATGAGGAGTTCTGGAGCCCATGGTATTTGAACAGAAGAGCTATGTAATTATATTGATGCATGTCTTGATGAAAGGTGGAGAACCAACCTTTATGATTTTTATAGATAATTAAGACATAAAAAAAGGGTGATTTTATTTCTATCCACGATATCTTGCAGTTAATCCGCGTTATTAAGTTAATCCGCACTGCCTATTAAATTAATCCACGGGTGTGGATAGACTAACAAAAAATATTATTGATTTAATTTTATAAATATTATTTTATTAATGATTTAATATTAAAAAATCCACTAGATTAATAAGTACATCCACTTTAATTAAATAAATAAAACAGGGGCAATTAATTTTAAGGACGAATATTCCTTTCTCCCTCTATTTAAGGACACAAACTTTGATACTAATAATTTAAGGTCCAAAGTTTTGTTTAAGGTACAAACTTTTACGGATAAAGAATTAAAATTAAATTAATATAATTACAAAACTAATTTATATTATTGGTATTCCTACAATGTCCCTATCATCTAATTAATTATTAAATTAATCTAAACTCCCAAAATCTTGCTAGAAACTAATATCTATAAAATCAAATTCGAAATTCAAATTTAAACAATTAAATAACTTCTAACAACTTAATCAATTACTAAAATATAGAAAATCAAATAATTCAAAATTTAAATTTCAACAATCAAAAAAATTTAAACAACCTAATCAATTTGGTTAGTAATTAAAAAGGGTTATTTTATTTCAATTTGCGAAATTTGTCAGTCTATCCCTCTTTTTGGGTTTTACTAAGTCGATCTCTATTACCCACTAAGTTTAATCACGTTGTTGGATAAATTTACAAAAATTAATATTGGCATAATTTTTGTAAAATAGTGATTCTTTTTAATTTAATTGTAAATTATCTCCCAAATTTTTACTTTTATCCACCGTCAATAATATATCAAAAAGTAAACATAAATTGTAATAATAAATTGATATTTCTAATATATATAGTTTACTGTCAATTATATCCAATTTTCGGACTTAAAATTAGACTATAGTTTATAATTCACATTTGTTTCCATAATTGAGATTGTACAATAATTCACATTAGTCTTGGAATAGTAATTAAACAGTAAGTATAGTTTAAAACATTTGTAATACATCTACAAAATTTAGTTCTTACATAGAAGCGAATTAAAATTATAACTTCAATTACAGATTCATGATGGCAAACAAAAAAACAAAACATTGAATATTTGATCTTCCTTTGACTTGAAAGAATTGAGATCGAAAGAAATGATATTCGTTGCCTCCACTAATTCTTAATTAGTTATTTAAGTTCCAATACTGCTTTATTTTTATTTTTTTTATACCCTTCATTGTATAGAAAAAAAGTAGTAAACTCATTTGTTGAAAAAAATTGTTCTAGTGTTATGATGTACTAATATAAATTATTTTTGATAAATAATGAATCTATAGTACTTATATTAATAAATCTTTTTACAAATTAAGAAAATAGATTATTAAGGAAGTATATTCTAATTAGGAAACTAATTATTAAGGAAGTATATTATAATTAGGAAACTAATTTTAAAAGTAAATATATTTAAAGGATTATTAATTAGTGGATATACTTCTCAATTTTTTTAAGAAATTTTTGACAAATTTGTTTCAAGGTTAGCATAAATCAAGGGTGGATAAACTGCAAAAACCCGTGGATGGAAATAAAATTATCCTAAAAAAAATGGAAAGGAAAGTGAGAGGAACTTGGTTTTCCTTAAGGGCTTTTGAGAGAGTATAACGGATAAAATTTGGAGGAAATAATCTACATGATTATTAGATCATTTCCACCTTTCTGTGCATATATATATATATATATATTATATCAAATTTTTAGTTAACTCACTTTCCAATTTATCAAAAATTTTAATAAAATTTAGTGTAAATACCCTTCTTTATGCCTCAAAAGCCCCAATACATACGTAATGGTTTTTAAACTTGAGCCTTATGGGAAACTTCGTTATAGTGGATATCTATACTATATTATAACAAAGTTAAAATAGTTTTCAACCACTTGTAAAACATTATATACTTATTTTATTTTATCGGGGAAAAAAGGCTTTGTTTTTTTCACATATATACATAATACATCTATCAAGAAGACTAGAATCTTAGGAGAGAGGAAAATTAAGTACCGAGAATAGTTTTATTCTGATATATTTGTTTTTGTTCTTGGTTTAGTAAAATAATAATACAACCACCTAAAATTTGGAACCCATATATACATGCATCCAAAGAAATTAAGTTTTGACTGATTCTCTGTCTAATAACAAAATATAGGTAGCTAGGAAACTACAATCTCAACGAAATTGAATCAACTCGTCTGATTCTCTTTGTATGAGGAAATATATCCACGCGCATATAAGTTCAACAACTTTATTATTTAAGTTCAACTAGTTTCTCTTTTTCCCATTCTCTCTATACACTTTTTCTAAATTTGAGCCCCACCATGTTTCTCTTTTTCCCATTCTCCTACCACTTGAATTTATTTATTGTTGTACAAAATAAATAAATATGGGGTTCTAGCTAGGACTAATGTTCGAGTTAATTATGACTCTTTCATTTTCACATACAATATATAATATATTCTAGGTTGGATTCTTTGTTTCGTACTCTTGAACTGGGCCTAAAAAACTTGTTATGTTACCTAACGTCTCTCTCTAAAAGAAGGATGACAATATACAACAACTATCCTCATTCATATATATTATGCACTATCTGTTGGAACTGGATATCCAATGCCAGTAAGTTGGATCCGCCTAAGAAAATATACAAGAAAAGGAGCTACTACGGATATATACTGTCAATTAGTTTTGCATTAGATGTTCTGAACTTTAAAATAGTATAAGGATCGAGTAGATTATTCACCGGCATGTCTGGCCCAATAACCACATGGGCTCTCCATTCCCTATCCATCTAAGTCTCTTCTCTTTGTTTTTGTTAAACAGAAGCAAATTATCATTATTTTCTATCAAAATACTACTTAATTTTTCATCCCCATCGTTGCAAGGGCGGAACCAGGGGGGACAGAGCGGACTACAGCACAGGGCAAAATTTTAAAAAATTTATTAACACTACTAAAAGAAAATAAAAATATTAATATAAGCCCACCCCTTTGTTAAATTTTAGCCCACCCACCCCCTTTGTTGAATTTTAGTCCATCCCTTAACGCAGCTCAAATATTATAAGCCCACTAATTTATATAACTCTCTTAAATTTATATAAGTCACTATATGGTTATACTTTTAAATTTTTTTATAATTGTTTTATCTATTATTATGAGCTCATCCCTAGAAAGAAGCCTTGTTCCGCCTCTGCATCGCGGCCTTATAGAAGTGAAGGAGAAAGAGAAGAACGGTTTGAACAGTACTCCTCCCCCCCCCCCCCCCCCCCAACCCAAAAAAAAAAAAAAAAAAAAAACACCCGCCCACCCAACAAAAATCGCCTCTTTGTACCCATTACATTAATTATGAGTTGTAAATATTCTATTTCATGATGAAAATTGAATGCATTCACATGAACCTCCAAAATTTTGATGTATTTCAAGGTGGGTGTGAGATTGGAGAGAGTGATTTGATGAGTAGATTCAGATCTTAATCTCAATTGGGGTTCATTTTGCTGCTTACGGGGAGGTGAAATTGGATTCGTGAGTGTGGTACCTACACACACACACACATATATATATATATATACTATGTTATAACTCATGTCAAATTCAGTATGAACCATTCAAAAAAAGCATCTTAAAAATTAAGTCACAATTTTTTTTATCATATCACTTATATGTTTTTAAGATTTAAAAAACCATTATCCCATATTATACAGATACATATGTGTGTGTATATGCAAATACAAATGTATATGTGTGTAAGCCAGGCTCCAAAAATGGTTTCATTCTTTCAGTTAGAAATGGACTTCCCCTTTTGATGGGATAAATGATTGGATTTTTTGATGAAATTTGGTGAAGGTGATTTCCATGATATCAACCTTACCAAATTTCATTAAAATATTCAATTAGGAAGTAGGTAAACTAAAGATTGATATATATATATGCGTACATTTTGACCGTTGAAATTCTAGATATTTGGATCACCCACTTCTTGGTTGAAATTTTTTTATTGAAATTTTGTAGAGTTGATCTAGAGAAGTGTGCTTCTAAACACTTGATATAGAAGTTGTGACGAGCATATGAGAGCAAGAGATTGTTCTAAGAATGATAGGATTCCATCTTGACTACGTCTTGAAAGTGGTTGAGTCAGAGTGCTAACTGATGAGAGGCGATATGAGATTAGGAGGCGAATCCGAAAATCGAATAGCCGAATCGTAGCAAATTGACCTGTAAAAAACCGAACAAAAAAAAAACCTAAACCGAAACAAAAAATTCGAACTGAAACCGAATATGTTTGGTTTGGGTTTGGGACGTGAGATTATATATAAAACCGAATTGAACTAAATTGAATCATTGAATATGTGACTCAAAATAATATTACTTCACAATCTAAAATTTTATATTCCTAAAATTTACAAAATCTAGTGAGAGATCAACTATTTTAACTATCATAAATATTGAAGTTATATTATAATTATAAAAGTTAATATTTTTTTGATACAAAATAAGCATTTTTTTTTTGAAAAAATAAGTGTTGTCTTGCAATTTATTTAGATTTTAGAAACATATATGAAAACTAAAATAAACCGAACTAAACCGAAAAGTTTAATTCGGGTTTAGGTTTAGAAGATTTAGACACCGAAATTAAACTAAACCAAAACTAAACTTTCAAATTTAATTTATCTTTGGGTCTTCTAACTTTTAGACCGACCAAAATTAAAAGCACCCCTATATGAAATTGCAGTTGAGAGTGACGTGATTGTATGAGACAGTTGCTCGAGGTGATAATGCAGGCGTGAGTGCATAGTAGCTACCCCCCCCCCCCTCCGCAATGGGTTGTCGATAGAAAGGTGTGGCGCGGTGGTCCAGAACAAAGACCTGAACTATTTGAGGTACGGCATAGATTGTATTTTTTTGGTTCGGGGGCATTGCCCCACGGGGCGTTGGTCACAAATTGATTTGCTGCTGCCGAGAATCGACCTGGGGAGCTCCCAGTCGACCCCGAGAATCGACCTAGGGAGCTCCCAGTCGACCCCAGAGCTTAAACCTGGGGTGGTTAGCCACCAGGCCACAGCTTGTGGTTGCATAGATTGTATTGAATTGAATGTTATATAACTAGTGTATATTTGTGTTATTCGGTACACGATAAAATAAATAAGATTCGATAATATGATAAAAATAGTAATATATAATGAATATAAATTGACAAACATTAATCAATTTATTTTAAACCCATTGTTTAGTACAATCTAACCTTTTGAATAACAAAAAATAAGGTTCAATATATTTTCATGTTGAAAAGCTAAGAGTAGACCGGATTAGACCAACTTGTTTTTAATATTTTAAATATTCTTTTAATCATATTTTATTTTATTTTATCTTGACATTGGCAAAATAATTTTTTAACAAATTAAATGCAAGATCAGATGTGAAAATAATTCAACCACACTTGTTAATATAATTTGAAAATAGTCCAAAAATTGAATTGATATACTATGAACACTTCTAAAAATAACAAACTGAGTTGACTTATGTACGAATACATAAAGTACGTCCTTAAATGTTAATCAATATTTTTTATTGACTTTTTTCACATAATTCTATAGTCATTATGAATCTTGTTTAATTGATTTTGATTAGTAGATTTTAAATATTAAACTTTTATAAATTTTGATTTTTTTTTTAATTTATGACGTTTTTAATGTAAAAAAAATTATTTATATATGAGAGTTTATTGACTATATATTATTGGTATGAGTGTTTTAACTTTGATGTGATATCTTAATGTGTGTATAAAACTCATCCAATTAATGATATAAAACTAATACACACCATATATAACATATGTATTTTTAACCATTAGATTCTTATACTTTTTGAATAAAATTTTGGTCAAACACCACATATCGGCAAAATAATTTCTTAACAAATTAAACTCAAGGTCAAATGTGAAAATAATCAACCACATCTGCCACTATGATTTGAAAATGGGTGTCGGTAAAAGCATCCTTAAAAATCAATTTTAACACCCAACTTTCCTTTTCTAAAAAGGAAATCATTTAATTACTTTTTTGAAGGCACCCAAATCTTTTATCTTTTTTTCTATTAATTCTCACCACTAATTTTCACATTCCGACCATTTATCCTCTCTCATTATTTTTTTTGCAGCTTCCTATTGAAACATAATTTACACTGAATTAAGTTGTCAACAAAACTAAACCGAGTCTTTTAGGGTCACATTTAGTAGTTATAGATATGGGTTAGTGTAATTACCCCCTTTCCGAGCTCTACAAGTTTAGGCTTACATGGTAATCTGCCTTAATTGCTACAACATAGTAATTGCCTTTGCCAGCAATCAAAGATAATAAGATAATTTTAGTTAATTTTAGTTAATTTGACCCATTTCTATCAGCAGCTTTGAGTTGTTTTCATAATTAGCGCCTCATGTAAGCCACAATTTGCTAGTCATTCACTGTCAATTATGTAGAATTGCATAATACTTGTAATTTTATACAAGAAAAGTTCAATTTTGGGGAATTGAATTCACTTAGATCAGGTCAAAATACTAGCAATATGGTCAAGTGTTGCGATGAAGAAGTGGCATTGTGTGTCTTGTTTCCTTTGTTGACAGTTGTTTGATTCCATCATTCCTGTAAGATTGGCAATATGGTTGATTACCATTATAAATTGTAGGCATATTTATACAAGGGTGCTCTAATCATTAAGGGAGCTCTTGTAAAATTAAACTTTATGTGTGAGTGCCTAAAAAATGGGTGTGAAAACTATTTTTTTAAGGTGCTTTTATCAACACCCATTGAAAATAGTCCAAAAGTTGGACTGTTATACTGTAAACACTCTTAAAAATAATAAAGTGAGATGACCTATGTACGAACACATAAAGTACGTCCTTAAATGTTATTCCCTAATTATTCTTGATTTTTTTTTACATAATTGTATAGTCATGATGGATCTTGTTTAATTGATCTTGATTAGTAGATTTTAAATATTAAATGTTTATAAATTTTGAATTTTTTATTTTAAGTTATGATATTTTTAATGAAAACAAAATTATTTGCGTGTGAGAGTTTATTATGTATATATTATTGGTTTGAGTGTTTTAGCTTTGATGTGATATCTTATGTGTGTGTAAAACTCATCCAATTGTATAGAACTAATGCACACCATAACATATGTATTTTTAACTATTATATTCTTATACGTTTTGAATAAAATTTTGCTTAAAAATGGTGTTTTGTAATATTGATTAAATTTTTATAAATTTTGAATTTTTTTATTTAAAGTTATGACATTTTTAATGAAACAAAATTATTTGCGTGAAAGAGTTTATTGTGTATATATTATTGGTATGAGTGTTTTAACTTTGATGTGATATATATCTTAACGTGTGTATAAAATTCATTCAATGATATAGAATTAATGTACACTATAACATTTGTATTTTTAACTATTAGATTCTTATAGTTTATGGAGAAAATTTTGGTCAAAAATAGTGTTTTGTAATATAAATGTGAATAATTACAATGAGGTGGTTTTTATATAAGCTTGGTATATGAGACAAATAAAAACATATATAATAAGAGATCAACTAAACCATGTGCAAGATTAATTAAAGATTGGAAGGATTGACTAAATCACTCGAGAATATAATATATATATATAAATATAATTAACACATATGTGCTAATTACAAATTTTTAAAAATTTGGTTTAGCACACACGTCGACCATAGAAATCGAAAAAGGTCCCAATGCGAATATAACAAAAAGCAAAAATTATTAAGTATTTTTAGAGTATTGCGTGACAAATACTCTAAAATTAATATATAAGTGTACATGCATTTTTTATAAACTTTTTTGCCTCCTACATGAAGATTGAATCATACTTGAAGCGTCTCGACTGTAGTGGCCACGTGAACTCTAAGAATAATGAATTCCTTCTTAAAATGCAAAAAAGATAAATAATTGTGAGATTGAAATTAAAAATGGTTTTTCGAAAGTATATAGTACATTTGGCACGGTTACAACCTAATGTGTATATATATATATATATCAGTGTGGGCTAGATTTTAAACAATTGGTCTAAATACAGTATACTAAGCCTAAAATGCCAAACGAGGTGGGTCTAATTAAAACTAGCCTCTCATAATTGGGTTAATTCCTAATTTTCAATTGAAAATATGGAAAGCAAATAACTAACATTAGCTTATGCATGAAAAGCTAAATAAATACGACAAAATAACCCTTCTTGCCCCAGAAATTATAATAAAAATAAGGATTTGAACCCAAGACTTTTATTAGTATGAAAAACTTGTTTCATTACCATTAGACAAAATGCCATCATATTCCTTTAATGAGAGAAATTACTAGGTATCATAGTAGATACATGTAAAATGTGCTTCGTTGCTAGTACTATTTATTAAACCCGTGCGAGGGTCACCTTTTGGTTTACACTTAAAATTACTAAATTATCTTTCATTATATTTGAAAATATTACACAATGGAATTTTAACTTGTGCCTTCCAATATTTATGCAAGTATATTATCCACTAAAACAAATATTATCACATTTTTTTTTAAATATATCATGCATAATATTGCACACACGTAGATGATTTTGGGCTAAGTTAGAATAATTGTTGACTTTGGTACGTGTGTGCTCTATTGAGAAGGACCATCTAAAAAAGGGAAGCGTCCATTGTTAAGAGTAAATGGATTTTATTTTATTTTTTAATTAAAATTTGATGAAGATTTTTGGTTGTCTGCTTTTTGGAACCAGAACCAATCTACTGATTAAAAAAAAAATTAACCCAAAGACCGGTTTAATTAGTTCGATGAACACTCTTTTAAGTCGCAACTATTTTATGTACTCATTTTGGAGAAATGCATTAATTTGTTCTGTTCCGCCAATGAGTTTTAGAACGTAATTCTTGAAATGCGACCCATGACATAGATAACTATTTTTTTAATCTGATTTTGCATTGAATTTTAGACATCTAGATTGGCTGCATTCTGCTAGTGGGTGTTTTTTTGTTTTGTTTTTTTTTGGGAAAAAAAAACAAAAAAGAAAGTTTAAGTCTTTTATTTTTATTACAAACAAAAAAAATCTCCCATCCCACTTTAGTTGTGGATCGAGTTTGAGATCTCTCGAATACGGGTGAACGTATTTACGACTAGGTTAACTCTCACTCGTACTAATGTTGATTGTTGAACGAAAAAAGTTGTAAATCTTTAAATTTTACCAAAATAGGCTCGGGAAAACACACAATTCAAAGTCACAAACAAAAAAATTATGCTTGATAAACTATTTACTATACACTTCAATTATTAAGTAGAATCCTTTGAGACGAAAATGGAGTTTTTAGTATCAAAATGGTGAGTAAAATGCGAAGTTGTTTTTTCTATTACTTTTACCAAAACACAAACAAATATCGGGTGACAATTTCTATAATCTTATCACCTAACCAAGCGCTACAAATTAGTTTTGCACTCTATTTATCTTTCTTTACACTAAAGACCCAACTTAATTTACACTGAAGGACCTAGCTACCTCATTTATATCCACCCTCTGAATTTCAATCTCCAATGGTTGAAGTTATAATCTTTATCGTATAGCTTTTTTTCAGTAATTTATTGGTTAATTAATTTGGGTTTATTTAAGATCCAGAATTTTCAATCATTTTTTAAAATTAAAGTTTTAGATTTTAAACTTAATTCAAAATTTGGGGGTGGGAGGCCCAAAAATGGTGTTGAATTCTTTGTACATACGCTCAATGGATAATTAAAATGATATATACATAGAGCCAGGATCCAAAAAACACTTTATTCTTTTAATTAAAGAAATGGCTTCCCTTTTTAATAGAGTAAATGATTGAATTTTTCGATAAAATTTGGTGGGAATGATCTTCATGATAAGTAGATCAACTCCGCTAAATTTTATCAACAAATTCAACCAACAAGTAGGTGATCTAAAAATTTAAAATTTTAAAGGTCGAATTTGCGCATATATCAATTTTTAGTTCACCCACTTTTCGGTTGTATTTTTGATAAAATTTGGTAGAGTTGATCCACTCATCATGGAGATCATCCCCACCAAGTTTCATCAAAAAATTCAATCATTTGCCCCTTCAAAAAAGAAAGTTCGTTATTTAGTTAAAAGAAATATGCTATTTCTAGAACCTGACTATCTATACGTATATATTTACAAGGGCCACGTTCTCTTAAAAAAAGAAAGTTGGAAGATCACATCTTAATTAAAATGCTCCTATCTCAGGACCGAATCTTAATTTTTTTTCTGTTAGTTTATCTGCAGCTTGATATTTATTAATTATTTACTAGAATAAATTACAATATACGTACCCTCCTTTGGAAAATATTATTATTGTTCAGTTTGTCCTTTTAAGATAATATACTACTTATTTCGTGTTTTCCATAATAGTTGAGCATGAAAAACAATTTAAACGGAGAACAATTGTCCAGTTGAAATTAAACACACAAATGATGTTTGTTCGGAATTCCAAATATACAGCAGGTATTCCAAATGGACCACTAGTGATCCTTATGATAAGGAACTCTGGTAAATTTAACCTCACTGCATACAACACAATACCATAGGAATAGGACTGAGCTGTTCTAGTTTTCTAGATGCTCTTAGTAGTTACCTTCAAATTTGTTACATTGATTTCCTACTATTTCATCGGCAGTAGTAGAATCCTAGGTAGTAGGGCAGCACAGAATGAAAGCACAAAGCAAATTCATACATAATAAAGAAGCGCTTATTCGCTGCTATTTGTTGCAACTGAACGAATTAGGCAATACTAAGTTCTTGGTCGAACTTATTCGCGCTTATTTAAGAAAAAGAAGTCAAACGGAGAAACGTCATATGACCATTGTGCACAACGTTAATGAGTTATACATTTTGAGAATATGCAATCTATCAATGCATCTTGTATGATAATCATTTGATGAAACATTTAAATGTAACATTGGTGTTACCTGAATAAATAATTTGTGCGCTAGGATGTTGAAAAGATGAGGTTACCTTCTTACAGAGAAAAAAATAACTAAAAAGGAGAAACACCACGAGATTTGTTCACAGAGAAGCACAAAACTTTTGTTAAACGAGGAGAAGAGTGGATGAAGCAGACATCGTCACAATGCATGCTTGTGTCAACACATCACGACTCTAGTATTTTAGTTGCTTTTACTGCACTAGGTGGTCAGACTGGCAACAACACAGGCATGCCCATGTTCTAAAACGATGCATGATTCGCGGTTTTTGCAATATCAGACGCAATTGCATTATTCGCGTCTTCAAAATGAATATTGATGCTCTTGTCCATCCTCAGATCAAGCTATGCTAAGAATGATTTTCTAAAGTCATTAACGTTTAAGTTGATGATTGGGCTCACCACGCTTTTCTTGTCTATAATAGCCGTGATGGTGGCTTATGGTGCAGCATTTTCATATTTTACCATCATGGTTTAAAATGGTGCCAAATCCCATTGCTGCTTTCGCTCTTCTTCCTATTGTTTTGTTTGCTAAATTACAATAACCTCTTTTGGCTGATAAGGTTAACTCACGGTTCTAGCCAAAAATAAAAATTATTATCATAAAAACTTATGGTTCTAGGTATCTCTTTCGGCCAAGTAAAAATGTGCTTTACTAACAAAAATTAAGATCCTAATACTGGCTCCACCGCTTGTATTCAAGTTTATAATGTAAGTTTATATACGGTGGAGCTTTTTGTTAATTTTTCTGAGTCTGACTAATTAATGACCTGACTAGTCTTGTTTTTACTGTGACGGATTTAAGACGTGAGTTAATTTTTGCGAGGATAACCAATTACGATCCTAATAGTGGCTCCAATGATAATTTAAGCTATTAATAAAATATGCATTGGCACATTGCTACTATTTCAAAATGAGCCTCGAACTGTACTTTTGTTTGGTCCTTTTGGAGTCAAGATTGAATTGAACTCTGTTCAATATGTTTTTTTTTTTTCAAATTTGTACCCTCGGCATTAATTTTATTATATAAAAACAAGGATCTTCACGAGTTCAAAAGTATCATCTACCAAACACTACTTAGGAAAAAAAAAAAGAGTAAAGAAACCATTAAATATGAGTCCACAATACCATATGATCAACATCACAACTAATGCTAGCAAAACTAGGAAATCAAATAAAAACATCTATTCCCATACCATAAAACACATGGTGAGCAACAACTATAACACACTGGAACTTCTACACTTTCACACATAAAAAACTTGCTCAGACAAGCCTATAAACTAATACGCCTGTAAACCGCTCGAAAAGTCTGTCCCCCATTCCTCTCCACCTTTTGCCCTTCCTCGGTAGCCGAACTCAAAAGCTCAACAACTGGATCAGCCTCAAGTTCCCCTTCCGTTAGAGCTTCAAACATAGGATGGCCGGCCAAACACGAGTCCATCCACTCCCCAAGTTCTTCCACATCAGTAATCGTGTATATAATCCCACCAACCCTAAGCGCATAAGCGTACTCATCAAGCAAATGCAGGCTAATTACCCTACGCCGATGATTCTTCTCTTTAAAATGTGGGTCCGGGAACAAGAAAAACATCTTCGTAAGCTGCCCTTTCTCGAAATAGTTCGGAATGTACTTCATTGAATTGGTCCTAACCACGGATACGTTATGGTATTGACCAGGATTAGCAGCCCGTAGTGCCAAAATCCGCTCTTTAACGTATTCGGTCACTTTGTCCCTTAGTTCCATACCGATCATTAGGGTTTCAGGGAAAAGGGTAGAGAGACTAATTAGTAGTCCCCCAAAGCCACAACCGATGTCGGCAAATTCAATCTTTTTGGAAACTATGGAATTAGATGAAGGGAAGATTTGGGGATAGTGAAGAAAGTATTCGAAATGGGAAGGGGAGATTGGGACTGGGAAGTGAGAGTCACTTAATGGGTTACTGTGGGCCCGGGCTCGATAGAATCGTTTTCGCGGAAGCTTAGTGGACTTGCTAAGATAGGGGTTTGAATCGCTCTCCGGCATGGCTTTTTTTTTTTTCTTTTTAATCTGCAGGGTAGCAATGAATTGGATATTATAGGGTGAATGATAAAGATGAAACCATAGGGCATTATAATAGGAAAAAGGGGAAAATTACAATCTGAAATAAGGCATATCAGTCACTATAAAGTACCGATTCTATGAAACTTTAGAATAATACTCCCTCCGTCCAAAATTGAGTCCACTATTCGTTTTTGGGATGTTCCAAATTAAGAGTCCACTTCCCTTTTTCAGAACATAATCAACATACCAAAACTCACAAGTTCGGTAAACTGTTGATTGTGATGACACTAGTCATTCTTAAAAAATGTGATGGTCGAACATGTCCAACTAATCAGGGACGAAGGGAGTATATAAATCTTTAATCTGGTTCCAAAAAGTCGTCATCAATCTCATTAACTGCTTTACTTCCCTGAACCTGTTAACTCTCTGCATCATCTTTCAGACCCCCAACAAGAACAAAAATAACTAGAAAAGACAGAGTAAAGGAATCTTGTAAATTTCGGTAGATATGCTCTTCAGGCACTTGAACCCACTTGGATCATATCTAGACAAATAGAAGCAGAGCGACGAGTCGCAAAAGCATGTTCTTGTGATTGCGTAGCAGCAACAATTGCATAGGGTAAAAGACTACAACAAAATCTTTGGCCCAGTGTTTCTTAAAAAGAATAACAACATAGAAGGAAAAACATTGGGATGTTTGATAGCACTTAATTTTTTTCTGGAAATTGCCATATTTTTTGTATTTTCCAGCTCTAGTGATATTCCCAGGAATTACTTCCGTGGTACAACTTGTTTTTACCATAATATCTCCTTTTTCCATACAAATCAAAAATCACATTCCCAAAGCTTCTTTTTTTTTAACTACGGAAAATTTTCCATGTAAACCAATCTAACACACCCAAAGTTGTGAGAAGCTCAACCCCCGCCTACGCACAGATGCATCCTAGGGGCCTAGGCACAAGGCACTGGCCTTACCGACGTGAGGGGCATACCATACAAAACATTTAAAGATATATTCCTAATCAAAATTTACAACAATTTACAAATTTCACATCATTTAGTGCAAGAAAAACCACCAAAAGGTACTTGTAGGAGTGTTATAAAATTAAGGTTATTACAGAATGGGTCGTTCACGGTGTTTTTGCATGTTGGATAAATAAAAAGCGGTAGCAGTAGCAATATAGCATCATATAATATCTCAGAGTTAAATTTCAGAGACGACAAAAAAAGAGCAATGGAAAGGGAGTGGGAACAAACAGAGCTTGAATTTACTGTCAGACTTTAGAAGTAAAAGGGAAAAAAAGGCGACGAAATGCCCTTCAGATGAAAAGGAGGAAAATGAACAAATTTGCAGGAAAAAAAAAATTTGAATGTAATTTTTCTTACTTAGCATTTCTGTTTTACGGTATGGATTATACAACTTTTAGAAGTTCTACGAACATAACTAATTGAAATAATTATTCAAGTTTACAAAAGTCCAAAACACCTGAAAAGCATTTTCCCCATAGTTTTAACCACATCACATACTTTGATGCCATTTTTCTATCACTCAACATTTTTGTAAGATATAACTTAATTCCATGAAGTAAATTACAACATAGATGGCATCGGTAGCAAAGAAGAAGCAAAGTGAGAAGGGTTAGAAAGCCTAAAAAAGTGTAAAGATTGGTATTTTGGCTTGTTCAAACCAGACTTCTGCTAACAAGGCTTGCATCAAACTATTTATGACAACACAAAGACGGTAGCAGTTGTTTTATAGGTCTTTAGCACTATCTGTTAGACTTAACGTTAGCTCTTATCCTTTTTTTTGATGACCAATGTTAGCTCTTATCCTTTTACAGCCAAAGCAAAATTATCAGGAAAAAAAACGACATTATCATGGTCGTCAATGAATGATCAGCAACATTTTCACCAATTTCAGAACAAAGAAATAGAGTAGACTTCTACCCAGATAATGATGTGACAAGTATGGTTATAGATTAGATACTTTATGTAACAGCCTAAATACGGAGGATTTGCAAATTCGTACATAACCTACCTAAGTACCCTAAACAACCCTGTGGTGAGTCATATGGAATTGTACGTATCGTATTGCATATCATCTATGAAGCACAGATGCGACACGCAATTTTTCCAAAATGTAGGAAACGACACGTATGGGAACAAGATCTTAATTAATTAATTATATATGCAATAAACATTATAAATATTTAAAAATTCAATCGAATGAAACTAGATTGCATTAATAACCCAAATACTCAAAACATGATCACTAAATTGTTCCATAATTAAGGCATCAAAAAGTATACATAAACTAAATTGTTCCATAGACTAATAGAAAACAAAATGAGAATATAAAAATAACAATCACTCATTCAACTCAACATTAACGGCTTCAACATCTTGAACTTCATCCCCAAATACCACCGACTCAATTTCAAGTGCTCTAATTAACTTTCGAAATAAATCAATTTCGAAAATGATTAAATGAATCAAACTTTATCAATTATTTCTCACATATCCACACAGTTCAAATTCAAATGTTCTGCAGAGAGAGATAAACAGACAGAGCAATCAGCTATGGTATATGTAGAAATACTATGTGGAGAGAAAGAAAGACAGATGTTGTAAAACATGTCTATGTAGAAATATACAGAACAATCAGCTATGGTAAAACACATACATGTATATGTAGAGAGAGTCGGAGTTAGAGATAGATAGACGGAGATTGAGATAGATAGAGAAACGGAATAGAGATAGATAGATAGAGAGAGAGAGAGAGCAGCGTACCTATTATGGGATGCCGGAGAGAAGTCGTCGACGGGAAGTTGGGGCTGGGAAGTCGTCGATGGCTGAGTTGGGACTGGGTTTTGTTTCGATAGTGGCTGGGGGGAGTGGGGGCTAGGTTTTACGGGAAAGAGAAAGGGAGAGATTTGTTATCTCATTTGTTTTATTATTATTTGAACCCTAATATTTTTAATTATTTTTAATTTGACCCCTTTTTCTGTATCCTGAGTTTGTCTTGCGCATGTCTTTTACCTACCAAAAAAAAATATGAGATACTCTCTAACACATGTGTCGAGCATATCCTCGTGTCGTGAGCATGTCGGGCATAGCATAACTTTTGAGAGAGTGTTCGTATATCATAGCATATTATACAATTCTAACAACTATGCATATATCTCAAATTAAGAGTATAATATATCTCGTAGGATATTCTAAATCAAGAGTTCACTTTCTTTTTCAGAACATAATCAATATACAGTTCTTTATTGACTAAACAATCATCATAAATTCACTTTCAACTTTTTTTTTCAACGAGTCAGCCATCCCTTAAAAAATTACATTTGCACTATTAGTCGGAACCAATTTTCAAATTTTTCCTTTGGCCCCCGAAACATGCAGACCGGCCCTGTCTCCACTACCACCACCCTTCCGCCGCCGACATAGCCACATCCATTTTGCCTAAACACTATTGGAACCCTTATTAAAACTGTAAATGTCTATTATTGATTGGTTTAAACCTTAGTGGAACTTTAGTTGTGATATGAACATTTAAATTGGTTTCTAACTGTGATTTGAAATCCTTACTCTGAAGTTTGAATGCATTTTCACTCGCTACACCGTAAACGACTTTACTTATCTTTCCTCGTTGGTTATAGACTGAGAATAGATTTTTTTATTTTTTTATTTTTTGGACCTAACACTAACTCAACCCATGTCAAGTGAGCAAGTGTACACTAACTCATATTATGCCCAATGAATACATATAAATTTGCTAGACCAATACCCAACGAGTGAAAAAATGGTGGTGTGTAAATAAACCATTTAAAACATTTTTTTAGTTGAGAGTGAAACCAAGTAAATATTGGTATGGGAATAGAAATCCCTTTTACAAATATTGTGCTACTTGAGCTTGTGTTACTGGTCATAAAGCATGTTAAATTTATATCTTACCACCGTGCTACATGCTATAATACTATCTATATTATAAAAAACACAAAGTTTGACTCATAATTTTTTTCTCAAAAGTCTACTAATCAAAAGGCTCACATAAAATGACTATATATATAATCAATCTTAATTTCTTTAACTTTTAAATGTGATTTTCCCTCACATTGAAATATCAAAGCAATATCATTTTCATTCGCACACAAAACATACACCCAACACAAGACTCTTCTCACCCATTTTCTCTCACATCAACTTTTTTTTCTTTTTTTTTTTTTAAAATGCCACAACTTTAAATTCAAAAATTCAATTTTAATAAAATTTATATTTTTGAAGGCTACTAATCAATACCCATAAAACAAAATGCATTGTCAATATAAAATTCTACAAAAAAAATTCAAGACCAATATTCTAATATTTTATGGTGTGATTTTGGATATGCTTTGGTACTAATGCAAATATATGTTTTGGTCAACTATCTAAACATCGTGCATTTGTTTTTGTATTTAATATCGTGTAACAATTATTAGTTATTTTCAATTAAGTTGCTTTACTTTTATTCTTCAAACATAAAATAGTGTTAATTTTGCATTGAAGTTTATCTGTTTTAATGAAATTCTAATTTATAACCTTACTGCCATAATATTCTATATGGTACTCTTATGTTTAACTTGTTGTGTTACGATACCGCTAGAACAAGCCTTAGCACAAGTGTAGGACCGACCGGACAATTATGCGTACAATAATTAAAGAAACAAGCACCAATGGTATTCAAGTAATATGATAAGCAAGAGATGAAAGAAGAAAACAACTAACCAAGCACACAAACAATTAGGTGGTCTCGGCAAAACCGCCACTAATCCACCGGGTGATAGCTATTATTGATGAGACCAATTCTGAGTACAACGCACAAAACAAACAAACCCTAACTACCAATTAGAGCTCTCAATATTATCTCTCAAATATACTCTCTAATCTAGCTAGTAAACAGTATAACACAACTCATGAATAAACCCTATGACAAGGAGTCTATTTATAGAGTATAAATCCTATGGTTTAAGATTGCACAAAGCCAAATCCTACTACAAATTGGATAATACAAATCCAATTAGGATTTAGACAATACAAAGTTAATTAAGAATTGGACAATATAAAACCTAATAGAAATAGAATTCCTATACAGAGCCAAATCTTCATAACTATCATTCATTTTTATGTCACTTAGCAAGTAATACGTAGTTCCTTCATAAAATTTGTATTTTATGAAGTTTTTATACATGTGTGCATGTGTTTATTTTAAAAAAATAAAAATGTGTACAGATTTTATTTATTATTATTTAGTTTTGGGGTTGATTGATTTGAAGTACATCTGTGTTGGATAAGGCGGGGATGAGGGTGGAAGAATCAAACCAAATTCCTAAAGATAAAATTCTCTTAATTACTAAACCAATTAAGTGAATGTTTTTTGGAACCAATTTGCCTTTTTAGATTCAATTAAATTGTAAACCTCTAGTCAGGGGACGGGTTCTCTTTGTAAATTAAAGGGGTGCACACCGTTAAAAGGAAACCGAAGAATGGGACCAATTCGGCCGGACACTTTGTATTGGAATGATTTGGTTTTGGTTGGTTTGTTTCTTTGTTCGTTTTTTTTTTTTTTCAAAATCGATCGGATCAAGCTTTTGAATTAATATAACCAATTCAATTTGATAAAATATATATTACAATATTATTTATATTTAATATATATTTGTGTTAGATAATCTTTTAAGAACTTGTTTTAAGTTAAAAGCCATGGTTCGAATCATGTGATCATGCTTTATTTTTAGTTGTAGTTTTAGCTTTGTCTATTTCATCTTTTTGCCTTTCGTTTTTTAATATATATTTTCACTTCAAAGAGTAAAAATTCTCTCTTTTATTTTTTTTGTTTTGAAAGAAAAACAAAAAAAAAATATTAACTATCAAAAGAAATTAGGCTAACAAGTCATTTCGAGAATAATGAATCACAGCTTTTCAAATCCCCAATACTAGTTGCAAATCGGGCTAAATGATGAGCCACCCCATTAATCTCACGAGAAATAAATACAAACTCAAATAAAAATCATGGATGAGAGACAAAACTTTGAATATCTTCCACTAACAAACCAACATTTATTAAAAAAAGACCTTATGAGTTCAACATATTAACCACTTCTAGAAAGTTGCACTCCAAAATAATTAGGTGGAAACATCTCTCTATGATCGCCGACACAGTATAAAATACAACTTTAGCTTCTACAAATTTAATATCAAAACGAGTAAAAAGGTTCACGGCCTTAACAAAAACAATAGAACCCCAACAATCATGAGCTATGCAACCAGCCCCATGGCCTATTTGACAGAACGATCAATAACTTTATTAAAAATAGGAGCCATCATGGCCAAAGCATTGGTCCGAATCAAAAGTGGAGAGACAAATTTGTTTTCAAATGCAAATTTGGTTTTATAGTTCCAAGCCGACCAACAAAGCATTGAGAACCATTTGAAAGGGTCACAACGAACTTTCGAGAAAAAAATGGCCGCCTCGAGAATTTATAACAAGACAACTCAAATCTTGGATATAGATTATATTAGTGTAGACACTTTAGTCCGTAATTCCTGCAAGAACCCTAAATTATCGGAAAAGCACCTTTTGTGAGTCCAGGACCTACACAAACACCAGAAACTGCTCCTGGAAGTTTGTTGGCCAAACAAACCTATTTTCAATAAGGTGTCGCATAACAAATCCCCATGTATCTCGCAACAAGTTCCCCAAACACAGACCAACCACTTTCTGACAAAATAGTCTGTTAGATGTATCACTTCATCTGTTTGTCGCACGAAATATGCCAATTGTCGCACGAAATATGCCAATTGTCGCACAATATTTCCATATTCTTGGGAAATGTCACGCGACAATCACCCCCGAGCACTATAAATAGGCCAACACTCTCAAGAGTTTAAAGACAGCAATTTTGAGTCTAAAATTCTCCATTATTCTCTTTGATTCTCTAAATCTTTGAAATATTTTCAAGTGCAATTTATAATCTTCTGATTTTTAAGAAATTGTCGAATCAATTCTCGACACTCAACGAGTTATTTTCTGGAATCAAATTCTCAAAAATATCTGAAGAAGAAAAGTTAATATCCGTCGGATTATCTCCTGTCATATTATATTTTCTCTCTTTCTTTCTTATATTTATCGTCAGAAAGGTAATGAAAGATTCTTTTAATCTTTAAAAATTATATATTTGTGTACTGATTTTCACTCTTCCATACCTGTTGTTCTGTCCATTTTCTAAAAATAACTAAAACCACATAAACCGTGATATATCTGATATACTTTCCTCAATAGTTCAATTATATATCAAATTAGTCATGATAAGATTCGATCTTTTCTCAAAATAAATGAAACATGGATAAACTGACATTGTTATCTGATAAAATAATATTGGAATATCTTTTTTAAACTTATAAAATTTGTCATTAGTGCTTTGATTTTAATCAAAACCAAAACATCGGATCACTGAATATAATGTTTTTACCCCTTCTCTCGTTTTCCCAAAATCAGGTTTCCATACAAATTATTTTCGAAAAGTGGTAGACCGTAGGTAAAAGTATTCAAAATTTTCAACATAGAATAAACATGTAAAACCACTAGAGACTAAAAGGGCGGAATGGGTGCTTAATACCTTCCCAAGCCGTAATATAGTTTACGAACCCTATAGAACTTCGGTTTCGTAAACCATCGTGTAAGGAAAATGTTTGCTTATGGCCTTTCCCCTTACACTAACTTTTCATTCGTTTTTCGTAAAACGTATTGACGACTCTGAACGAATTCCTTTGAATTTAGAAATAGAAAATAGGAATGTACAGACACATAGAAGTAAATAGAATAACATAATTCTTTCCGATATTTCAGACTCCCAAACTAAAGGTTGAGATCCGGGGTCACATTTGCAGATTATCACAGTTAGTAACAATTTTACTTCTGTAATTTTGAATAAACAAAAATAACTAGACTAAGGGTAAAGATGCATCTCTTTTTAGTAGGGCATATTTAATTAGGTTAAATTCTTACTTTTACCATGTTTAACAAGGGCGCACCACTTATTTAAAAGAATATTAAATTAGCATTTTTTTGTCCATTTTTTTTCATATCATTTCTTTCCCTTGTCCTTCACTTAGTCTCCTTACTCTCAATAATGACATTAAAACCTATGGAAAATATGAGTTCTTTGCGACTGCAACTTTAAGTAGATTTAATAATATCAAACTTTTTACTTTATATTTTCATATGTCTCATATTTATTTTTAAAAACATATTATGGATTTTGATTTTTTTTTAAATATAAAAATTTATTAACGGTTTACTTGTAGATAGATTTTTTGATGGAAATAAATGATATGCTATTTTTATTATTCTAAATGCAACTTTTTATAGTTTGTGTGTACAATTATTTCGTCCAAAGGACAACAAAAATAAAATTTATTTGTTGACAAACTTGAAAATAAAGAGCAGGAATTTAGAATATTAAAGTATTTGTGAAAGAAAAAAAAAGGTCCTTGAATTATGTATGATCTTGGTATCTTCTTAAATGAATATCTTGTTAATTATTAGTAGCGTGCCCTTATTAATAGTAAAAGATAGTAAAAAAATTAAATTTTAACCTATTTAAATGTTTACCAATAAAAAAAAAGAAGAAGAAGATGCGCGCATACCGTTAACCACATAACTACAGTACTAACTTTTGTCTAGAAAACCATTAAATATTAACGCTAAATTTGTTTTGTTTTCAAATTTTCGGCAATGAATTTTTCCTCGTAATATTTTTTTCAAAATAATAGTAAATTTTCATTTAAAAATCTCCTTCTTTGCCCTTTTCCAAAAATGTATTTATAACTTAATATATTAATTAAGTCCCCAATAGGTCCAATTTCCGTCTCCGTCATTACTTTTAGTTAAATTATTATTGGCGTTGATATTTACTTGGGTTTTATTACCGGCCTAGACTTTGAAATATTATATGGTCCGGGTAAAGGACCCAAAAAATCAAATTTTTACACTCGTTTTCTTAAAAATGTAAATCACATGTACATTGTTAGAAATTGAATTTCAAAAGCACCCAATATTTCAAATACGTTTTATTACTGGTGGTAGTATGACACCCTAAAAAAACATTTTGAACACCCTTTTTTTCTTTCTAAATTAAAGATCAGTTATATCTTCTTACTCCTACAACAAATATTAGGAATACCCACTGTACTTGTAAACTCCATTTAGATTTCAAACTGTAATTAGGTTTTAGGCTTCTAAGTTGTCTCTTTATGTTTATTCTACCTAGTTCAAATATGTGAATCCGCTAATGCGCGCATAATCAGAGGCGGATTCAGGATTCTTCTAAGGGGTGGGCTAATAGTAATAGATAAAAAAATTATAAAAATAAAAAAATAAAAGTATAACCATATAGTGAGATATATAAATTTAAGAGAGTTATATAAATTAGTGGGCTTAAAATATTTGAGCTGAGCTAAGGGATGAGCTAAAATTTAACAAAGGGGTGGACTTATATTAATTTTTTTATTTTTTTTAGTAGTGCTAATAGATTTTTCAAAATTTTGCCCTGTACTGTAGCCCGCTCTGTCCCCCCTGGTTCCGCCGCTGCGCGCATTGGATTTATTTATATACGTTATTGGCTTGTATAAGCTTGTTATCATCTTTCAGAACTTGTTATTTTCTTTTGAGTTTTCTTTGGAAGCATATGAGTAGAAGAGAAGTTGTGATCGATATCTTTGACGTTAGTTCTTATTATGTTTTTCAAAAAGAGCATGACTAAAGTTGCAATATTATTGAAAGTGGAATGATGTATATATAATTTTACTCAGGCTAAGTATTAAAAAAAAAATACTAAACCCCATTTCATTTAGTGTTCTTAGTAATTAGACAAAATAATTGTAAATTGACGATATCATTTATTTTCTTTTTCTATAGAAACGATAGAAGAGGAGGGTATAAGTTGTTTTTCAACACAAATCATAAAACATTATACCCTTCTATTCCAAGAGTGGATATATAAAAAGTTTTTTGAAAAATATTATAAAAATTATACCAGACTTATAATCCAGTGTTTCTAAACATTGGCCAAATGGATCGGACCAAACTCAATACATTGGCAAAAAAAAATTATTCGGTTCACGTTTATATAGTAATATAAATAATAAAACAACATTTTGATTTTTTCTGCTCTTATTATCAAGCTGTTTTTATCATTTTAAAACTTATGTATATATGGGTGCTTAGAAAAAAAAGTATCAATTCTATTTTTTAAGAGTACTTTTATTGACACATTTTATATTTGTGTATTTTGTATAATTAAGGATAAGGGTGGTAGTGGGCCGTTTGGTTTATGTAGGGGACTAGTGAGATGATGGTTTGCATGATAGGATGTTAAATAAATAAGTAGCGGAGACGTTGATGGTTTGCATGTTAATAATACTATGTGAAATTGTATAATATATATATATATATATATATAAATTAGCCGAATGTTAAATATTTTTTACCGTAGGATATAGTGTGTACCTCTTTAAATTTGTATATTTTTGTAATATTTAAGGGTGATGATCTGTCAAATATTGTTATATTAATTATATATAAGAGATTGATATGATAAACATTTGATGTTCTTACTAATTTGTAGTATATTATGGTGTGACGTAACTTGTTATAGTATGTATGTATACACCATAGTGAATACTCTATATTACTTAAAAAATTAGAATAAATAGTTTAAGTTATGAAAAAATTTCTCAAATTTTTTTTTTTAACAAACAAATTTCTCAAATTGAACAATCTTTTTAACAGAATTAAAATGTTAAATTAACGGATTAAATCATAAAAATGTGTTTATTTAAAGAAGTACTCACCATAACTTATGATAAAAAATACATACTATTTTACTACTCTCTCTCTCTCTATATATATATATTTTTTAAGTGTGTTGCCAAGTAAAAAAACTATGAGTGATATATATATGTCTTGGGGATTTATGTTAGGAAGTAGGAACCCATATATATAGATAAAATAAAATATGTACACATAATAAAATTTGCATAAATATTAATAGAGAGTTTTAGGGCACACATTAATATCTTTCCGAATATGTATTAACATTTTCCGAGAGACATTTTGAAGAATATTGCAATGTAAAGAATATCCTAAAGTTTATAGTACAAATATCTTTGAATCACACGGTTGAACTAGAATCTAACATAAATAAAAAATGGCAAGTGGTTGAGATACATTTCTATTTGCTCTTGAATTTATTTTTTATTCTTTTTATTTAAGTAACATTGCTCTTTTGTAAATTAATTATGGCATATTTATTATTTTGTGAAAAGAAAATAAAAATCTAGCTTAAAATTAAAATTTCAAAAAACGTAACAAATTTTAATCTGACAAAGAGTGTATATATATATATATTTATCACTATTTGTACTCGGGTATTACACTATTAGTAAAAGTGCCTGTCACAATTCAGGAGATTTTCAATTAAAATCACACCTAATATAAAGTAGGAGTTTTATTTATTTATTTATTATTATACTAAAAAAATAGATTTAAACGCCATAATTTCATAACAAGAAAAGCTATAATAATTAATAATAGCATATGTGAACATTGTAAACGGAGGGAGCGAGATATATTAGTAGATGATAAAGTAGATCTCAATAAATTCCGACTTTTTTGCACCTTTTTTATTATGACGTATCGACAAAAGTTTTTTGATGTAGGAAGCTTAGGTCATTTACAGCTCATATACCCAAAGAAGGCAAGGAGATAGAATTTTGTTAAATGTGGATTTCACAATACTGGGTCTCTCAATAGTTATATTTTTGTTAGGGAAAATATTATTTTGTACCATTAGGCACATGTTAAATATAAATAATAATTTTATATGTAAGAATTTATTCTTTATTTAAGTTTTATTTTTTTTATAAATAAGTTGATAACATATATAAATGGTAACATGCCATTTTTCTCGCTGGTTAAACTAATTGCCAAAATAATTGTAAATTTATCGGAGCAAAATACGACTTTATAAGTTATAGCATACGTTTTTAAAGTCTTCTATTGCTTTGGGAATAACAATTTGCTAATAGCATCACTCCTTCTAAATTGTAGAAACCACTATTTTAAATGGCCATAAATTGCTAGTTTAACATAGCATTGGGAAAACAAGATTGATACCACACGCCCTTGAGCAACGTGTTTGGACTTCGAAACGTCCTTTAGAAATGTGTTTGGACATTGAACATCCTTCATAAAGGTGTTTGGATACCACAAGCCCTTCAAAAAGGCATATAGCACTAAATTTAGGCAAATTTAACTTTCTCAAACTCCTACCTTACAAAACAATGTTTTATCTCATTAACAATAACCTTATGCGTGCGCATAAGTCTTCTTTTAAAAGAGCTATATTTGATTATTGATTAAAAATGTGTTTGGATATTGAGTCTGGACACCACACACTCTTCAAAACGGCGTATGGAAACAATATGCGCTTCAGAAAGGCATTTGGAAACAATACGCCCTTCAGAAAGGCGTATAGCGTTATGAATCCACGATGGCCCACTCTACTGACACTGGCTCGGCCTTTTCATTATTGCAGCTTCACTCATCTACCAGTATTTAGTAGTTTGGCATAAAAAAATTCCTAATTGTTTTAATCCAGATTGTAAGGCGCTCTCTCTATAGGTTGCCCCTTTCTTGTTGGACGATTCGAGCTGTAACTTGGTCTCATTACGACAGATCCCATATACAGCATGATGCGTTCTTTAGTACCACTTGTTACGACTTCATGTGTAGAATTTGCCCTAAAAATTCGTCTTGTAAGGGAAGGGTGTCCATGGAGTTTATAAACTACTCCCAACTTGTTTATTTTTGCTTGTGGGACTATTTGGTTACATAACATATACCCCAATAAATTTAAGCAAACATAACCTTATCATACTCTTACCTTACAGAACAACGTTTTATCCCACCAACAATAACCTCTATGTGTGTATAAGCCTACTTATAGAAGAGCTATATTTGATTATTGATTAAATAATTGCTAAAAATTGATTATAGCACTATGGTGAAGTAGAGTTATGATATGGTTCGAAAATTTTAAATTAAAAAATTTAAATTTGTTTTTATTGAATAACGTTATTGCCAGCATAATACGCTTATAATTCTCTGCTGAGTAATAAAAATTAGAACCGTTTAATTTTCACGTAATTTTATTTCTAAAGTGATTTTCTTCGCTTTAATAGCGAGATTCACTTTGTTTGGTTACAACTTCATAAAACTTTCATAGCAATTTCTACACAGAAACGATTTTACTCTTTATTTAATTAAAGCTCTGACAGAAGAAAATTCAAGTCCGCTTTAGAAAAAAATGAAAATAAAGGATAGGGAAAGTAATGAAGCCTACTCTATTGGTTCTATTATATTAATTCTTTTGTGGTGTAGGCTAGATATTTAGATTGCTCTTTTGTTAGTGGCACATCCATACTAGGAGGTAGCAATTAAGATGAGAAAAGTAACTGTTGTTTAATGTTTTGGGAGTGGAAACTAAAAGTACCTTAGCACTTTTGCAGAATAGAATGTTATTTAATTAATGTTTGGGAGAAGACTCTATAAGTCATTACAACTTTAATTAGCATAATAGAATATATATTTTTATATTTATAAGTCGGTTTTAAAAAGTACAGTTTTTTCTTTTGGAAAAAGAAAGACCTCCTATTTCAATAATTAAATAAATAATTTTTTTTGTTAAATTTAGTGAAAATATTTTTTTATAATAAGTAGATCATCTTTATAAAATTTTATTGATAAATTCAATTTAGAAGAGGGCATAATGAAAATTAAATTGATCTACACGTTCATTTTTAGCCATTGAAATTTTAAATAATTATTTCACTAGCTTCTAAATTAAATCTTTTAATAAAATTTGGTGGAGATAATCTCTATATCACTTCCTATATACATATAATGGTTAGTCCCACACCAATTACTTAGCAATTACCTCCTCTATATATAGGTTGTTATAATGCATCCAATTTGAACTACCTTAAACTATCTTCAATATACATTCCAATTTCTTTGTCACTAGCAAGGCTGTTCTAAATCTTTTGAAGAACATTTGTAATTGAACTTCACTGAGGTAATCCCTTCAAAAACTTTCCTTTTAAGATTCATCTATTAGAGGCCACTTCTCATAATTTTTATCAAAGGGAAGCAAGTGCAGCACAAAAAAAAAGGTTTTAATAAGGGTGGGAACAAAATTGATCTTAGTAAGAGTTTTCTTTGGAATTAAGGAGGGTAAAATAGTCAGTAGTATACGTTTATTTTTAGATTTTGTAAACATAATTGGACATTAAAATGCCAATATTTCAAAATAAAAAACAAAAGGGGGAAGTTGGCCCCTGGCTCTTACCTCGATCCGCTCCTACTAGACACTGTAAGCCTATTTTCTACGCATGGGTATCATCTAACTAAAATGAAAAAAAAAAAGAAAAGAAAAGAAAAAGCATTGGTTTGATGGATAAAATTATTATTGTCAACCCAGAGGTCATAGGTTCAAATACTTATCAACGTTTTTCATGGCTTTATATCACTAGATTACCCTACACATGATACATGTGTGACTTGCATATATATATATATATAATGAGATCAAAAAAACTTTAAAATGACCCAATTGTAAGTGTGGATCTATATTGTTTTTGATCAAAGGTTTGATTTCAACCAATTTTTCTTAAGAAAAAATAATTTCATGGGTAAATTTGGAAATTAAAAGTATGATACAACTTCAAACAGTTGCATATATACTAGACACTGTAAGCCTATTTTCTACGCATGGGTATCATCTAACTAAAATGAAAAAAAAAAAGAAAAGAAAAGAAAAAGCATTGGTTTGATGGATAAAATTATTATTGTCAACCCAGAGGTCATAGGTTCAAATACTTATCAACGTTTTTCATGGCTTTATATCACTAGATTACCCTACACATGATACATGTGTGACTTGCATATATATATATATAATGAGATCAAAAAAACTTTAAAATGACCCAATTGTAAGTGTGGATCTATATTGTTTTTGATCAAAGGTTTGATTTCAACCAATTTTTCTTAAGAAAAAATAATTTCATGGGTAAATTTGGAAATTAAAAGTATGATACAACTTCAAACAGTTGAAATTGGTCTTGACTTTAATATATAGTATAATAGTTTAGTGTGAATCTATATCATTTTAGGGCAAATGTTTGATTCTTGTTTCAAGTAATTTTTTTAAAAAAAATTAAAAAATCTCCCAGGTAAAATAAAAAATATAATACAAACTCATAAGGTTAAAATTAATCTTGCCTTTATAATATACTAGAGATTGAATATAATAATTGTTGTTTCCTCTTTCCAAAATTATGATTCCATAAATTCTATTTTAGGATGTGCCAAATTAAGAGTTTTTTTTTTTTTTTTAGACATAAGCAGTCTACCAAATCTCATAATATCAAACATTTTGTTCTTAACCGTAGATGAATTGAAATTAATGATATAGTAAAAGATGCAAAACTAGACTTTTAGGGTGTGTTTGATTAAAAAAGAAGAAGAAGAAGAAGAAGAAGAAGAAGAAGAAGAAGAAGAGATGATTGAAGAAAATATTAATCGTTATAAGAAGTTGAAGAACTATATTACTACTGAAATATTAGTTCTATTACTTTTTAGGTTTTCCGTAGAATAATATTATTTGGATTTGGGGGGCTGGGGTTCAAGATTTTTTTTTTGATGGAAAATAACAAAATGAATGGAGAACGTCTTTACACAATCATTCATTTTTTTTTCAATTTCTCATAAAAATAGTAATGTTTTAAATCATTTTTCATTTTTTTTATAAACGGACCCTTAAGTAATTAAGAAGAAATATGAATATTGCAATTCACAGCACGAATAAAAAATCTTTTTGTTTGTTTTAAGTAGGTTAGATTTGGTTAAAAGGAAAAAGAGATATTAGCGTGGCATCTAAACTAATAAAGTAATAAGGTACAAAATACAAATAAGCTATGTGAACCCATGAACTAGCTGTGGTGTTAAATATGGGATTAAAGTGAAAACAAAAGTAAACTCTAATTCACCCACTCACTTCTCCCCCAACATCTTGAACAAAAATAATATTAATACTAAATTTAATTTTTTTAATTTATAAAAAATGATATTTACTATTAAATTTTTTCCTTTTAAAAAAATTCAGAGCTCTGTCCCGCTTGTTAAGTTATATTTAAGTTTCGTAAACAACTCTAAAAATATCGAGCTACTCGTGAGAAAATGAATACACCAAATATTCACTTTATGAGACTTTGACACCTAGTTGTCCATCGACTAATTATTCTTTTTCTTTCATGTTTACAGGATATTGTACGAGCAATTACCGATAAATGACTTCAAACTTGGATCTGCATCTGCATTCCCGTACCTTTACTCTTCTTTTTCCTTCTCATTAATTATTTCTTTTGCGTTTAGTTTCTCCTCCTTTTTTTTTTCTAAAACGAAAAAGGTTAACTCGTAATTTAGGACCAAGAGAATATAATAACGTGCACTAACAAATAATTTTCAAGATTCAGTACTTTTGAGTATCAACAAAGTCTAAAATAGAGTCCATATATTTGCAATCGTACTGATATGACGGGTATGCACGCACTGATTAACTTCTTCTAAAACTCGACAATTCCACTAATTTCAGTATATGTATATCATCACGTCATCAATGCTTACATGCGTCTTCATTACTATACACATTTTGCAACTGACTTGCACAACATCATCAATGTTCTTGAAGCAAATTATACAACAGAAAAAAGGGACGAGTTCCTTAAAAAATGTCAGCCCTTGTACATAGCGGCGCTAACTGGGGACTGGAAAACTGCTGAAAGAGTTATCGACAATGACGAAAAGGTTGTACATGCTTTAATCACTGAAGGAGGAGAGACGGCACTTCACATTGCTGCTGCAGGGAAAAATGTAAACTTTGTGGAGAAATTGATTTCGAAAATGGACAACCGCTTGGAAACCACAAACCGAGCGGGTAATACAGCTCTCTGCTTTGCTGCTGCAGAAGGAAACTTGCGAATTGTTGAATTGATGATCCAGGCAAACAACACGCTTCCAACAATTTGCGGCCCTAACGGAGTGAAACCGATCTATATGGCAGCGTCGTTAGGCCACAGAGACATTGTCAATTGCCTTTACCCTTCTGATTTTAATACCTGGCCTCGTGAGGAAAGAGCCCAGATGCTCACAGCTTGTATTGCTAGTGGCTTGTTTGGTAAGTATTTAATTTCTACTTCATCCTTTCTAGATTAAGAGCTCAATTATTTGAACGGCCATTTGGTATTTAATTGTATTACTCTAAATGTTTAATGCATGTTGAACACAACATCAAAAAAATGTGTTTAATTTAATTGCCTCTGATTATTGAATGGACGATAATTTATAATTTTAACCGTATTATTTTGACGTATATAATCAGTACCTAAAGAATAAAAATAATAAGGTATCATTATATATATTGGAATAAAACTTACTAAAATTGAATTAAGCAGTCAACCTTTTAATGCTAAATGCTAGATAGACTTTCATTCAACTTTACAAAGTAAAAGCAAACATCACCTTGCAATTTTTAAGACTACGGTATATAATTTCAACGTTCTAATAAATAAATAGTTACTCTTAATTAATAAGAGACAGAGACAGAGACAGTATTATTTATATTATTTTATAGATATTATTGGTGTCAATGTTGTTTGTGGATGGTAATCACATATGCAGATGTAGCCCTAAAGATGATTGTAGAGGATAATAAGCTACTTCCTACAGAGGATAGGAATAAGGAAACAGCATTGGATGTGCTAGTGCGTATGTCTTCAGCATTTGCGGGCAGTAATGAGAAGGCAACACGCTTTTGTCCTGGTTAGTTTCTCTTACCCTTGGTATATATTCTTCAAGAAAAAATTAGTCAAAAAATAATAGATTTTTGCTTTCTAGTACTATTTAAGACAAAATATTTTCCTCTCGCCATTATTACCCTATTAGTGCGTGTTGTACAAAGTTTGAAGTTAAAAAACCTTGATGGAATTTACCATCTGATCTACCTCTTGATTGAATATTTTAATAAATTTTAGTGGATATGATCTACTTGTTATAAAGCTATTTTTCATCAAATTTTATTAAAAAATCTATCATTTATCTTCCAAAGGAGGAATCCAATCTTTAGTTAAAAGAATTGCGCCCTTCAAAGAGAAACGAGACTATTAATTTACCTCCTTAAAATACATCTACATCACAGCAGCCAAAAAGTTGTTAGAATCCATATTAATTTACCTCCTTTAATTTGGGACAGGTAGGTTGTTAATTTATATCTCGTGTGTACTAATTTGCAGCCAAAAAGTTGTTAGAATCCATACTGGAGATTCTTTTGCATACAAAAGAAACGGAAATATTAAAACTGATATCAAAGTGCCCAGAGCTAGTTCTCGAGGCAGCAAAGCTAGGGAACATTGAATTCTTGGTGATGCTTCTTCAACGTTTTCCAGATTTAATTTGGACGACAGACTCTTCTTATCATCGCAGCATTTTTCACCTTGCGATTTTGAATCGACATCGTGGCATCTTTAATCTAATCTACGAGGTCGACTCCATCAGATCCTTTTTAACAAGTAAAAGGGATGAAGATGATAACAATATGCTACATCTAGCAGCAAAGTTAGCACCCCAAACTGAGCTCAACATGGTTTCCGGTGCCGCACTTCAAATGCAACGCGAGTTATTGTGGTTCAAGGTATATAACTAAATTATTTTTCTATCAGATATACAAGCATACAACCCATGTAATACATAAATATTTTAAAATACAAATTTTTCAATTATACCTTCAACATGTTCTTTATGCTACATAAAAGAAATGTACTTGCACATTAATTATAATATGTGGTTCAAGGTACATAATTAATTTTTTTTTCTACAATCTACACATATACAAGCATACGGTCCATGCGATGCGCATACGTTTTAAAATACTGTACGTTTGGTGGGTGTTTATTTTTTCAAATTTTAAAATCTCAACTTAAAATCAACTTTACTTTTACGCTTTTCAAAATTTATTTCACTTTACTTTCTCTCTCTAAATTTTTTTTTAAAACACTGTAACTTTAAATCCAAAAATCAAAATTAGATAAAAAATATATATTTAAAACGTACTTGTCTAGATCTATAAAATAAGATCCATTGTGACTATTTTTTGAAATTTTTTTATGAGATTTTTCAGTTGGTTGAAAAAAACTCAAACAAAAACTAAATTCACTTTTCAACATACTTCCAAATTCTACCCAACATCATATTTTAAAAACTCAACTCAAAACATCAATCAAATATCACCTTACTTTTTAATTATACTTTCAACATGTTCTTTAGGTTACATCAAAGAAAGGATGAGATTATTTACAACATCCATTTATCTCACTAACACCCCCCATTTAATTTTGAATAGATTTACTTTTAAACTCCCCCCTTATATCTCACAAACACCCCCCTCAATTAACATATTTACTCTAAGGTAAAAAATTTAATCTATCAATTTATCCATGGGTAATAAATTAATCACACACTTTAAAACACCCCCCTTATATATCACTATCTCCCCACTTTGGCCGAATTTATTCCATTTACTCTCCCCACATTAGGAGAGTAAATAACACATGTTCTCCCCACATGAGGAGAGTTTAACTTTAAAAAATTTCAGTGGGTTTAAAATTCAGTCTCCTTACTTCAGCCGAATTTATTCCATTTACTCTCCCCACATCAGGAGAGTAAATATCATATGTTCTCCCCACATCAAGAGAGTTTAAAATTAATTTATTACCCATGGATAAATTGATAGATTATTTTTTTTAGTTAAGGTTAATTATATTTTTAAAGTGTGTGATTAATTTTAGTTAAGGTTAATTATATTTTTAATTACATACTTTATATAAATTACTTAAGGTAAATAGGAAAAGTAAATAGGGGGTGTTAGTGATCAAAAAATTACATTTAGGGGGTGTTTGTGAGATGAGAGGTGTTAGTGAGATAAATGGAGGTTGTAAATAGTCTGACTCAAAGAAATGTATGTACATATAATAGTCCGTGCTCATGCATTTTAAAATACATTTGGAAAACTATAATCGTAATAAAAATTTGCAAAATAAGTTAACAAATTTCAAATAAAACAAATAAGTAAAAAGTATAAGCATAGCTACAAGAGGGTACATGCCCCCACTTGAATTTCGAGAATATATATACTTAGTGTGTAAAATAGTTCGCATTTGCATCAAACTTAATATTTTTTATTGGTACAGCTGTTAGATTCTTAGCTATTAATTAAAATTATGCCTAATAGTTCTTAGGTTCAAGCCTAACAAACATGCTTCTTCTTCTTTTTTGTTAATATGTTTTTGTAGGGTCTTTGAATCTAAAACTAGTTTTTCTCTATATTTTTTTCCCTTTTGTTGCTTCTAAAAAGATATGTCAAGTTCTCACTAAATTATTAGATTGCTAGAGTTAGGTGTGGTAATTGTAGAAATGAAACAAAATGAAAAGAAATTGACACGAGAATCTGTGTTCATGTCATATTCGTATCTACAATTTTTGATATGAAATATTCAATAGTTTTTTCTTTATAAATTTTTATATAAAATGTTATAGTTACAATGGATCTTATTTTGTTGCACTTGATTAATAGATATCAAATGTATAAATTTTATTAATATCCAATTTTTGGATATAAAGATATGGCCTTTAATTTTTATTTTATTTTTAAAACAAAGAGTAACCATATTATCAAAGTGATTTTCTCATAATAATATTTTTAAAAGTTGTAATGTATGTTTCTATGTTATACATTATTTTAATAATAACTATATTTGCTTTATTAATAATGGCACCCAAACGAAAGCAATGAGAGAGAATGATTTGAAAAACTAGAGTGTATGGAGTGGGTGTACCGTCTTTACTCGCCTCAACCAATCTTAGCTCTTCTTAGTCGAGTCAAATCAGCATCCTTGGAAATCCAAAACTTTGGATTCAATTACTTAAATTAAGTTAGGACAGAAAGGTGCGTTCGATTGTGTATTTTGAGGTGAATATGTGCCTTAGTTTTGATGTGACGCTTTAATATATGTGAGAGTAATAACACAATCTAAAGGTGCCCGTTGTGCTTTGAAAAAAGAGAAGAATTATGAGCCCTCAATCTAGTGAGCTTTAAATAGAGGAATGTGTTTAACTTGTTTTCCTTATATTATATATTGTTTTTTTCCTATCCCAATGTTATTCTGCTTATAAAAAAATACATTATTATTAGATCTCCTAAGCATTTCTATTAATGTGATATAGTGTTTGGTTGAGTGATTCAAATGTATGTTATTTTTTGCATTTTCAAATGCACAACAAGGGGGGAGTTATTTATAACACTCTATTTCAATATATGGTGACAACAGGAAGTGAGAGAAATAGTTCCACCTTCATATAGGAATATGAAAAACAAGAAATGTGAAACACCAGAAGATATATTCGCAAAAGATCATGCGTCATTGATGGTAAAAGGTGAAAAATGGATGAAGGGTACAGCTACTGCGTCGATGGTGGTAGCTACTATTATTGCCTCAGTAGTGTTCGCATCAATTTTTACCGTACCCGGTGGCATTGATGACAAAACAGGGGTGCCTCATATGTCCCACAAGCCATTTATGAAGGTCTTCTACTTGTCTGAGGCAATAGCACTATTCTCGTCTTCAACTTCAATAATGATGTTCTTGTCCATCCTCACATCGCGTTATGCGGAGAGAGACTTTCTTCACTCGTTGCCTCTTAAGCTAATGATCGGGGTCACAACACTGATCGTCTCATTGGGGGCCATGGTTTTATCCTTTTGCAGTACCATTTTCTTGTCCTATCATCGTGGGTTCCCGTGGATCCATATTCTTCTAGGGGTATTTTCTCTTGTTCCGATATTTTGTCTCACACTAAAATTTTATTTATTGCGAGATGTAATTTGCTCAACTTATGATGCTTGCAGCATGTTTCGATATCGAAACCGCTTGTTCTACTAAACAACAATGTTACATGTACCAAACAAATACCAAAAAACACACGGTTGTACTCTAGTCAAGAATGTAAATAGTGTTTTCCGTGAATGTGTACTTTGCGTAGAAAGTAAGTACCAATATGTATTACATGCTTGTATGTGTGATAGTGTTTTCCGTGCATTTGTACTTTGTGCAGAAAGTAAGTACCAATATGTATTGCGTGCTTGTATGCGTGTTTGTAACTTGGGTTCATTAATTTGTGACATTTTGAGTGTTTGGTAACTGAGGAATTAATAGTATTTGTATGTGTTACTTCAAATTAATGTCATGATGTGTGGACGAATTGGAATAGAAGGTTTGCAAAATTGTTGTGGAACTTTAAGTTATTATTTTAAAATTTAGACATTGATTATATTCTAATATAATAAAACAATAAAACTATTAATTTGAGACATCTCGATAGAAAAAATAAGTCAAATTATTAATCAATTTGAGACCAAGTATTTAATACCATGACCTCCATCAACATTATTATTATTTTTTGATAATAATATTTATATGTTAAGAATGGCAAAAATAAAAAAAAAAATCCATAGTTAATGTTGGTCGTTAAGCATTGTTATGTAGATCGAGGTTAAATGCACATAAAGACATTGAATGGATCAAGTGGTTAACAAAAAATAGAAGTTCACATTTATTTGTAACAAAAAATAAAATAAAAGTTTGATTACAAAATACTTTTGCTCACTTATTCACGTACAATTAGGCAATTTATTTATTTTTGGTTAAGAAAATTGAAAAGTGATAAATATGATAATTCATGAAGTTGATCACTTAAAATTAAATCAAGCCATTTCAAGTAAAATTTGAAATTGCCTAATTTAGCACTGAGATTTCACCCCAACTCTTTATTTTGAGGAGATATAGTGTTCACAGTTGATGTTTGTTGGTGTAAAAAATCTAGAATGAATGATTAATCATACAATCAATGCTAATTTGTTTGATAAAAAGATATTACGAGTGATACATCAATTATACGGCAAATAAATAAATTGGTAGGGACTATTCCTCCTTTGTGAATGAGCTCTAAGCTCAGGGCCTTTATAAATGATAATAATGTACAACAAAGCTCTAATTACAAATGGATGAACACTTCAGAATGGTCTAACTATTACAACGGAGTATTTGTAATACTTTTTCTCACTAATAACTTATCTCTATTCAAGTCTATAAGCTTTTGTATGCTTATCAGAACTGCAGGATATAAGTAGAAATATCTTAAGCGTTGAAATCTCTTTTATTCTTGCTCGAGTAAATATATACAATCCTCATAACTTCGATCGTTATAATGGAGTAAATGTTTCATTTCATGTATGCTCAGAACTTAGGTTGTTGTGATGTAGTAAATGTTTCATATATATATAGTAAAGGAGATAGCAGGTTTACAGAGCTAAAGTGGTTAGCCTAGAGCTTATTTCATAATTGTATTAGTTGACTAGGTATGTCCGCATTAATTTTTCAAAACCTGCCCCGCCCTGCCCCGAATAAATTGGCATCGGGTCGGGCTGAGTCAGGCTGCTTTAACACAATCAAAATCTAAGTTTCTAAAGAATTAACAGTAAGCTACATTATTCAATGGCTCACAAAGTCAAATCAAATAACAATCTAAACTCAAATTCAATTCAAACATCAAAGAGTAGTAAAGCTACATATATTTATATATACGTATAACATTATAACACAATTACAACAACATATATCTATACACACGTATATATATAAGTATATAATTAACAAATCCACACATATATAACACAATTGCAGCAGCATAATATATAACTAATAAATCTCAACACACACACACACACATATATATTGTAGGTCGGAAAATACCCTAGAGGGGGGGGGTGAATAGGGATTTTGAAACTTAATGCGGAATTTAAAAACTTTTTTAAAATATTTAAGCAAAGCAACTTAGTTAAATAAGTTTATCAAGGAAAACAATCAATTAAATAATCAATCCCAAGAATAAGCAATAATATAAGCAACTTCAATCAATTAATATAACAAATAAATAAAGAGATTGAGTAAGAAAGATTGAACCAATTTGAAGTCGAAGATTTTTTGTCCACACGGTTCGGCTTGTTCCCCCTACTCTGCGCTCGGTTAGTTCCCCGAGAACTTTCACTAAAACCGATCTCCTTCCGGGTGAAGATCAAACCTCTACAAGTGTTTTCTCACACACTCTACAAGTATTTCTACACCACAATACTTTCACAAGATACCCTCTTGCTAACCTTGTGAAATTTACCTTTCACAAGAATTAAACAAGAATTTACCTTCTTGTTTTTCCTATGAGATTTACCTCTCACAAATTTGAATACAAATGTTTGGTGATTCACACCAATTTACAATAACTCTCTCAAGTGTGTATAGAATACAATTTGAAGCTCACACTAGAGTTATCTTATTTGATCAAGATGATATAGCTCAAAAGATTAATGATTGATCAAAAACAATTTCTTGAATCTTTGAATAATGAAGATAGATGAAGTAGGAAGTGTATGAATGATTCAAGTGTGTTATAACATGTCTAAGACCTCATATTTATAGCTTGCAAAACCATATGGCCGTTGGGGATGATTAAGAAAGGTTTTGGCTCCAAGGTACACATTTTCAAACTTTCCAACAGCTAGTTTTTTCAAATTTGTTTTATTAATTTCTCCCAATTAGACCGTTGGATCATGCTGAAATTTTAGTCAAAAGTGCCAACAGATGTTGTCTAACTACTGTAGAAATTTCAAAATGATCGGAGTTCGGGAAGGCCTCCATATTACCGTTACATAAAAACTGGGCAAAAATTGAGCGAATTTTAAATGTAAAATAAAAATATTTTTGTAATTTAACAATTTAGTTCCAAATAAAATTCTAATGATTTGTGAACCTCAAATATATGTTTCTAAGAGACATATTTTTATTAGAGCTTAAAATATGATCATTTAAAATTAATATGAATTTATTTCAAAACCGGTTTTTATAAGAATGATGTTTTGAAATGATTTTGATTCAAACTTGGTTTTGATCAATCTAACTATGATGCAAGTTTATGTTTGAGCTATATAATCAATCAATTAAGAAATTTTACATTAATCCTAAGCAAACACTCAATTACCGAATAGGCGAGTCTTCGAATGCTTCGATTTGTTTCTTCAAATTGATTCTTCACTTGAAACTTTTCACTTGAAGCTTTAGCATATGATCCTTAATCTTTTGTGCTTCATGAAATGCATTGCTAGCTTGTCAGTGATGAGATTGATCTTCTTGTCTTGTCCAACGCTTGTAAAAGAATGATCTTGATTCGGATAGATCGGTTTTAGTTCAATGCTTCGTTGACTTGATCGGATATTAATTGAATGATCCTTGTCAAACTTCCTTTGAGCAATCATGCTATTCTTGATTTTCCAAATAAGAAATCTATAATCTTATATCAAGAACATGTTAAATTACACATGATTGATTTATTGTTATTATCAAAATAAGATTAAGACCTTCAAGGTCAACATATATATCACAATAGCTATAACTCTAACAGCAGTGGACTCGTGAAGGTCTGAAGGAGAGACGGCGAGAAGGCGACTGCTGGAGAGAGAGAGAACTACTACTAGAGAAGATATTAGAGAAGGAATTTGGGGAAGAACTCCTTATCGCTCGCTTGGACGCTAAGTGGGCAGTGGCTTTCGCGCGTAGACGAAGGCATTTGGTGAAGAAGCGGCGCTATGTGTGGAAGAGTGAATAAACGGGCTTAGATAATTAGATTAGGGTTTGTTCTTTTATTTTTCAACTTAAAAAATATATATCTTATAAATTAAAATTATATTTAAATATATATATTTATATACGGAGCGGGTCGGACGGGTTTTTTATTGGCTAAACCCGAACCCAGTCCGGGTTTTTTTCCAAAATACCAAACCCGCTCTATTTTTAAAAAAACTAGCCCCAAACGCATTCCACTCGGGTCGGGTCGGATCGGATTGGGAACCCGGTGGGTTTGAGTTTTTTGCCATCCCTACATTTAACACGCAAAGTTGCCACCCCGACTTTTAACCAAAGGCGGACCTAACAAAAGGGTTGTAGGGTCCTTGAACCCCGCTCAACTTTAGTATATAATTAAAATATATTGCTTGTAAAAGATTAGTGAGATAGAATGTATAACCAACCCAATTAAAATTTTCTTTGAAAAAAAAAATCCAAAAATGCAGTCAAAGGGGCTCAATTTTCATGCAAAATTAAAATGCTATCATTTCTAAGAATGCATTTGATATTCCGGAGTAACAACCAGGTGCCTTGACAAGCACAAATAAATAATAATAATTTGTTAAATGAATTCACTTAAAAAATTTCTTGGTATGCGAGTTCTCTTAACTCATTATTTTTATCAATTTTTATAAATCTTATGAGGTGATTTAGTAGTTCATTAGATTATTGTGAGAGATCAATCTATTCAAAGGGATATTTTATATTTGGATCATTATAAGTGCAAGTTGTTCAAAAAAATATTACTTTTTATAGGATAATAATATATAAATTCCTTTGGGCTAATGGTAGACTGAATTCCACCGAACGAATATTTTTTACTAGTCTCACATTCATTGTCGTGTAAGGACACCTCATCAAAAACCATATATATATATAATTTGATCTCAAACACTAATTTAGAATTTAGTAGGTTGATTTTGTTTACACTCGCTTGAACATTTTTTTTTAAAAAAAAAATTTATATAAAAAATAAATATAGTTAACCAAACATATCTTTATCCATTCTGCTATTATACATATCGTTGGATCCAAAGCTAGACCTGGGCATAAGTAGCCTAGGCTGTGAGCTATGACTCATGTTTCGTTAAATATTTGTATCGTACTGTTTAAATGCATTTCGTGTAAATGGAAGTAACCTGTTCGAACTACGCTATAGCGGTAGGTGGGCCCAGGTAGTAATATGAGTGAGAATTTTTACTAATTAAGGATTTTTTTTTTGGTTGCAACAAAACTTCTTTATTATATTTCTTTTATATGGTCCTCAATAATCAATTGTCTTTTCTTTTTTACAAAGTCTTCGTAATATATCAGTGAAATGTTTTACTATAAGGTTTTTTTTTTTTCAACAGAACTTCTTTCTTATATTTCTTTAACAAGGTCTTCCGTCTTCAATAATCAATTGCCTTTTTTTTTTAACAAAGTTTTCAATTTATAAGTTTATAAATATCATTACTAGAAGGATTTTTTTTTATTGCGAGTTTATTTATGTAATTATATTACATAAATACCTTTTTTTTTGACAAAACCTCATACTATTCACAATTCACAACACTTTCTCTTTAGTCTTTTTATAACTTTTCCAATATCATTGTTAAGAAATTTTTATTTTTGTGTGTGTGCTCATATACTACAAAAATATACATAAACATAAAAGAAACCTTAAACAAAACTTCTTATTATCTTTCTTTTAACGAGGTATTTAATAGTTAATTTCCTTTTTTTTACAAAGCCTTCGTGTTATTTAACACGTCTTTATATATTAACAACATATAATACTTTCTCTGATGCAACACCCTAGTGCTACACCAATGTGATATTGTCCACTTTGGACTACATGGTCCCACTCATCCTCACTGTTTTGTGTCACACCAATGTGATATTGTCCACTTTGGACTATATGGTCCCACTCATCTTCACGGTTTTGTTCTTGGCGGGGTTATATGATCCCACTCACCCCCTAAAACATGTCACCACTCTGGGCGAGTACAACCTGCAACTCCTCAAGGCCAGTCCATCTACCCCCTCAAGGTTTTGTACCCAACTAGCACACTACTAGTAGAACGCGTCACACAAGTTAGGTACCAAAGTGCACATATATGGGTCTCAAAGAGTCCCCCACTTTTCGATGTGGGATTTACACACGATGATTTCTCTTAATAATGAATTAATTTCGGGTTTTTTTTTTCTTTTTATTGAATAAAACTAGTTTTTGTTTTGATTAAATTTTAGTTACTCTTTTTATATTTTTTTCAAATGTCATTACTATACATATATATTTTGTTGCGAATTTATTAATGTATTTATATTACATGAATACAAAAAAAGTCTTGAAACCAAAATTCGCTTAAGTCTCCTCAAAATTCAAGGTCCTGCTCAGATCTACGACTCAGGCCACCGAAAAAACACCATCTCTCTAACAATGGGCTCCGTCACTCCTTCAATCCCACCCATCAACTCCCCAAACTGGTCAACGGAATGAGAGTTGTCTTCAGGGAGGCCGTTGACAATGGTTTTGAAATTGAAATTGGGGTAGTGCAAAGATCGAGAATGAACATCGGTGCGTCGGAAAAGTATCCGGTGGATGTGGTGGGTGTTGAGGAAGGTGAGGTCAATGTCAAAGATAAAGAGGAGCTATGCTAATTTGAGATTACAGTTCACATGGTCTTGAAATGGTAGGGGGAAATCAAATAATGGATAGAAGATATTACTATTTCTATACTTTACATCTCGAATTGTTTTTAGCCTTAAAATTGTTTTGTATCTATCAAATATTAAATCAATAACTCGAGCACAAAATGCCCATCACAAACCCATGAAAAACTAGATCCGCCCCAAGTCCTCATTCGGTACATTCTCAACCCATGAAGTCCATCATTACAAAAGGACAAATTTTATATTGTATTAAAAATATTTGGGTGAAAATGACAAATGTAGATTTTTTGAAAAGTCTACATTCGTCATTTTAACACAAATATTTTTAATACAATATAAATTTTGGGTGAAAATGACAATTATTAAAAAGACATAAAAATCATTTTCAAAAAAGAAAAAGGAGAAAAAGACTAAATAACGCACCCTAAATTAGTGCAATATTTTAATTTGCACACTAAACATTTTCTTAAGACAAACTGCTCCTTGTACATTCTATTTATTGCATTCAAATCCAATAAGCCATAAATGACTTATTAGATTACATTGCAATAGATTGAATGTATAGGGAGGTGCAAGTTGTCTTAAAAGTATTTAATATACAAAATGAAATATTTGGGTGCATCAGTGTAATTTTGTCTATTGAAAAATGAAAAACCTGGGTAGCGATAATTCGGTGATTTGGTGGACTTATCTTAGATTAAGAAATGGAAGAGGAAGCAATAAGAAAGGGGGAAGGAGGTCAAACTGAAGCTGCAAGGGGAGAGAGAATCCCTCTCTCTCTCTCTCTCTCTCTCTCTCTCCCTCCCTCCCCTTCTCCACCGGTGAGCACTACCTTCTCTCAAGGTACGCCAACGCCATTGTTCTTTTTTTCTTTGTTTTTTTTTTTTTTTTTTTTTTGCCACAAGACACGCATTTTCTTGTACAAATTGTTATTTTCTATTCATAAAATGTTTCAACACAAGTTCTTGTAAGTGAAAAGTTAACATTTTCCCTTTTCTTCTTTGGCACAAGACTAAGCCATTCTTCTAGTAATTTCTTATCAAAGGTAATTTCAAGCGATAGTAGAGCCAATATTTAGCATTAAAATGGGCAAAAAATAAACTGCTATATAGAAACAAACATGGCTATATTGCAGATCCAATATCTGCAAATTCTCTATAAAAGGGTCTAGATCGCATAATTAACTTTTATCTCTGAAATATTTCGTCACTTTAATTGTAACTTTTGTATATGTTTCTACACTATAGACTAACAAGTACTCTTACCTTTTCACAGATTTTTTGAAATGTGACCACCATATGTTCCCGATAATCGAGTTGTCAGTTCAGGTTAGGTTTCTCACATTGATCACCTTAAAGGGTTTTTGTTATTATCCTTTATATCATACATTGTGTATTAATTCTATAAAACATAACACACAGACTAGAAAAAAAATATCATTAATATAATCAATTATTACAATAAAAGTGACAGTATTGTCAAATTAATTATCTTAAAGCATAATATTAATTTTAGAAATTGTATCACATATGTTCTCAAAGTTATAAATTATTCTTACAGTAGTAATAATTGTTTGACAATAGTGTAACACTTACCATTAAATTTGTTTCTATGTCTTAGAAGAAATTGGACCGATAATTTAAAACGTCCGGTAAAAGAATAAACAACTTTTAATATAAGAATGGATACAATATTACTAGTTGGTGGCTAAAATTATTCATTTTATAAATGTTACCTGCCTTACTTTTTACTTGCCCACTTATTAGGTAGATGCAAAATAATCAAGGAATCATTATATGCCGTCTCTTAATTTATTTAATTTGATTTTTTTATATTTAATTTGAATTTGGTTAGGCTAAAAACAAAATTTGCCGGCTACAAATTGGACCACAATGTCAGCCTGCTCATCAGTCAAGATGGTATCAATGACACACCCATATATTATTTAGTATAGAATTATTTTTATCAAAACAAGAAGTTATAATAATTAACGTATTTTTTAATACAAATAATTAACCCAGTCTAAAGTTGATGATTCTATTTAATGTTACACGGAAAAAGAGGAGATCATATTTTATCAAATCACTTCTCAATTTTCAAATGCTTATAAAAGTTAAGGGAGGTGTATTTAATTCAGATTTTAAAAAATTTTAATTGATTTTTTAAAATTCATGTATTCTTTTAAGTTCATGAATTATTTTAAATCCTTACACAATCTTACATATTTTAATGAATGGATTCTTTTGAATTTATGCAGATTTTAATAATTTTATGGATTTCTATAGATTTTAATAAGTTCATCAAAAAAATAAAAAATCAAAAGATAAATAATAAAATAAATTAATTACGAGTTTAAAGTAACATTATCAAAAATGTATAGACTATTAACAAAATACATTATAAAAATTAATACTGCTATATTCAAACATCATAATGATTATCATAAATCTATTCATTTTCATTGTTGTCCTCTTAATTTCTATTTTCATTATTTTATGTTCATCTATTTACTAAAAAAATTCAAGGCAACAATTTTTTATGATTTTCTTATAATTATTAAGTGAATTTTACACTTGAAAATATATTTTGTTTATATGTTATTATTTTTATTTCATACAAATTATTCAATTCTTAGTATAAACGTATTCATTAATGAACTTAATGAAATTTGTCAAGCATTACAATTGTGCAACGCACGTGAACAAAAACTAGTTATAATACAAAATCAAAGTATAAATAATAAAATAATTTTGATTAAACTTTAAAGTAATAAGCAAATTATAAATCCGTCGCAAACAGTTTGGATCGAGTCTAAAAACCTAATGGGTTGGGTTTTTTTGCCATTTCTATTCGATTTTCATCTTCTGTCTAAAAAAATTCGTAAAATGGGAGAAAAAAATCAAGGGGCAACATCTCTATAATTTCAGAAGAATATGACTAATTGGATAATTAAAACTTTGAAAGTAGCGGTATATAAATCTAAAAATAGGCTTTAGATAGAGTGAATGAATTAAAGAGATTTAAATAGATTATAGAGACAAATAAAAAATAATACATAGGATTTGGAAAAAGAAGAGGTTTTAGATAGAGAGAATGGAGTGGAAGGGTTTAATAGATTATAGAGATAAAAATAAATTATACCTAAGTTGGGAGAAAGATGGAAAAAAAATCCATGTGAAATCTTTCGCTTGAAGAGAAGATTTGTTGGTGGATTTGTTATTCATAAAAACACTCCCAAATTCATCAAAATCTATCAACTTGTAAAATCCTTCAAAGTTTATTAAGTTTTGAATATCATAAGATTTTAAAAGACTTTTTTTAATCTTAATTGAATACCACAAGATTTTAAAAGACTTTTTAAAATCTTAATTGAATACCATAATATTTAAAAAACTTTTTAAAATCTCAATTGAACACCCATAAATTTTGAAAATCCTAAAAAATCTTATAGAATCTAAATTGAATACACCCCTCTAAGTTTTTTAAATCATTTTCGAAATTTGCAATAAAATTCATCCCGAAACCCCTAGAACTTTTTACAATTTTCATTGTGGATGAAAATTCATAAGATCCCCTTCAATCCATAAGATCTTTATTTTTTTTTAATTTTCCCCTTCCATCCATAAGATCTTTAATTTTTTTAATTTTAAGTTTCAAATGAATTTTTTTTTCAACGGATGTGATTTCAAAGGGAGATCAATTTGCACCTTCCATCCTGGGGAAGGGAACAAAATGTGATGGAAGTATTAAAATAATAAAAAATTTAAAGTTTAAAGTGTAGTTTGCCAAAACTATTTTAAGCAAACAAATGGGTTAATGTGAATGGAAGATCCCCTTCCATCCAAAAGATCTTTTTTCATTTTAAGTTTCAAAGAAAAACATAAAGATCAAACGGAGGTGATTTCAAAATTATATGAAAATAATTAATTTAAAATATGTTATATGAGAAAATTTATTTAAATAGAGACTAAATACTTTTTCCGCAAACCTACCATATTGCATTGTAAGCTCATAGTACGGTAGTTGCTATTTGCATTCCGTAAAATATTTGTTTACATTTTATTTTTTATTTGCTTGATGAAGGGCGAGTAAGTGCATGTTATTCGCCCGATAATAAGCGAGTAAGGCATTTTCAGATTTTACTCGCTTGTTATTAGGTGAATGAACAAGTAGAATATTTTCAAATGTTCTGTGGTGTGCAAATAACAGCCACCTATAGTATTATAACATTGACGTACAGGTAGGGGTGTTTTCGGTTTCGGTCGGGGTAGAAACTAGGTACCCCAAACCCTCCCTAAATTTTATAGTTCGGTTTTTGTTTTTGTACCTATGAAACCCAAACCCTCCCCAAATTATTCGATTTCGGTCCGGTTCAGTCTCATTCGATTTTATTTTTTTGTATTGTTAAAACTTTAGTTCAAAATTGCACTAAAAATATAAATTCACTCAAAAGGCGCTACAAAAAATTATATAATGTATTTATTTTAATAATTAGCTTAAGTAATTATTTATAAATGTAAATAATCCATAGGGTTAGGTCATTTATATAATGTAAATGTTGTAAGAAAGTTTTTTTTTTTTTTTCAACGTATTGTAAGACAACTTAAGTAATTACATTAAGTTACCAAATATTTTTTTTTTAAAGATTCGGTTTTTTTGGTCCAATTTGAGGACCCCGAATCCCCAACCATACCGACCCAAATCAATCGGTTTTGGTTTTTGATTTCGGTTTCGGTTTTTTTTTCGGTTCGGGAAATTTCGGATCGCTACGGATCGGTTCAGTTCGTTCGTTCGGTTTTCGGATTTCTGACAACACCCCTACGTACAGGTCCAAACTTGAGTTCACACGTGGCATTAGGGTTGAGGCACCGTCCTTATCCCTTTCCCCTTATTGAACCCCTAGACCTATCTACCCATAGTTTATATAAGAATTTAAAATATTGGTGTATTTCTTGATAGGGTTGTTCTCGGTTTCGATTGGGGTAGAAACTAGGGTACTCCAAACTCAAACCAAAAATATAAATTTGGTTTTAGTTCGGTTAGGGTTCTAAATCTTCTAAACCCAAACTCGAAACAAACTTTTTGGTTCGATTTTATTCGATTTTGACATATGGCATTTTTTCCAAATCAATTTAACATTACCATGAAATACTAATAGCGATGTAAGATTAGCTTAGATTCTAATTATAGTCATGGTTTTCTAGAAACACTGAACAAACATATAAAAACCATGCTCTTTATTTAGTAGCCATTTTCTTTGTACATTTATAAGAATAAAACACATTAAAGAAAATGATAAATTATCTTATCATCATGTATGTGATAAAAAAAAACTTAGTATTATATAATTAATTCAATAATAAAGGCATGCATTAATGATTTTTTTTTAATATGATCACAACATGCAATTAATAAGGATCATATTCTTATAAGAATCCATTTTTTTGTATCATAATATACTTAACGTGTACCATTAGAATATATATTAACATCTTTCATTTTCTTATACATAATTACTTTTGGTTTGGTTTGGTTCAATTTCGGAATAGCTAGCCCCGAACCAGAACCAAACTACTCGGTTTTCTTGATTTCAATTTAAGTTTTTTTTTTCGGTTCAAGATTTTATGGATTAGTTTCGTTCGTTTGGTTGATTTTTGAATTGAGCTTAACAACTCTATTCCTTGAATTGCATTTGTACTTTATGTAACTTTTCACTATAATAAAATTAATTATTAGGCTATCAGCTTTTTAAAACTAACTAGAAATTTAGCATAAAAAAGCATTCTAAATTAAGAGTATGCCTATTAATACTCCAAATTTGTACTCTAGCATTTACAAAATTGTTTTAAAGATTTATATAAAGTGTCACTATAATGTGTATATATATATAAGAAATTTGTCATTTTACCATTTTGTAAACCAGATTGGAAGAAAATGAAATGTTTTTGTATTATGTCAATTTGCCCCTTCCTCCATTAGCACGAATGTCAAAATAGCGCAAATTTAAGTACAATTTGAAAAATTGTTTAAGCATCATAAAGAAAATAGTAAATAGTTAAAGGGAGCAAGTGGGTTAAATATGTGTTCTTAAAAGCGTAAGAAGACCATAAAAAATAAGTAAGAGAATACAAAAAGTATCAATTCTCATTAAACCCATTTCTAAATTTAATATCTTATAAGCCCTGATACGCCGACGGCCTAACACAAATTTAACTTGAAACAAATAATAAAAATAAGAATTAGTTTCTATTTGTTAGTAATATAAAAATAATTAATTTATTTAAGAAGTTGAAAAATAAGTTGAGGCATGTTATGACTTATTTTTATGATTATATATTCTTTGTCCTTATTTATTTTTTGTGGAATTTTTTTATTTTCACAAAAATTTTCTATGGGAAAAACAAAAAAGTAAGGTTCCGTTTGATTGCAAAAGGAAAATAAATTGAGTTAATTTTGATGAGAATATAGAAAATAAGGTGAGTGATGTTACTCATGTTATGAGTAGATATACTCCATTCTTCTATATTTTTTGTGAAAAAATTTTTCTCACCACCAAGCAAATAAAAGTTCTTCATAGAAAAACTTAAAAATTAAGAAGATATCACCCTTATCACTCAACTTATTTTTCATCTTTTCACACAAATTAATAAAATTTATTTTTCTTTTCTATCTTTACAATCAAACGGAACCTTTAAGAGTTAATTTCAGAACACACTTAAACCTTTTTAACTTTTTATATAAATTAATTATTTTTTTATCATTTTTTATATTACTAACAAACGAAATCTAAAATCCAAATCTACATTGCCCAAACCCACGCAACTCACAGAGAAGAAAAAACGTGAGACCCAGTCCAGTCCAAAAAATAAAAATTTTGGATGAAATTTTGTCTTCTCCTTTGAGCCTTTTTTTACTAGGTCCTCTTTCCCCGATGTTGGGCCTTATTGGGCCATATTTAAGGTTGGACCAAATGACCAAAAGCCCATTGTTTTAGCCCATTGTGCATTGGTTAAGGTTTTGTTTCGGCCTTTGTTGTAATTTTTTTTTTTTTTTTTTTTTGTGGACTGACATTTTTGGTAAATTTAAAATCCCTTACATTGATTTAAGTTAAATATCCGAAACCTTTTCTTCTCTTTTTTATTTGTCTAAACAAAAGGAAAAATTTATGTCTCTTCGTATCTACTAAAACTAATAAAAATGGAGCTTCTTATTATCACATAGTGCCATGTGTCGGCTTCATAGTAATTGAGCATTTATATCCCATTTATTTAGATTAAGCATTTAAAATGGAGCCCCTTATTACCACATAAGTGTCGCGTGTCGGTTTTACAGCAATTGAACATTTATATCCCATTTATTTAGACTAAACATTTAAATTTCACTAACAACATATCATATATCATATATTATTATTATATAGTATTATGGAGGAAGTAAATACATTAATTACTCATTAATTATTTTTCTTATATTCTTAATGCATAATAAAACTATAATTTATCTATATTCTATACTATATAATCTATACTATTATAGAGGAAGTAGATACATTAATTACTCATTAATTATTTTTCTTATATTCTTAATTGTAGTAACATTAATTACTTATTAATTATTTTTTTTATATTCTTAATGCATAATAAAATAATAATTATTATTATAATATTGTAAGTAGCATAATTTATTATAATTCTTCTAAAAATGTGTTAAAATTAAAATCTTATTTTTAATTTGCCATAGCAAATAAGTTGTATTATCAACCATTAATTTGATTGAAATTAATGTATATAGTAAAACTAACAAAGTAAAAGTCGCAAAATTAAATTTAAAAATAGGCAATATATATTTTATTTTCCTTACATAACATATTTAAGCTAATTATTAGACAAAATTATTAAAGCAAGCAATACTAAAATTATATATTTATTAAACACCCGTGCATCGCACGGGTTGTTAACTAGTTAGTATAATAACAAAGAAAACTTTGCCATTCCAATTCAAATATGATTCGAAGCAAAGAGACGATTTTTCCACTAAGCTAATAACTTTAAATGTTAATTTAAATTTAAGCCATTTCCTATGTTGATTCTGGTTAAATAAGCGTTATTTTAAATGTTGATTTATTCTGTATTTGTGCGGACCTATTTGGTTAACTTTTAATGTGGATTTATTTTATAGATGCGGTTAATATTAATGGTTGATTAGGCTATATATTACTATTTTTTTATGTTTTTATCTTATTACTGTTGATTTTTATTTAGTTTAACTAATTTCACTTTTTAATATACGTATATATATACATAAATTTTTTGTGTGTCCAATATTTTTGTAACTGAAACAATTTTTTTAAATAATCTCTTTTGTGAACCTTTTTTTTCTTTAAATTATTTCCACTATTTTTTTTTGAGTACGTGAAAAGTAATTATTATTCTGGCATGGAAAAACTTTGGATCTGTCTAGACACACGAAGGGGCCCGTATACCGGCCCAAAAGTTTTCATCAATATATATCAATTGATAAATCATGTCAATTTTGGCAACCAATTATTTTTTTAATTGGTTGCCAAAATTTAATATAGATATTTATATTTTGATCTAATTACTCAAGATTATTATGCCATATTTGTAATATAAATGACAATAATAAGTTTTTGTTTGATAAACCTATAAATATGATAGTGTTTAAAACCTACCAAAATTATTGTATGACTCTATTCATTAAATTAAATATTTCTTTATACAATTAGAATTTTTCTATGTTTATAACTTTTTCTCTACTAAAATGTATTTTACACTAACAACATGTCCAACATCTTTTTATAATCATGTTTTGTGTAAATTTTATACAACTTGTAAATTTTTTGTCTCCAACAATATTTTAAATTTGAAATTTGTGTAAAATACAATCCTATTTTACAACACCACATTAACTTCCTCTCTCTTCATTTTTTAAAATTTTTAAAATATAATAAATTCAAATGTAAAATATGGATTTTAATAAAAACTATATATTTGAAATTTTGCTTAAATTGGTATTTAACATGTATTGGAATCTTATTAGTTATTTCAAAATTTACACAAGACCTTATAAAAGTACCATTATAGAATATTTTTTAAGTAATCACGTTTTTTTTTATACAAAAAAAAAATTACACTACCGTTGAAGTTTCTCTGAGTCAATTATATATATTAAATATATATATATAAATTATCTTTACAAAAATCTTTCCATATGAGAAATATTTAAAAAATTAAATAGTTATCTATAATTAATTTAGTAAAATAATCTAGTTATTATCTGTTAACACTTTACTAAATGATTATATTTTAAGATTATCCATCCATTTAGTAAAATAAAAAATAAAAAATCACATCATCAATAAGATTTGTGTTTTCTCTAATAATTAAAAAAAAATCAGTATAATTACATTGATAGGCCGAAGAAAACTGTTGTACCTGCAATTAGTAAAACTTGAACTTGGAATGTTAATTTTTTTTATTTCTTTTTAAACATAATAATTGTAATTATTAAAAATATATGAAAACGAGCCTCTAGGCTTTGTTAAATATTTTTTAAAATGTCTTTCTTAGATATAGTATGGTAATCTTAAAAAAAAAAATCACTTTATGGAACAACTAAAATTCACTATAAATTATCCGGTTATTTAGACATACTATAACATTTTTACAGCTCCATCAAAATTAATTTTCTTGAAAACTAAGAAATAATTTTGAGTTACCCTTTATTTAGCTAACTATTAGTCAAAAAAATGATGATAAATTAGTTTTTCTTCTTTTACGAAAAAAGGCTTGAAAAAGGCAACAAAGAGATATAAAAGTCTATATCAAATTGAAATTGAGGGTGGAGAAATTCAAAATGAGGCATTAAAGATAGGGTGTAAATTTTATTTTCTTGATTTTTTGTATACAAGCAGTGATTAAATAATACAATTTTTGTTTTTAAACAATTTTATAACCACCACAATAAATGGTATAAATGGGTGGAATACAACCAAACATAAGGTGGACACAATATATATATTTTTTATTTTCTTATTTGAAAATTGTAATTTAATAACCTTTAAAACTCATTTCGCTATGGATATGTAGTTATTTATTCTTTGCTCCTTTTTTTATATGTTTTTAATAATTGCAAGGTCATATTTTTGTTTAAGTTATTTGACCCATATCATTTAGTTTGGTAAATGTCAAAACTTTTGAAATATCAATTAGGATAACAAAAAGCCCAACCTAACAAGTTTTTGACCAAACCCTAACCGGTGTTTATTTTTAAATTGTGGTAATTTGAACCTTTTAAGTAATACAAATACAACTTGAATTTGGTCGAGTTTAGGTTCATGTAAGTTTAGCCCGTTAAACTCAAACCAACTGTGTATATATGATTTTTTTTAAATACTCTTATAATACTATATAATTACAATATATAGGTGTATGCCAAGGCTTGATTTGTTTAACTATATAATAAATACGGAAGTTTCAAAATTTTAAAATTAGCACTCCTTCATCCCAAAGTTGGGGTTGGGTTGATCATATTTTCAGATGGGTTGAGTTTTAGTTTAGCAAAAATTCCCTCAAGCATGTCACCTTCTTGTCACTACATAATTATCTCCAAACTAGAATTATTTTTTTTATCCGTTCCTAATAGTATATTATAAGGAGAGATTATATCATTTCAATAAGTAGATGAGATAATCATTAGAAGGAGTAAATAAATAAAAAGTTTTCTATGAAAAGTTTTAATAGGACTTATATGATGACTAAATCATCCCGACCATATTTCATAACAAAATTCAATTAAAAAGTGATGATAATAAAAAATGATATGCATTTTCAGCCATTAGAACTTTTAGTTTGGTGAAATGCAAAAGGGGCTTGTTGGAGAAACTCAAATGTGAGTTTCAGTGGTCCAATGGACGTAACAGTGAGATCAGCGGTGAATTTAAATGGGAGCTCTCTAAGTTGAATTCTGCAAGTTGCAAAAAACTTTGGTAATCAGCGGTATGCTATCTCGCTAGCATATATTAATCGAAGTACGCGAGAGTTGATTCGGACACTCTATGACTTAGATGATATATATATATATATATATATATAAGAAAAAGATTAAAGTAATTGTTCAATAAATCACCACTTAATTAGAACACAATGATCTCTTTCGAGATTTTTCCACGTGATAAATATCAAAGAGAACAATCTAATCAACATGTAAATTAACAAGTTAAGAACTAAGAAGAAATAAAAACATGAAAGCTAGTTGAACAATGATTAAAAAAACAATTATTTGTATAAGAAGTTTAACGAAGGAATCCAAGCAAGAAAATTGGATTTGCCGTCTCCAATTCCTTGAATTTTGTGAAATTGCTATTTTGACCTAAAAGATTTTTTTAATAAAAATTATATATACATATCAACTGAATTTGCCCCCACTTTAATTTTAAATAATTTCTATTGGTATTAGTCTCGCCCCTTTGATCTTCAACAAAATAATATTAGTATTATTTTTTTTCCTTTAACTTTAGAAAACGACATTAGTTGTAAACTTGCCTCAAAAATAATCTTAGCTTCGCTCTTGGAATAGACGATAGAATTAGATTTAGAATAAAAACAAATGGCTTCATTTGTAACAACAATTCTTTTGTTCAATTTCTTCCGGTATACATAAATACAACCGATACAGGTAGCAATCCTAATAAAATCTCACTCTAATTAACCTAACTAAATCTCAAAACCCTATTAATTACATAGATATATGACCATCACCCAAGTTATTCATATATATATATATATTTGATTCTTTCTTATATTTGTAGATATAATTAAGATTCAAAGTCCACAAATTGTGACTTTCCAGGCTGTTTTAGGGTTTTGAACACACCCACATATTTGTAGATACATGTTGAATATTAATGTTGAGTTGTTGACTAATGACTAAATATATTTGAACACACCCACATTTTTGAAGTGTCTCCAGAATTACTTCTTTTTGTTTCTAGCACAACACTTTCAATTATTTGTATTTAACCTACTTCATTGGAAATTTAAGAAACGGTTCAAAAGAGCTAGTGGATAATTTTTATTAATATATTTTTTATTTTAGTTTTCGATTAATATACACCTTCTACAAAATTGTCCTCTATTTAATTTTATTATTGTTACATATCTCCAAATTTTAGCTTTACTTACATTTTGGGATGTATTTAAATTCTTATTTAAAGTCTAAAGATCATATATTTAACATATTAACTTAATAAGTGAATCTTTTAGTTGTATTACACTTGCACATATAAAATCTAAGAGGTAGACATAATACTTAAATAATTGCATAAAGTCTAATGAACAAGTTTGCAAGTGCACAAATGTAATCTATCTAGTAATTTCGTACATATATTACAATCTTAGCGTTGTGGACTAACTACTAATTTTGAATATAAAAATAAAAATATTGAGTCAACTTTTCCGATTTTTTACTTCTTTCTCCGAGACTCTTTCTCAGTGAAGCGGTGCAAAATATTCCGTGCTCACATAGTCACATTTATGATATAGAGCTTAATTATACAGTGGTTGAGAAAATGGAGTATGTTATCAAACTTTCGTAAAATATTACGCGTGTTTAATATTTCTCTAAATACTCGCAAATATTTAGGAATATATTACAATATAGAACTTATTTAATGGATAAAAATAATGTTTGGAACCATAACATCTTCTCTTACCGTATATTTAAAATTTTGAGTATCAAATGCAAATTTAATTATTAATATATAAGAGGAATAATCCCACAATCTTATATATATATTATTTGCAAGATTCAATTTTTCGAAGTGGAATACATAGTGTCACGTCTCAACACATTAGACCATGTACAGAATGATAAATTAATTAACAATAATTATTGAGGAAAGGAGGAAGGATAATGGTAAATTAGACTATAGGATCAATTGTCACTCATTACTTTAATTTGTATAAATTATTTATTCAAATCAAACATATATACAAATATGGGAAAATGTACCGATCCATACCAAATCGAACCATTATTAAAATATATTAAAATTTGGTAATGGTACAATAATCAGTATTGTACCATATCAAATTATTTTGACATGGCACTAGTATTCAAACTCATTACCAATAGTATATCGTACCGTACCGAACTTTTGGTATATATTATCACGGTATACTGTACCATATCGTACCAATTGTGCCATTATACCACATATTAAAATAATACCAAATTATCAATACCCTACAACTAAAAAAGAAAAGAATTGGTAAAGTTAGTTAGAGTATGAAAAGAAATGAAAAATAATATAATAGATTTGAATTAAAGATATGAATGGTCGAGATGGAGTAACCAATAATAGCCATTTGTGTGGTTGATCTTTCTTCAATAACTTGAATTTTGTGTATTCACATAATTAATTAAAATTAATTGTGCAATCATTTTTATGTAATCCTCTAAATTATTCAATAACTAACATTAAAATATTAATTAGCTTTATTGATTATTGAGCTTCAGTCTTCATAAAGAATTAGTCACCCCTTTATTTTCCTATATAAAACACTATTAAAACATTGGATTTTATTTCGTTGAGAAAGTATTTTTTATTAAAAATATCTTTAATTTTTTTAAGTATCATAGTCTGGTTCTTGGATGTTTCAAACTGAATTCTATCACTTATTTCCTCTTTCATGCTTTTCACCTATAAGAGGAGGCTCTGGTGATCACATGATAGGTTAGGATATTTAAAAAAAATTTGAAGTGTGAATTGCCCAGCGCACTGCCTATTTTGTTTTTGTATGTGCACTGCGAGCTTTCTATAATTCTATTTTATTTGCTATTGTTGATATGTGGTGCCAATATTGATTTGTTGTAACTGCTTGCAATGCTACTGAACTATCCACTCCACTTTCAGTTTTCTATTTTTTTTTTTGGGATTAATTTTTTGGTATTCCAAATTTAGTATACCAAAAGTTTTGATATTCCAAATTTAGTATACCAAAAGTTTTGATATGACAATAGTAATAAATTTTAGCGTACCAAATTTTTAATATAGTACACTCGATATGGTACGATATTATACAAAATCTACCCCTATACAAACTGCACATGAATCGGATGGCAGGATAATCTAATCTTTAAATAACATCAAAACATTATATATATATATATATATAACTCCACCCGAAGACTATACTGCTGGATTAAAAAAAGAAAGAAAAATTGAAAAAAATAATAAAATAAGAACATAGTAATTAAAACACAGACACCACATAAAGCAGCTCCAATCTTTTTTCCCTTCATTTCTCTTCCTGTAGGAAACGTAGAAAAAAAATGGTTAGATATTATTGGACCTGTGAATTATATAATTAATACATAAATTAGTCATTGTCAAAATGGACGAATAAGTTAATGAGTAATTTTAGGGCAGGCTTCCATTTTAGGATAATAGAAATAGAATACAAGAGAAAAGATCGGAAAGGTTTAATTTCCCTTTCAGGTAAACTTTGAACAAAAGGATTTGGATATTAGCTCAAGGTTTTTTTTTTTTTGGTAATTTCGGGCATTTGCTGATCACTGCCACCCCATCATTTTCCGGCAGTGGTCTCCCTTTTCCGATCATCTTCCACTGCAAGGTTTCTCTCTAGAAATCTTCGTCATTTCGATCACTCTTTCTCTCTCTAAACCTCTTAATTCACAATGTTAGGAACTATCTCTCTCAAAAGCTTAAATCGTTAGATAGTGGACTAATAATATATATCATGCTTTTCAACAAATATTTTGAATCTTTGATAAAGTGGGAACATCAAAAATAAAATCCTTCAAGAAACACCTTAAAAACAAAGGACCAACGAAAGCACCCCAATTGCAAAAATAACATAAGAATGAAAACAATTACAAATCTTCATAAGCTTGAGATAGATATGCTTCCTCAAACGTCAATTTGCTCAACTTCACTCCAAATTGTGTTACTCAATCTACAAACACCTCCACACAGAAAAAAAAACTCACAAATGGAGAGAAAGAAAACCACCAGATCTAATAAAGGCATACAGATCTGGTAAAATTTATTAATATTAAGGAGAAAAGAGACTGATCCCATTTTTTCTCATGAGAGAACAAGGGAGAGAGAGAGGTCGCAAATTAAAGGGAACGATGGCTAAAACTCTAGAGAGTGAAGAAGAGCAAATGATAATTATGCCTGTTAAAGAATTAATTACAGATATATATACCTAGCTACGTACGTACCACAACTAGATTGATGAAATGAATTAAGAACGAAGAGAGTGCAAGTCATAGCTAATTACCTGGCCCAGATATTTCTTCATGGTGCAACACTAGAATTACACTAGTATTAGTCAGACCTTTTGTAAAGGTCCGCCATAGAAAAATGATTTTTATTGTTATTAGGTTTCTCTGCAAATTTCTTTCGAAACACTATATCCGAAGGAACGACACCATGCTGGTGGGTAGTTTCAGTTTTGGCACAGGGAATTTCATTGCGAAAAGTGATTTCAGGGTAATTTGGTGGGTAATTCTGCAAAGGAGGAGGAGATGAAGGAGAGGTGTTAATAGCCATACCACCCTTTTTGTTTTTCTGGTTAGGTTTAAGAAGGCTACATTTGTCTTTGGAGTTAGACATTATATCACCTTCTTGAATTACTAATCTCTCTCTCTCTCTCTCTCTCTCTCTATATCTCTATCTCTATCTCTATCTCTGTGTTTGTCTTTCTTCAGTAGGATCTGTGAAATATATAGAGAGCATGTGATGAAGGTTTTCAAATCCCTAGCTCTCGTTATGTTCACACCTAAACCTTGACATTATGAATGCATGACAAAATTCCCACATTAGTGACGTAATTAAAGTTGAAACATTAAATAAATAATGTGTTCAAAAGTGTGAAGATCGTAACTCTGGACAATTCCCATAGCATGTGAAATATATATACTAACTTAAACAACCAAGTTGAAACATTAAATAATGTGTTAAAATCAGTGGCGGAGTCAAGAATTTGACTAAGTACGTAGAGGCGAAATTCAAAACACACAAAAATATATTTAAATCTAAAAAATTTGAACGTAAACATAATAGTATTAATAATAATACTTCATACAGCTCAAATAGAGAATGTAAACAATATAATTACGAAAAATTACAATAATATAATGCAAATATACTAGTATTAATAATATTATGCAATTAATGAAGAATCACAACTAATATTATATAAGTAATTAAGAAATTTAATTACAACTAATATTAAAAAGTAAATATAAGAAAGGATTTACATAGGTAGTGTTGGAAAAATAGGTAAAATACCATTTTAGAGCCATTTTGAGAGTAATTTTGAGTGGAACCTCACACTCAGTTATGAAATATTATTATAGATTCGTATTCTCCTCCGTAAGGATATCAAAATTGTATATCTGTTTGCTCAAAATGATTATGGGGTGAATGAGAAATTGTCACCTAAAGATAGAAAAATGTAATAAAAATGAGTTAGTCCGACATGGAAACTTTGTGAAAAAATTGATGGGTTTATAAAAGATCACTTCTTATAAAATTGATAAGTATTTAAGAAAAATAAGATCCTTATGTATAGTTTCGCTCTTTTATACTTTGGTTGCCTTCAAGTATAATTTTTTACGCATAAGTTCCTATATATATTTTTATTTTCGAAAAACACCCTATATACAATTAAAAAAATCCAAAACTAAGTGGGGGCGCTCGCCCCTCACTTGCCCCAATGTAGCTCCGCCTGTGGTTAAAACGTGTATTAGTTATTGTGTGAGGTTTATTTAAAGTATTGACAAATTCATATTAAACACATCGTTTGAGCTATATATAAACTAAGAGACCGTTTGACCTAGCCCTCATATCGTGTATTTGATAATTTATGATTTTTATGTTTATTTGTGATTGGTTGTCAAGATTGAATGTTGTAAATATGATAGGTTTTAAAATTCAAATTAAATTGACAAAAATTATAGTCGGCAAAGTTATGACATACTGTTATTATTGTTGTAGTACACGAAATAAATTGAATATATATGTGTAGTTAATTGATGTTCTTTCATTTTACATATTGTTATCTTGACAAGGTGACATACAAAATATTGGAACATATTTTATTTAATGACATTACTGTAGTTACAATGCATTTGAATAACTATCCGTGATGTGGTATTCCTGTTCACTCCTCATTTTTGATACCAATTATGTGGTTTATTGATACACTTGGTGTTTAACCACATGAGGAGGGAGGATGAAAAAGGAAAACGGAGTTTTTATGGATCAAAACTTGGCCCCTATCTCCACTATGCTAGCACTTAGATGTGTGTAAGTAAACTTCTTTGCCAAGAAATACTTTTCATCTCCTCTGCTTAATGATTCACATTTAATTAACCTCTCTCCTAATTAATTGTCAAGTACCATTCTCCTAATTCCCTTTTCTCCCCAAGTTCTCCCTCCCTTTTAATTTAATAGAGCATGCCAATGCCATGCGACACGACTCACCAAAAAAATCATCAAAGATACAAATATTATTTTTATGTGTTATTTTATTAGAATAGTAAGTTTTAAAACAGATAATAAATTTCAAAAATATCTTACATTAACAAATATTAGAATAGACGCATTTCACATACAAAACTAAAGTTTAAACAATCAAAAAAATATTTTGGTGACAGAGGAAAAGTAAAGCAAAGAAGATATAATAACAGACGTACAGTCCACTCACACAACTTTATTTTTCCAAATTAATGTTAAATTTTAAATTAACCAATAATTTGAAATAGGTAAAAAAAACTATCTTTTTAAACAATTGAAATTTATAGTTTTTATTTTTAAAAAAAATAAAAGCCAAAAAAAAAAAAAAAAAAAAAAATCTGAAATGTTCAACCATGCAACTATATTAAACCTTAATTAATCCACTTATAAATTTCAAATTTTACAAAGCAAATACACAAATCGATTAAAAAAATATATAGTAAGGTGCAAGAAAATTTAATGGGTTGAGAGAGAGAGAGAGAGGATGCTTATTTTAATTGCTTAATTGTAATTCTTATAAGTTTTGACCAATATGCTTATTTGTATCGCTTAATTGTAAATGTAATACTTATGTTACTTTAAGTTTTTTTTTTCTTTTTTTGTTGAATAATTTTAATTATGTTGTTATAATGTGTAATAAGAAGATTTGCAGTAAAAATCCAATAATATTGACATTTAGATTGTCACTGATTGATAAGTACTTTATTTGTTTCACCATGTCAAACAATAAAGATATATATATATATATATATTATTCTCTCTCGAAAATTCGACCTTTACCCATTGTTTCACAGAAATAGAAAACATTAATTTTAACTTATGAGAATTATGTTCCACAATTAAATATAAACATGCACCTTAGGGTATGGGAGTGGTGAATGGTCAGACATTTTGCATTTACCATATATGATAAGAAATTGGAGTTGGAATTGAATAGGACTTTTTCCTATTTCAGTTGACGTACACCCGGGTTTCTATTAATTCCGATGTGAGAGTTGAACCTCGATCATATATGAGAATTAGACCAAGTTTTTTTCCTCAGCTCGGTCAAAGATTGGAATAAAACCTGCTCTTAATTAATTATTTTAATGACTATAAGAATAAGACCTAGCTCCTATTCATATGGCATCGATCATTCGATCAACTTAACCGAGTGGCCGGTAATTAAGCATATATCTGCTCTCTACTATGAGAAGGACCTCTTTAATTTAATTTACTCATATAGATCATCCCTCTTGCACGACATTTTTAAAATTATTCTTATAATTCGAAGTACGTTCTAAAACAATTTTATTTAAGTACTAAATAATTATTTGGAACAAATCTTTAATTAAACCAAATTTTGGGATTGAAATTATTTAAAATTGTATCTAAGAATTATAATTCTATAAGATTTTAATTGTAATTGAATTTTAATTCCGTGTATAAAAAACACAACTCAACGAGAGACTTGTCAATATTATGGTATACAGTTGAAATTACCAAATTACATTTTTTAAATTTGGGAATAGTAAATACAAATTGAAAAAAGATTTGAACTCAAGACTTTTAGTATATATAAAAAAAAAAGTGAATTTTTAACATTATTATGTTAATAATAATAATAATAATAATAATAATAATATCACACATATCGTATCAAAAATTGTTACTTACAATATCACATGTACATCTAATGTGCTATGAATTCGTTGTATTAAGACATACTCAAGTTCGTCTCTATAAACATTGCATTTCCATGGAGGTGAAAGATACTTCCAAAGTAATAAAATAATTAATTATTATTGAATGGATGGATGGATGGGAGCCCACAAAATTAATGAGCCACACTCAGTCTCCTCCTCGCCATTGACAAATATTTCCTGTTTATACTTTTATATAATATGTTCTACATATCCTACTGTTAATACTTAGAAGCAAGAAATATGGAAAATATTAAGTAAAAACCTATTAAATTTGGAGAGTCGTCGACAAAAATGCGCTGCTGTAAGGTTAATTAAATTGGTGGGATAGATTTGATATACGACGATGCTACGGCAAATTATTTATTGATACTACGGCAAATTATTTATTCAGTGGCGAAATATTTTAGTTAATCTGTGCATTTTAAGTGAAATATTTTTTGACAATACACATTTTCATTACAAGATGTACTCATTTTAGTGACAAACATTTATGTTTTGTCACTAAAATATATATTCCTTTAGTGAGGAAGTTTAAAATTTGCCACAAAAAGCTACAATTATGAATGGATTAATTTAACGAAAGTCAAAGTTTTGCACATTAATGCACATGTCCCAATTTTTTAGTGATGCAAGAATGTTTAGTGACTAAATCCTAAATATAACGAAAATTATTTTTTGTCACTTGAGACTTTAGTGACCATATTGTAACAAATTTTGTTGTTACTAAAAACTTAATTTTAATGAAAAAAATTTTATCACTGAAATTTTATTTTTATCGTACCAATAATAAATACACGAAAACTAGGAAAGCATATATTATTAGAGCTATAAAATGTACGGTTGGGGACATATGGTAGAGTCAAACATATATAGGAAGTAGGCCTTACGAGATGAAAGGGTATTGTGCTGGGATTTCATTTCACTAGAGATGGTCTCGCATATTTATTTGTAATTTCTCTCTGTGTCATTTAATTGATAGGAGACAAAAATGATAAGACATTATAGTTAGGGTGTGTTTGACAATTATAATTTTATGTATTAAAACTGAGTCATGGTTTTATAATTTAATTGTTTAGATAGTATTTGGATAGTCAAGAAGTCATAATTTTAAAATTCTACAACTATGAAATTGAAAAAAAAATGAATTATATAGGAAACAAATTTCAATCAATTTTCATTAAAAAAAATAAAAATAACCTTCAATTATCACCAATATTCACCCCACCCTCCGCACCGAAACCCAACCCACGACTTCAACACCACCCTGCATTTTTTTTGAACCCCATCCTGCCTCAATCACCACCCCAATCCTTTCATCACACTTTAACCGGTGCAATTAGTTACTGTAACATCCACACATGTCCTCACCGCCCACCCCACACCATTAATAAATATACAAATGTAGATACATAAAATTATATATGTATATATATAATAAATATACGTGTGTGTATATTAGGGGTGTAAACGGATCGGATACGGACCAGATACTACACTATTCATTATCCGTATTCTTTTTTAAATTTACTAATTAAATCCTTATCCGTATCCTTTCGGATAGTATATTAAACTATTCCTATTCTTATCCTATCGGATATCTCGGATTCGGATAATATCCACTTTTCTATATAATTATATACATATTTTTTATTTTTTGCTAACCTAAAAATTAGCTCAATCTTAAAAATATATTTGATTACATAATTTTTCAATTAAAATGACACATTATACAAGTTATAACTCGAGAAATATAATGAAACATTGCAAAACATATTAAAATAATGTCTAACATTTTATATCAAACTTTTAACTCAAATAATGATTTGTTTTTTCTTCTTGTATAACCCAATAAGATTTACGTTAAAATTATAATTTGACCACACAGATCAAAATCAAAAATCAAAGTTGAAAATCTCTATAATTTTAAATTTGATATGGTCTTCTACATTTAATGCTAGCAAATCACATATGTTCATAAATAATTTTAAATTGGATCAGCTTGTGCGCACCAGAATAAACCATGTTCGATTTTTTTTAAGTGTTAAATGGGAAGATATATATATATATATATATATATATATATATATATATATACTAAATTATAGTGAATACGAATATCCAGTAAATCGGATATCTACAAATATGAATAATCCACCTCAGATACGGATTATCCAGGTCGAATATTATAATTATCCATATCCTTATCCATTTTCTCAGATATTTATAAACACTATTCAAATCCTCTTTTTCGAATATCCATTTGGATAAATATCCACAAAATACGGATTCGAATTCAGAATGGATTCGGATTTTCGAATATCCATTTACACCCCTAGTGTATATATATATACATATTGGGCATAATTACATGGTACATAGATACATATATACATCTATGTATATATATATATTAAAGAATTTCCCTATCACGGTCAGTGCTATCACCACCACTGGAGCTTTGGTGCCTGTTGCTGAAGCTCCAACGACGTTGTTGGAACTTTGATAGTAGTTACCAGAGTTTCGGCGAGGTTACCAACAGTGGTCGTCCAGGTAATGGTGATGTCACCGGAGCTCCGGCATGGGTGACGCGTCCAATGGCAATGGTCGACATTAAACCATTGTCATTTTAGAATTTGAAACACATTCAATTGACAAATTAGCCAAACAAAGAATTTGGGATTATAATATAATTCTAATTGAAAATTATATAAAATCCAAAGTCCAAATAATGAATGTAATTTTATGGCATTGTCATTCTTGAAATTGCAATGCCAAAGAATTACAATTCTCAGAGAACTCCAAAATTGTGTAATGCAACCTTATATTTCTTGAGCAAATGCATTAATTTATTGATAAAATTATCCACTTGAATTGAATAAATTGAGTTTTAATTTGACCGAGAATGAAGAATTTTTTTTCAGTTATTTATAATAAAGAGAGATACTTAGAAAAAATGAGTATAATTATACGGCTACGAATGGTAGGGTAGACCCATTTTTTTGGAAAAGAAAAAGAAAATAAATGAGTCGGGTTTTTTTTAGAACAATAAATAAATAGTTGAGTAGTGAAATTGAATCTGTTTTCATTTTTCATTTATTTATTTCCTCTTTCTTACGTACATAGCAAAATAGCAAATGTAAGCCATAAGGTGATGCGCATGGCTTAAAAGGAGGTGGGGCCCTTTGATAATTTAATCTGAGTTTTGGTATAAACGACACATGAAATTCATGACCTAAAACCAAGTGGGCCCTTTCGATAATGTCAATATCAGTTTCTTATAGCAAGTCAAAATTAAAATAAATAAATAAATAAATAAGGAAAAAAAGAGAATCTGCATCATGACGGATATGATTTAGACTTTTTCAAAGAGGAAGGAGAGCTAAAACGAACTACAATGCAAAATCATTATTGTTTTCGATTAAAAATATACATAACCCATGCGAAGACGCTTAAATGAAAAAAGAAAAATGATATACATAAGTTGGAGGTAATTAAGAATATTTTCCATTGCATATTTTCATTAGAACCACGGTAATCCGTATTATCTAAGAAATATTCTAATATTAAGGATCCATTTAATAACTATATAAAAATAAAATAAAAATATTAATTTTTGTAAAAAATTGTAAAATAAGTTAATATATATGGTCAGTTTTTTTTACTTTGCGACTTTTTCAATGAAAATTTTTTCTTTGACAATTGATGAAGAAAAAAATTGATATAATAAAAGATAGAAGACATCTATTCATAAAAATAAACCTAAAATAGAAAGTATATCATCACGATAATCAACTTCTTTTTCAACTTCTTACATAAATCAAGTACTTTTCTTATCATTTTTCATTTTATTATATCAACAATACGAAGATTGATAAGAGAAACACTTGATTTGTACAACGTAAAAAAAAAGTAAGTCAAGACATGTAATGAGATGCTCTCTATCACATACTCATTTTCATGGGTAGATGTCATACATCATTTAGTTTTTGTGAAAAAAAATTCTTCCCCAACCCACAAAGAATTTATTTTTTTTTATGAAAAATTCAAAAGGTAAGAAAACATTTCACCACATGCCTCAACTTATTTTCTAATATCTCACAAAAATCAGTAGTTTTTGTTTTTGTTTTCATCTTCTATCTTATAATTATCAAACGAACCCTTATGCTATATTTGATTGCAACATGAAAAATAGTAGAAAAAATAATTGATTTGTGTAAGAAGTTGGAAAATAGTGAGATTAACTCTTCTTTTTGACTTTTTCCAAGGAAAAATTTCTTTAGGGGATGTGGAAGAAAAAAAAATTTACAAAAAATAAAGAAGGATGAAAGACAAGAAAATGAGTATGAGATATAGATCATCTAACTACATGCCTCAATTTTGTTTTTCTCACATAAGTTAGTTCTTTTTTTAGTTATTTTTCATGTTGCTATCAAAGGAGCCCTTAATTAAGTGCTCACTTGGTTCAAGGTTTTGTTTATTTATGTAATTTTCAATTAGTAAATTCACATTAGTAGTGTCTTATATATATTTTATATCAATAAGTTGAATCATAAACTAAAAAGGCAATTTTTTTTTATAAAACATATTATTTTAAATTTCAAGAACAAATACAATATCCAATCAAATGAACACTTAATTAACTTATGATCTATACATTTAAATTTTATTATCGTAATAAAGAGAAGAAAATTAAACTTCCCTCTTTTTTAAAAAATAAAATATGATCTATTCATTGTGGGGTTGCCATTTCAGTAAATCGGTTGGTAAATCGTGCTTACAAATACCAAAACCAAAATAAGAAACTCAATACAAGTTTCACCAGTTTACTGATCAGTATTTGAAAGTAAAATCCAGTACCAAACTGCTCAATATTTTGGTAATTTCCGTTAATTTTGGTTTTTGGTACTTTCGGTTTGTTCCTATTTGTTTTGATACTTCGGTAATAAAATAATCTCCGGCGTTTTTCAGTAAAATGTTATTTTAGTAAATGTGCATATGGTAATGAGAAGAACAATTAAAAAAATAAAAAGTCATTCAAATACATTTAAAGTATTGTTATGAGTACAAAATATGATAAAGTTTAAGTTCTAAACCAATATTAAATAAGAAGTATTTAATATTAAGCTAGCAAACAGCAAAAGAAAGTAATATTAAACAAGTGACTAAAATTAATTAAACTTTTTTTATAGAGAGAGATCAACTGACTTTCGTTATTTTAAAAACTTAATTAAAAAAATGATATTAACAATTTGAAACATCTAAAATAAAAAGTGGATTATATATTAAGACACAAGAAGTATAATTTATTTTAGAGTTTTATTATATTTGCATTTGGTCAATTTGAAATTAATGTTTTCAGTATTACTTTTAAGTAATTCCGGTATTTTAACATTTCAATATTTTTGATACGATGATTCGGTATTTGGCGACGGCAGAGCCAGCGAATTGAGGGCTGAAATCAAATGAAGTAGAGGGCCAAGGTGGTTTAATAGCGACTTGATTTCTAGCAACTTGGTTGACTAATTAGTTTTATGGAGTTTTTATGAAATCCCCATTTTTAACAGCCTGTCAATGCACTTATAATTAAATTTTCAATTGAATTATGAAATCCCCATTTTTAACAGCCTGTCAATGCACTTATAATTAAATTTTCAATTGAATTATGAAATAACCATTTTTCAAAATTAAGATTCGATATTCCAAGAGCAAATTAACTAAATTTACAGGCCGGTCTAATTATCATACAAAATAGTAATGAATTTTTTTTTTCCATTTCTGTTTTTGGTCTTATTCACGGAACCGCTGGTCAAGTATTATATTTGCAACCTTGGGAATCGACTTGAAGAGTAAACCTAGTCGATCCAAGATTGTCCTAATTAATAGTAACCTTATACCACTAAGTCAAAAGGCTAGGTACATTCAGGGCCTGGTCACTAGCATTTTTATGGAGTCTTGTGACCTCACTTGATATTTTAAATATACATATGAGTTTGACATATTTTGGATTTATTTAACTTGACGTGTATGATTGACACCATTTAAATTTTAAAAAAATAATTTGTAATGGGGTTAAATCATAAAAAATAAATAAATAAATAATGTGTGCGACCAATGCAAACAAATTTTAAATGAGGAATGCAATTAAGCCAAAAAGGTGTCCCAGAAAAGGGGTCTCAAATGCATGTTGATGGATAGAGATGTATTTATATTTGCTATTTTAGCTAATTTTTTTTTTTTATCGAATGACATTGTTCATTTTTCATTTTTTGAGATTAATAATTTAATAAATATAATAGATGTGAGATTATTAATAAATTATCAATGACCCCCACTCCAAAATTTTCTAACTACGCCACTGGATACGTTAAACTTAGAAATTGGGTCGGTGCATCTTATATGTATATACTTCTAATTAATTTACAGACCGTACTAGATAACTATTAGTGTGTTATAGAACATGGAGGATAATACTTTCTTCTTCAAAATATTGTTAAAAAGACTTCTTAATTAAAGACTTTTTATTATGCAAATTGACTGGCTCTTCACTAATAAAATTTTCCGAGATTCTGAATATTCTAAGAGCTACTTATAATTTAACATAATGTAATATATACTTTTGACATTAATATAAAAATTAGGGAAAATGAAAATAAAAAATTATTAAACTATTAAAAATATACTATAGATGGTCTTATATATAAATATAGTTTTTGTTTTGGGTGGGTGCCATGTATTTGTAATTTGTATATATGCCATTTAATTAATAAAAAGAAAAAAAAATAGAGCTAAGCGGCAAGTACAGGTGTACTTCTACCAATATTACTAATGTTAGGTGTTGAATAATATAATTGTCATAAAAACCAAATTTGGTCATCAATAATAATATAATAATAACAACAACAACAAATTGAAGATTTGATTTATTAATTAAAAAGGCATAATATTAAGATTAAAAATAAAATAAAATTGTGTCCTTCAATTTCCTTTGAATTTGAGAGAGGCCGGTTGAGGTCAGCAATACCTGCTCTCTCTCTTCTCCCTTCTATCAAAATTAAATGAAATTCAGTTCTCTCTTCCTCTAGATATCACTCTCGATCTCTACGCGAAATCAACACGACTAAGTTTTAAGAGACGTGTGTAATAATATTGCATTATTCATTAGCTGGCTGGGCGAAGGAATTTGCTTGTGTTGATGCATGGGACTTAATTTTGGTCAATAAATTATTATTATATTTGTTCATGAAGATTTAGTGAAGATTTAATCTTAAATTCTCATTTATACTATATTCAACATTGACCACCAATATACACTTTCGTTGAGATTTCAATCTTGTGAAGATTTTTGTACGTGATTCTATATATTTTAACTCTCATACATTATTACAGGTGTACTTCTACCAATATTACTAGTGGTAGGTGTTGAAGATGTACTGTTTTTGTTACTAAATTAGATGATTACACTAAGCACAAATTTCCGTAATCAAAGGAGTATATTTTGTGACGATCAGATGTAAATAATTGTCATAAAAACCAAATTTTGTCATTAATAATAATATAATAATAACAACAAATTGAAGATATGTTTTATTAATTAAAATGGCATAATATTAAGATGAAAAAAAAAGTACGCTGATCCTTCAATTTCATTTGAATTTGGGGGAGGCCGGTTGAGTTCAGCAATACCTACTCTCTCTCTTCTCCCTTCTATCAAAATTAAATCAAATTCAGTTCTCCCTCCCTCTAGATATCACTCTCGCTCTCTACGCGAAATTAACACGACTAAGTTTTAAGAGACGTGTAATAATATTGTATTATTCATTGGCTGGCTGGGGGAAGGAATTTGCTTGTGTTGATGCATGGGACTTAATTTTGGTCAATTAATTATTATTATATTTGTTCGTGAAGATTTAATCATAAATTCTCATTTATACTATCTTCAACATTGACCACCAATATACACTTTCGTTGTAATTTCAATCTTGGGAAGATTTTGTGATTCTATATATTTTAACTGTCATACATTATTTTCCATAAAAGTTATAGGTTGAACAATACATCCTTCTTCCTGTTTTGTACAAGAAAAATCGGTGAAGGAAGGCTACTCTAATCTAATTCAAAGTAAACATACTATAAACCTTAGCGAAAACATACAATATATAGTTTTTACAAATTTTGATACCTTCAACAAGATAAATAGCATAAGCATTTCTTTTACCATACATTAAACCAATCATAAGCTTTAAATTTGATTATCAAATATCCATTTCAAATTAAGATTCGAAATTTCAACACTAAAATTAACTAAATTAAGTTACAAGTCTAGTTATAATACAAAAAAGGTGTGAAACATGGACCGGGCCATTATATATACATATAATTTATAGACCATGCTAGATAACCAGGGGCGGAGCCACGTGGCCAAACCTGGACTTTTTGAAAATTTTCAAAGAGTATAGGGGCTTTTGTGCGGGAAGGAAAAGTTGCGGGGCCATTGTGTAATTTCAGGCGAGGGTGTTGTTCGCAAATAAGCTTATAAGTTTAAGGGCAGAGTCTATAATATAGGTTGAGCACGCAATGTTTTAGCGAGGTGCGTGTGGAATGTTTGCATGGGGGACTTTGTGTAATTAAAGTTAGAAGTTGAAGGTGCAAGTTTGTAATGTAGACTAAGTTTTCACTTTCTTCCCTTTTTTCTTCATGGAGCCGTTCTTCATTACCCTTCTTTTTCTTTTTTTCTTTTTTTTTTGGATTATATATTACAAGATATTTCAAAATATATAATTAATTTTAGTATATCATTTTTAATTTTTTTGAAATATCGAAATAAAATAGAGAAGTACTTTAGTAAAAAATTGGTCTGTAAACATAATTATTGAGTTTGATTTGGCTTAAATTTTTTTTGACTCCCCCTGAAAATTATTCCTAACTCCGCCACTGTAGATAACTATTAGTGTTTTAGTACATGGAAGAGAATATGACATTATTGATGTACCTCCATTGTACGTACGGGCACTAGTTTTTTAGACATTGAATAAAATTTGTACATTATTAAAGTACCTATTTATGCATCCACATATTAGAGCTCAAAGCTCAAAGCATTCAATGTAAAACTAATTATTGACAATGAACAAGTGTTAGCAATAAACACGTGGGGTAGCAATAAGTAGCATAGTTAAAAAGAAGTGACTTAACCTCCTTTTAATTTTTATTTTTTTTAAAAAAAATCAATTATTGGCAATGGATGTGAACAACCCCCCCCCCCCCCCCCCCCCCCCCCCACACACACACACACATTGCATAAAACTTATATACATTTACTAATTAAAGTTTCTGTGCTTTTACTAAAATTGCAATATATATTCATGATATATTAGAGTTCAGATTATCAAATTCAAAATAAATTATTAGCAACGGACAATGAATGGAGTAACCATTCGCTAGATAATATATATTACTTTTAAGATTAATTTTTTGATGTGAGATTGACTTATTATATGTTTGTAACATGAGCCAAATATGTGGGCTAATTATATTGGAACTCATACATTTAATTGTTGGACCTAATAGGTGGGAGAATAGCCTAGCTGTTATCTAATAATGTATTAGAGCTCAGTAAATCTAACACAAAATTAATTAACAAATCTTACCTTTTCTATTGCAAGACTAATTAATTTTCGAATGTTGGAATTTTAGTGTCAACATAACACAAATGACAAACCATTCCAGATGCGCCTTTCTCAAATTGTATGAATAAGAACTTATTACCAAGAAATTGCTTTATCCCTTGAACTCGAATGCCTCGTAACATTCAAATCTTATAGCAATAAAACAAGAAGACAGGACAAGGGCATACCCCAAGAATTACAACATAATTCTCTCATTAATTCCCCATTTTTTTTAATATTTATTTAAAAAGAAAAGTTTAAATCTCTTCTTTTTATTAAAATAATAAAGAAAAAACCCCACCAAAGATTTGACTCGTATCTAGAATCCCTTGAATCCAAGTCGACACATTTTCACTAAGCTAAACTACTTGTACAAATTCCCCACTCTTTACAATTTAGCCAATTTACAAAGTTATAATCTTCCATTTTTAAGTTTTACCCATAATATAATTTTGAATGTAACCTAAAACCGCTTCCACATTTCGAGGCCGGCCACTTGTTGAAATTAACACACTTGCATTCCTCTCCTGCCAAACGTAGTATATTCAACTGCCATAGCCACCATTCCAATTCTAGCACACATAGCCCCTTTATATCTGCTAACAGCTTCGATCATCAACCTCCTACTGCCAGAAACCACACCTAAACACTGCTGATTTCTTTGAAGAACCGTTCTCCAAACACTTTGAACAAAGTTACATCCAAAAAACAAATTGTCTCTACTTTCTTCCACGTACAATACCACATAAAACACAAGTGCCGTGATCAAGTAATCCCCATCTCTCCTAAGCCTATCTTTAATTCTCATTCTGTCTTTACACACCAACCAGAAATGAAATTGCACCTGAGAATAGCATCTTTACACCAAACTGTCTTGCTCTATCAATACCATTCCAAGCAAACTTCTCGGTATACTCCTTATTAGCAGTTAACAGCTATTCACATGCATTAAGTTGATAAGAAGGCCAAACCTCGTTGATAAGCCTAATTAAGATCATTGGAAGTAGTAAAAGGCTTATTCCAACACATAGTGTGTATATATATATGCACTAACATAATCGGCAACCTTTGCACTTACACTAGCTAGCTAGTTGCATCTTCTATAATTTGAGGCGCAAATTTAAGCTTCCAAAAGGGCCCATAGAGTGCCAATTATCATGCCAAACAAAAACAGATCTGCCATTAAGTCTATATTTGATGAACTGAACAATAGACCACGATCTATAAAGGAAACTCAAATTTGAAACATGGGCCATAACAAAATCATAATCACTCTACTATACTTAGTCTTCAATTCAATTAAATCTATTTATAATAATGTCGATCAACATGTACAATTTTTTGTAGCAGTTTGAGCTACAGAGTGATTTTTTATTCTCCTTTCAACTTTTCTTCTACTATGATGCATAATGCAATTTAAAATGACGAAAAAAATGCAAATAAATAAATAAATAAATGCCTGTCCCAAAGATGTTTAAAATTTATATATTTGTACTAATGCAAAGGTCATGTACTTAAGCTAGCCTTATATATTTTTGATATGTGTGCTTACGCCTTATTACTCGCGTGTTTTTTTAGAAGAAAAAGGAAACATGGTATGCAAAAATTTCAAAATAAAAGTTTGGTATCACAACTTTTAGTATTCGCCTGGCTTTTTATTCGTACAATCGCTTATACAATTTATGAAAAATAAAGTAACAGAAAGATAAATACCCTTGTAACTTACCAGAATTTCAATTCATTTAGCCATAAAGATGCAAGCCCATAAGTGTGGGTTGGGCTAAGTTTTTAGGCCGATCACAAATTGTCTTCGATTTGGACTGTGCTTGAATATAGCTCCAAAATCTTAAATAAAGAACTCATAGACAATTATTATGAGGGGCCATAATGAAAAATTCAAGCAATAAAAATATCTCCCAAATACCTATAAAGGATGTCAAAAAAAAATGGAGGGATCATATATTCCCCCCTCAAACCCCTCATACTTTCGTCTCTGTCGATCAACAAGTAAATACGTACCCATTTGAAAATAATGATAACCATATGTAAATTATTGCATGTACGTAGACCAGCGAATATGGCACCCACTGATTCAATATATGTCTGTCACGTCATCAATGTTTATATATATAAATTCATTATCTAACATTTTTGCAATGGACTTACACAACCTCATCAATGTTGTTCAAGCTAATACAACTGAAAAAAGGGTCGCGTTTTGTAATAAATGCTCAAAAGATTATTGATGAAGACCAAAATGTTGTCAATGCTTTAATCACAAGGAGGAGAGACCGCGCTTCACAATGATGCTGCAAGGAAAAACATATACTTCGTGGAAAAGATGATTTCCAATATGAATTAACTTGGAAAATACAAACCTACGAGCAATTCAATTCTCTGCCTTGCTGCTGCAGAAGGAAACTTGCAAATCATCGAATTGATTATTGACACAAATGGCAGGCTGCCAACAATTTGCGGCCCTAACGGAGTGAAACCGGCCTATATGGTTACTCACTGCTTGTATTGCTAGTGGCTGTTTTGGTAAGTATTTAATTTATACACCCTCCCTTTATCACAAATTAACATTTTCAGTTGGCAATGGTAACTACGCCACAAAAACGCCACAAGTTAATAACACCCAAGTGCAAGTACTTGATCAAATAATAAATAATCGGTAAGTCCTAGGTTGAATCAACAGGGAAGATATGTAGTTCTTGAGTTATAAATGTTTTTTTCAAAAGGAAGATAAAAAAAATAATAAAGAAAAAATGATTTATGGAGAGAAGAGAATTGCTACGTACCAACGTACCTACTTTATCTAACTAAAGGCAGTATAAACTTATCTTAACATGTGACAAAAGGAGAACTAACAACTAATGCAAAGTTTTCTAACTAAAAGCCACCTAAAATAACAATACAGGACATGCAGTAAAGGTAAATAAGAAAAACACTAAGGGCTTGTTTGGTGGCTTTTTTTATGTTTTTTTCTTCGAATTTTAAAAACTCAACTCAAAATCAACTCTACTTTTACACTTCCCAAAATATATTTCACTTTACTTTCTCTCTCTAATTTTTTTTAAAACACTATAACTTTAAATTAGAAAATCAAAATTAAATAAAAAATATATATTTAAAACATACTCGTCGAGATCTATAAAATAAGATCCATTGTGACTATTTTTTGAAACTTTTTTATAAGATTTTTAGTTGGTTGAAAAAAACTAAAAAAAAAAAAACCAAATCCACTTTTCAACATACTTCAAAATTTTACCAAACACCATATTTTAAAAACTTTAAGGCTGGGATAATAAACCGTAAACCGAACCGAAAAAACCGAAAAAAAAACCGGTTTGGTTCGGTTATTATTATTAAAGTGGACATTTTTAACGGTTTAGTTCTTAATGGTTATTAACGGTTCGGTTCTCGGTTTCTTGATCAATTTAATTAGAGGAACCGTTATGAACCGTTTTAATGGTTCTAATGGTTTTAACTATTCCCTGAATAATCGTTAGACCGGTTTTTCACCGATTTTAAGGGTTTTAACGGTTCCCCGAAGAACCATTAGAACAGTTTTTGGCCGGTTCCTACGATTATTAACAATTCTAACGATTTCCTGAAGAACCGGTAGAACCAAACCGTTTGAACCGGTTCAGTTCCACTTTCGGTTCTTAAACAAAAATGCTCAAAACCGAACCGTTTTTAACTTTCGGTTCTCGGTTCCGGTTCTTATCATTTAGGACAAGAACTGAACCGGTCCCAGCCCTAAAAAACTCAACTCAAAACATACACTACATTACCTAAGGCCCCATTTGGTGGGTGTGTTTTTTTTCAAAATTTTAAAAACTCAACTTAAAATCAACTTTACTTTTACATTTTCCAAAATTTATTTCACTTTACCTTCTCTCTATAAAAAAACTTTTAAAACACTATAAGTTTAAATCCAAAAATCAAAATTAGATAAAAAAAAATATATATATTTGAAACCTACTCGTTGAGATCTGTAAAATAAGATCCATTGTGACTATTTTTTAAAAAATATTATGAGATTTTTTAGTTGGTTGAAAAAAACTCAAACAAAAACCAAATTCACTTTTCAACATACTTCCAAATTCTACCAAACACCAAATTTTAAAAACTCAACTTAAAAACTCAACTCAAAACATCAACCAAACATCACATAAACACTAACAAAATGGGCAATTCAGTGGATCAGGAATCCTTTTCTAATTAAGTTTTCTTTAAAAATCAGCCTACTATCCACGAGCTAACTCATCTCATAAACTCATACCTTTCATGATAATTCATGCGTGATAAAACTATACGTACCAATACTAGTTACGAAATCAATTCATGTTACTTACTTTCACTGAAAACACTTGTTTATTAAAGTGAATTGGTTCTTGACATTACAAAAATTTTATTAAAAATAAGTTTACAAAAATTAAGAAAACCCCACAATTCAATTCAAATAAGTTAAAATATGGTTATAACCAAAATTGAACCAACACAGGCAGTGAAAACACAAAATTGACGATTTCGATACCAAAAAGTAAGGTTAAAAATAAGTACCAAAAACAGCGCGCTAATGTTTGAAATATAAAAGATACAAAACCAATTGATTTAAAGAGTATAATCGATCTTTAACTTGACCAATTTAGAGTTTAGCGCAAAAATAATAATTCAAATTTGTTTGGTTCTTTTATCGAAAAGATTCGATTATATTTCTTATAAAAGTATGTGATTGGTATACAATGACAAAGATCTAACAAAAATCATATTTATATTGACCTTTAACCTATTGAAAAATAATTATAATCAAAATCCAGCCCGAAGAATTACTGCAGCCCTTACAGACCCCTAACATAAATTAATGCTCATTAAATTATTTATATAAAACATCATATATATATTCAAAAATTGAAAAAAAATAATATAAGCATGCAAAACCTTCGTCTCTAACTCCTTAAGAAGAAGTAGAAAAAGAAAAAGATGATGATGATGATGATGATGATGGTGGTGAGAAAATAAAAGAAATCACTGTACAATGCTCTATCATGGCTGCTGCTATTGTGTTCCACGGCTGCTCTATCTCTCTTAGGGATGTTTTTTGTTTCGATTGTGGTAAAAAATTACGATACCCAAACTCAAATCGAATTTGAAAGTTTGGTTTCAGTTTTAAAATCTTCTGAATCCTAACCCAAACCAAACTTTTTGGTTTGGTTTTATTCTATTTTCATAATTTTTTTTAAAATAAATAAATTTGAAGAAAACACATATTTTGATTAAAAAAAATACTATATACTTGCTCATAGTTATTTTGGATTGAAAAGTATTAAATCTTACATTTATAATATAATTCTAATATTCATGATAACTCGAAGAGTCGATTTCTTACTAAACCTTGGAAAATTTTAAGAATATAAAATTTTAGATAATGAAATAATATAATTTCCAAGTCACACATATGCAATGATTTAGTTTAGTTATGTTCGATTTTGCAATATCACACCCCAAATTTGAACCAAATAGATTTGGTTTCATTTCAGTTCGGTTTGATTTTTGTTTATGTTTTTTTTATTCAATTTTTTACAGATTGGTTCAATTAGGTACAATTTGGTTGTTCAATTTTCGGGTTTGCCACAACACATCTACTCTGTCTCTCTTTTCTTGAAGAACATAAATATGGAGACTAAATAATTTGTGAGTATTTAAGCCAAACTTTCTATTTGACGGTTTTACATCAACTCTAATTTTTTGAAAAGCATATTTCGTTGAGTAGACTCATTGTTCTTTACTTTGATTGAACACTAGAAAGGTATATCCATGAAAAGCCATTTTCTTGTAAGGATTCTTGATATTACTTAAACTAAAGAACTATAGACCTTAGAAAGTGACTTAGGCCATCTTTGGCAGCCTACATAAGGCTTAACCCCACTTTTACATATATTCTATTGGTCACCCTTTTGCGCCTTATTTATAACATTTCTTTGATAGTTCGATATCCTTACTTTACTCCAATTAGGAACGTAAATCATATTTATGGCCTACATACCCTTTATCTAAGAATGTGTTGAGATACTATTTATATGTATAGGTAATAGTGAAAAATGAGCTTAAAAAAAGGTAATAAAATCTCCTTCAAATATTAAAATATAAATTTTGTATGAAAAATGGATGTGAAAATAATTTATTTTTTTAACCTAAATTGTTAATTGTATACTTCAATGTGTGTATTAGATTTTTGAATTCTTTTGTATCCCTTCATTTGATTAGCCATCTCCCTAAGCGGCTAAGCCTTGCATTACAATGTGCGCAAAAAATCTCTCTCGTAAAACATGTATTGAGAGCTTGAAAAAGGGATTCTCTAAACCTCAGATTAATTATGCCTCTTTATATATGACTATCTATGGCACACGAATTAGATTTAGAAGTCCAAAAATGAGTCCTTGTAAAATAAGGAATACTCATGTTTTACAATAACGCGAACCAATATTTGCCTAGATTTGCTTTAAAACCATTTCAATTAGAAAATCCATTATTTATTTTAGATATTTACCCAGCTAGAATTTTCAAATCAAACGTTTTACATTTGTTTTACCTTAGATCCTGAATTCTGAATGATGTCCATGGCAAGATCGACAAGTGCCATTGATGTTGCATTTTTAAATCTTCAAATGACGCAAACGACAACATAATGAAAAAGTGATTTTGGCATCGGAATCAGGCCAACACAAATATAGACCTTCACCCCTTTCCTCTCTCGTGGAGGCCAGCTATTTCCTACGAGGGTAGCCACTATTTTTTTTCCTCTAATCTAACAACCCTTTCCATCCCATTTTCATTTTTTCTCACATGTTTATCTTTTGTATTTATAAATTCAATTTCCTTCATCACTAAATATATTAAACTCGCTGCATATTTATCACAATAAACTTAAACTATTTCTCCCTAAATATATTATATATGGAAGCATAAGAATTTTCAAATTAAAGCCTAAAGTCTAGCCTATATGAATATACAAATATTTCAATGTAAATTATGCAGTGTTGTGAAAGTGATATACTATCATACTCTTATGTGATTGAAATAACATTAGACTGTTTTTTAATTGGTTAAGGCATTATAAATATATCTCGAATTAAATATTTATATATGAAAATCAAGAAATTTAACAATTAGGTGCTACATTAAAAATTGTTAATATTAAGAAATCAAATTTATTAAATACTAAAAATTGTGTGTAGATTATATGAAGCTTCATTCACAAATAAATGCTTATATTTCATAAGTTTTCCTTAAAAAAGCTTACATTTCTTTCCTAACATATAAGACTTAAATTATAATTCGATAATCGAGTTTATTTGTAGGTTTCAGTTTAAATGTATTATTCTCATTTAAACATAACTACAAAGCAAAATATCTTACTAAACTAAGTATAAAAATAATGTAAAACATGGCAAATAGAGAATTATTACCTTCCGTATGAATTCACATGGATACAAATTTAGCGAGAAAGTACAATGATAGAAGATGGGATATTGCAGAGTTTTCAAAAGTAGAATGATAGAAGATGGGATTTTGCAGAGTTTTCAAAAGATGCTCCTTTGGACTTAGTAGAGTTATTGTAGTAGTCTATTTCTTCTGTTTCTAGGGCTTTTGCCCTCTCTAAGAGCATCCGCACCGGATACATTAAAATTTAGGCTAAATTTAGCTATTGCTTTCTAAATTTTAAAACATGCACACAGCGGAAATGGTAATTTTTTTACTCATACGAATGTCTCACATTCGTATGAGTTTATAAAAAAAAAAAAATGCCATACGATTGAAGAACAATTGTATGAATTGTTTTGGCATACTTTTTCAACCATACGAATGTGCCAAATTCGTATGGGTTAATTTGTAAATTTTATTTTTTATTTTTTTTTAAAGTTTTGTTAGTTATCTCACACATATAACTTAAAAAAAATAGATAATATAATCAAGAAATTCCCATACGAATGAGCCAAATTCGTATGGGTTTAGAAAACAAAAAAAAATATACATAAAATCAAGAAATTCCCATACGAATGAGCTAAATTCGTATGGTTTTTTTTTTAGTTTGATACGAATGTGCCACATTCGTATGCCTCATACGATCGACCCATATTCGTATAGGGTAAAATTTAAGAGAATGGTAAATTTAGTCGTTCTCTACCCTACCTTCCAAATTTTGTCCATCTAAATTCTTCCGCTGGAGAGAGGGATAGGGTAAATTTATCTATTTACCCTATCCGGTGCGGATGCTCTAAGAAGAGAGAGAGAGAGAGAGAGAGAGAGAGAGAGAGAGAGAGAGAGAGAGAGAGGACGGGACATATATTTTACAAATAAAATAAGCTACATATGTCCTTTTAATATGAAAGTTGGGAGTATAATGGAAACCATCCACTTAGTAGGGGTAAAAGGTTAAAAGACTTTTTTCCCCTTTCCTAATAATAATTACAAGTTAGGCCCCAAAGTGTTAAATAAAAAATAAGCATCTAACCTCATGTTTCAAAGTTCACACAAAACTCCATGTATAATATACCTACTACAAAAGTTTTCCAAATATACCTACTATGAAAGTTTTCCAAATCCAACTATGTTCCCTCTGCCCCTCTATATAGTTATATAAGGAGTTCTCATAGGGTGTTTAGAGAGAGAGAAAACAGGGTGGAAGACAGTATGGAAATAATGAATGACGGTAATACATGTATTTAAAGATAAAAAGGCGTAGGGTCACCTTAGATATTTAACTAAAATTTTAGAGTTATTTTCATTATTCTAAAATAGCCGACTAGAAACATAATTCACAGACAATTATATCAGGCCAAATTTATAATTTGTATTCTATAAATAAAAATGCTATGGAGAAAAAAATAAAAATCAAAGTTCTGAATTAAATGAATTTAAATTATACAATTGTACTTGCACTAAAATCTGCAAAAGAAAAGTAATGAGTGATTCAGATGTATCAATATATGTGCTTTTTAACTTTTTTTGAAGTTGCCTAGCACTGCTTTTCTTAAATTTCTGCGAAAGTAGTTTATGCGTACTCAATAAGGCGTTCAGAATTTGGAGGGGAAGGGCAAGTTCTAGTCTGCTTCGTGTGAATTTATGTTCCCCCGATTTTTTTGGACATTAGTTTGCTTTATTGAGAAGAATTGATTCTAGTTATCAAATTTTAATAGAATCAAGACTTCTCAACGACCTAGATAACCCGGCAAGTGAGTTATTCTATTTTATCATGGATGATAAAAAAAAAGGGGGTAATTTTAAATGTACCCACTAAATCATGCTTCTCACCTCAATTTGATAGAACTTTTTTTTTCACCCCACTAAATTTTATAAAAAAACTTTCAACTCACCCTCTTAGTGGGGTGAGTTGAAAGAAACCTGTATGACTTCACAGGGAGAATATTTAGTGACAAAAAACTTTGTCGGTAACTAGAACATACACAAAAATTATTTGATGGCAAAATAATTCATAATTTTTGTGGCCTAAACATATTATGATAAGTAAATGTTCATGTTGCGAGAAATTAATATTACGACATCATTTCTAATAACACAGAACCACAAGAATAATTGTTGAAATAATTTGATGGATGAACTATCCAATGCAAAAAGTTTCACATTCCTTGGTTACAATTTAACTTTTACATGTTAAAAAAAATAGTTTAACATGAAAAAAAAATATTCATATTTTTCCCTATTACAATAGACTTAGAATTGCATACAATAATCTGTAAAATAAATGTTGAGAATAACAAAAAAGAATTACACGAAAAGTTTGTATTTTATTTGAAATTTTGGAATCTTGATTCTTGTATATTTTCTTTAATAAAAAGTAAGAAAATTAATGAAGAGAAGAAAATGAGTGAGGAAAATTGAATAAAAAGAAAAAAGGAAAGAAAATAGAACCAACGTTAGCTACAGGTGTAAAAGTGATGGGGTGAGTTTACAAGTTGGGTTTAAGGTTAAATTGCTAAAATTTAAACTTTAGGTGGGGTGAAAAGATTAATTAAAGGGGTGCATTTAAAATCACCCTAAAAAATTTAAGAAGCGCTATTTGTTAATAATTTTTTAAATTGGAAATGGGCAAAAACCTCTCCCCAAAAATGTTTTTCCGAAAATGTATTACAAAGATAATGTTGCACTTTTTTTGTGGAACTCAAACAATATTATTTTTTGGTTTTGTTGTAGAACTCGGACAAACCCATTTCTAATATCTCTTTTTAAAAAAGAAAAAGTAGTCTTTGGAAATGACATCATTCTTTCAAATAAGTTATGGACCATATCTCTCAATTGAAAAGGCAAGAGCCTGAGCGTGCGGAAGCTAATTAAATAATTCTAGATTTGTTATTTGGTGGTTGAATTTTTAAAAACTAATTTTAATCGAATAAAAAAATAAATTCTAGAAGTTTACATATTTTAATTTTGAAAAACTTGTTTAATATTTTCTAACACGTATTAATTAATAAAGTAATTAAATATATAAACAAATACCATAATTAATAAGGTATTCATACATTGCAAGACTAATTTTCAACAATCCACTATATGCACAAAAATTTATAAACTCGATTAATCTTAAATCATACAGATTTATACAACTTGAATCGCACAAGTAGCATACAAAAGTTTTCTTCTTCTGTTCATATATTCTTCTTATCCAAATCGTATAAATATGTTCACAACGAATCACTTGCCACAGTATTGCACAAATCTTCAACATTTTTTGTGAATCACATGCACTTTGAGATTTGATTTATTTTTTAAATAAATAATGCTTGTTTTTGGCATGAATTAAAAGCCTTTAGGTGATTTTATATTTTGAGATTTTAATATCTCTTTTAAGGTTTGAAATTTCTTTCAAAACATGTGTAAAATTTTTTTACCTTATGCTTTTTTTTATATAAAAATATAGATATCAATTTTCTTTAGAAAAATATTAAAAATACTTAAAACAAAATTTTTTTGATAAAAATATGTTATCCAAAAATAGAAACCGAACCAGTTCAACAGCCAAAAATTATACCAATTTAGAATTGAAAATTAAATTCCAACCCCGAATTACGAGCCGGATTGATCCACATTTTTATAATCCGTACCAATTCGCATTTGGGCCCACCCCTTCAACTTTTAAAACCAAGCGCGCATTAAAAGATGGCCACTTATAAATGAATACGTGGCTTTGTCGTTCATAAAGTTAAATTCCGAAAGGATAACACCTCTAAACCACACATTGGTTTAATTGAATGGGGCCCACTAGAATTTTTTATTTTTGACGATTTAACTTTTTCAAAGTTTAATTTTTTTAATTAATATATTTTTTTATTTTGTTTTTGGCCGTAATAAGTCTATTTGAATTCTAATTCAATCCAAAATTTTAGAGTAACTATAGGAACACGATACGAACATAATTTAAGAATTTTTTCATTATTTCAATTCACTTAAATATTACATACATGAGAAAAACACAAATAAAATAGTTTAACTCAAAAAAGTTTTGTAAAAACACCACCTAGAAAATAAAATTCAAATTTCAATACTCACCGTATCTATTTCGATGTAATTCTTCAATGTATCACTTCAATAACTTGACTTTCTTTTTAAGTAAATGTATTTTTTTCGAAAAAATAAAGTTAATACAATTTTAGACTTTACATCAATTAGTGAGAGATTGTAGGTTCCATTCTCATTGTAGCGAGTTTTGAATGAATTTGTTGAGCTGCCATTTGATTAGGATATCACATATACTAAAATAATAAAAATAAAAATATTAATAAAGTTTCACGTATGACTTATGTTCACGAATGTTAGTAAACTTACAAGAGATGGAAAGCCCAGACATAATATTCAAACCAAGTTTCTTGACTTAATAGTATAAGACTAATACCGGAACAATCTTAGAGTGGACTTGATGCTTCCAAGGTCGATTTTTAGCGTTGGCAAAATAATGCTTGGTCAGGTGCAGCTATGCACCACAAGTGAAAATTAGTTAAGATACGCAAAAACTGTCCTAAACACCCTGTAAGATTACCCAAAAAATAAAAATAAAAAAATGAAGACACAATTATCAGAAGTAAAATAATTACAAAGATATTCTTTGTAACATGCGTACCCCTTTTATGCATGCAGATTTTTTATTTTTTTTGTTAGGCATGTTATTACTGAAAAGTGCTATATTTGTAAAATAAAAATTGAGATTAACAGCATCTGCAGCAGTTTTTTAATTTTTGTAATTTATTATCTAAACTTTACACATTGAATAGGAAAATAAAAAAGGGTCTCCAATCTTCGGTTAGAAATCTCTGTTATGTAAAAGGTCCCTGTATTTTACACCAATTAATATACATATATATATATATATATATATATTATATAGACATAAATATCTGACATAAAAATTTATATATCAAATGTGATAACCAGGGGCGTAGCCAGGAATTATAAGTGACCCGGGTTAAGAATTAAACAATGACAACGTTAAAATATAACAAACCAAAATGCAACTATAATATATTCAAATGCATTCAAAAGATACCAACTTTTTATACACGTTGGAAGCGTAGATATGAAATATTCAAAAATATACAAAAAAATATAATAATTTCCCCTTATATCTAGCCATATACGCCATAAATACAAACAAAAAGACATAATAGCCTATCGTAATTGAACCTTGCGCTCCTTAACAGAATCAAAATGAAGGTGGTAATGCATTGATAAAATTTTAATAGGTGTAGAGTAGTAATATTAGAAAAAATGAAGTGGGCTATACACATTTATATACACATATATTTATAAATAAAATTTAAGTCTACTACTAAAAAAAAAAAAAAAGTTAGACCCGGGCTACAGCCCGGGGTAGCCCAAGCACAGCTACGCCCATGGTGATAACTATGTATTGGTTAAAAAAATCTTATCACGATTTATTATAATCAATGAATGATTAATATATTAATATGTCATTTTTTTATATCATATTCTTATTGGAAGAATTTTGAACGTCACTTCATCACTGTATAATTATGCCTTCTTAGAGTTATGAAATATAATTAATGAATTTCTAATTTTATCATTGCATGATTATTTTTATTAAATTGTAAAATGTGTGATTCGAACCCATAATATAACTTTCATGTTATTCTAATTATATGAAACAGACAGGAAAAAAAGTAGTCTGGTTATGAGAAACAGACAAAAGAAGTTTTCGTTTCCACGATTAAGTAAGCCATCTTTCTTACAAATTTCATTATTGTTTCCAAAATTTTATTACACAATATATGTTATATTAGTTGTTTCCAAAAACCCATTTTTTCTGTCAATGTACTGCATTCCTACCAACCCAAAGTGGACAAACATATTCTGAAGAAAGAATAACATATCTTATGGTAATATTATTATCAAAAGTAATTTTTATTAAGGGTAAAAGTAAAGTATGCATTATAATTGTAAATCTTGTTTTAATTATTTTATTTTGTTTTGTTTTGTTTTGATATTAACTTCAATTGCATCCACAACTTTACGCCACCTGTTGAACTAAAAAAAATTGACAATTAAAAAAAATGTCTTATTGGAGAAAAAATTTCACACTAAAGCTAAAGAATAATTTTTTTTAATAAATGAATGGCTTATTTTTTATTTTATTGATACACTACAAGAAAAATGACAATTAGTGGCGAATTTTTAGTGGGAGAGTAAATTTTTCCCACTAAAAGACACTTTTTGCAGCAAATTGAACGATTCCCACTAAAAGTTGGTTGTTGTGTACATTATTAGTGGCGAAAGTAGTGTTCCCCACTAATGTTGCCGTTAAAAGTGTGGCGGGAAAAAAAAGTGAGTTGGCGCCAAATAAATTTTGGAATTCGTAGCGAAATAAAAAAATCGCCACGGTAAGTGGTATTTAGTGGGGAAGACCAGTTCGCCACTAAACAAAAAAATAGTTAGTGGGTAAGTTTGTAATCCCCACTAATGAGTTACAATTGATGGGAAATAAGATCGTCATAAAAGATCTTGATGATAATTAGTGGTGATTGGTTGGTGGGGAGTTGAAATTCCCCACGAAAAAGTATTTTTTGGTAGGGAATTCAATAATTCTCGCAAATAGATAGTAATTGTATATACCACCTGTGGCGAATATTTATTTGGCCACAATTTCCCCATTAAAGAACCGTTTTGCAGCAAATTCAACAATTCCCACTAAAAAGTTGGTTATTGTGTACACTATTACTGGTGAAAGTAGTTTTTCCCCACTATTGTTGCCACTAAAAGTGTGGCGGGAAAAAAATTGAGTTGGCGCTAAATAAATTTTGGAATTCGTAGCAAAATAAAAAAATCGCCATGATAAGTGGTATTTAGTGGGGATGAACAATTCGCCACTAAAAAAAAAATTTAGTTAGTGGGTAAATTTGAAATCCCCATTAATGAGCTACAATTGGTGGGAAACAAGATCGCCATAAAAGATCTTGATGATAATTAGTGGTGGCAGGTTGGTGGGGAGTGGAAATTCCCCACCAAAAAGTCTTTGTTTTGTAGGGAATTCAATAATTCCCACAAATAGATAGTAATCGTATATACTACTTGTGGCGAATATATAGTTGGCCACAATTTTCGCACTAAAAACAGTTTTTATAACAAATTCAACGATTCCCACTAAAAACTTGGTTATTATGTACACTATTACTGGCAAAACTAGGATTTCCCCACTAATGTTGCCACTAAAAGTATGGCGGAAAAAAAGTGAGTTGGCGCCAAATAAATTTTAGAAATGATAAGTGGTATTTAGTGGGGAAAAACAGTTCACCGCTAAAAAAAGAAATTGCTATAATTGGTGGGAAATAAGATCGCCATAAATGATGTTAATGATAATTAGTGGTGAATGGTTGGTGGGGAGTGGAAACTCCCCATAAAAAGTATTTTTTTTGTAGGGAATTAAATGATTTCCGCAAATAGATAGTAATTGTATATACCACATGTGGCGAATATTTATTTAGGCACAATTTTTTTACTAAAAAACAGTTTTTGTAGCAAATTCAATGATTCCCACTAAAAAGTTGGTTATTGTGTATTCTATTACTAGTAAAAATAGTTTTCTCCATTAACAAGGTATAATTGCTGAGAAACATGATCATCATAAAAGACCTTGATGACAGTTAAATAGGGAATTGTTGGTGGAGAGTAGAAATTTCCACTAAAAAGCCTTATTTTGACTGGAATTCAATGATTCTATGAAATATTAAATTCACCACTAAAAGTTATAATATGATATGATCCATCTAGATTAAATGCTATAGTTGTATAACTAATTAATGGCACGCAGTATATAAGCAACTTTGTTATTTATTAGTTTTTTAAACAAACAAAAAAAATTAAAGTATGCTTGTCAAATGATCGAATTATATTTTTACCCAAATTTGATTTAAATCTGGTATACTTAGTCTTGTATAATTTAAGCAATTCATAATTTTATATGCATTGGATTCATCACAGATTGAATTGGATAGGTTATATTGTTAATCCGATTAAATTTGGATACAACAAGATTTGATATGGGCCATATCCGATCCGTTGACAAGTGTAAAAAGAATAGTGAGCATATTAATTTAAGAAAGAAAATACTCAAGTTCAGAGTACGAGACCATCAATTTTACTCAAATTTTAAAAGTAAGAGGTAGATCGATCTATTATAATCACACAATAACACAATATGAATTGACACAGAATTATAAATTAATGGGTGAACCTTAACGAATTCGGGCGGTCATCAGGTTCACCCATTTGATACAAAATGATAACGAATATGTTACATATTGTTTTTTAACTAATTTGAGTAGTACGTTAGAATTTGTATATATCTTACTACGTATGATCTATATATAGATTTTTATTTCTATTTTTTTTGTTAGCAATTTTAGTTTTGCTCTCATCTTATTTTAGTGAAAAAATAAATAAATTAAAGAATTAACATTATTTCAAAAAATAAAATTATCTCATTGGTGGGTATTATCAAATTGTGTACTGTCACCAGACAACTAACCAAATCATATATGAATTCGGAAAATATCACCTAATAGCTTACTAAGTCATGTTCGGGTAAAAGCAAAAATTACCTGTATAATATAACTTATTTATCATCATACATTAATTAAAAATAAAAGATTTTAAATTATAAAATTTTACAAAGTTATATATATGTATAATGTTTTTTTTAAAAAAAGGAATGAAGAAGAAGAATAAAGGAAAGTTGTATCTATTTATAATGTTAAAAAATCCCACTAAAAAAAGGAACCAATTTTTTCTCCCTCCAAACGAAAATATAGAGCGGGAGTCTGGGAACCCAAACGCGCTACACTTCTTCTTCTCTTTTATTTCTCCACAAAACCCCTAAATCCCTTCCTTCAACTTCTCACGACACCCTCACGCACACCTCAATCCCTCACACAGATCTCAATCACATCGTCGTCCCACTACCACCGTCTCTTCTCTCCGTCTGGCATTGCTTCTCACCATCAATCGTACCGCACTTTCTCACCGACTCCGGCGATTAACTCTCTCACTCTCCGATTCCAGCGTTTACCACTCTCGCTCTTTGGTTCTGGCCATTATAGGTAAGAATACCACTCTATCTTTGACTATACATATATATATATGTATATGTATATATATATTAAAGGCTAATTGCAATCAGATGATAGTTAATTGCAGATTAAACTAGAGAGAATCTAATACTGCTCTGTTTCCTTATGCCTAGTATTACGGAATATATAAATAAATGGAAAAAAAGTGGGCTCATAAATACGTAATTATTTTGATTATTATGACCGTGATGAATATCAGTAAATCGTAAGAAGCCAATTACAATGTTCAAAGCACCTGATCATATTCCAAACAACAGAATTTAAAATGGCCAAAAATTTTGGTTCATCAATTGAATAAAAGTTTAAATTTGTTCCAACCCAAAGAAAAGTGTGCAATTTGAATAACTAAGATACGAATTAATCCTATATAGACGACTAATACTTGCCCACTGGACTAGCTCCAACTAAAGGAAGAGCCATCCAGCACATGTAATGAAATTTATACCCTTGACTTTCAAAAGACAATTGCTAGAACTAAAAGAGGAAGAAGGGGGAGAGAGGGGGTTCGGACATTCCTTCTTTTGGTAGGTTTTTTCATTAGCTTCTTGTAAAATCCCTACTAATTAATATTGGTGATCATAATTACAAGATTTCATTTGAAATTATTTAATCATCATATTGACTAACATACAGTCGTTGTGAGTTCCAAGTATTTTCTTTACAATGTTATTGTTCTAGCTTACTGTATATGTTTGTACTTATACATTTTCTTTACAACTTAATAGGAGAATAATTTTTTTTTTAAACATACTAGTATCAACTGAAGTTTCAGATATAGTTCTGTATGTGTCAATCACATTTCTATAGGAAAGCAAACCTTTAACGATGGTTTTTAGTCGCCATCATTTTGATGCACAAATTGGTGACAAAAAACCAGCGCTAAACAGTGGTCTTAGAAAGGCCTAAAGCCGGGCTGCATTTTCTCTTTAACAAATTTTTTGATGAAGGTCAATATTCAAAAACCAGAGGAACATGGAAATTAATAGGAAAGTTAGAGCAATACAATATATATGCATAAAAAATTTAATAGGTGTAGAGTAATAATATTAAGAAAAAAATGAGGTCGGTTATACAATATATATTTAAAAATAAAATTTAAGCCTATTACTAATTTTTTTTAAAAAAAAAAATTAGACCTGGGCTATAGTCCGGGGTAGCCCGGCTGTAGTTCCGCCCTTGGGTTCAACTATAGCAAATGTAGGCCATGACTATTAACTTAACTCACTCCATAAATAAATGTCTCCGTCATTGACAACCTAGGTATTAAGTAGTAAGAATAAGATTCACTTCCTGTGCTTTGTTTTGAAGGCAAGATCAGGCTATAGAACGTTAAAGTCCAAGATGGCTTTTTAATTGTTTCCAATAAATATATGAATATTTATAAATAATGTTAAACTGATCTAATTTGCAGAAAATTCAAAATTCTTTGTTGGAGAAGGCACCCATCTTTATTAACGACCAACTGTCAAAAAGGAAATCACACAGCCATATTTGTACTGGTAAGTATGAATTCCTTTGAATAACTAATATAATATAAAGAATGCCATGCATGTATGGTTCGTTCCCTGTATGCACTCTTGACATACTTTGGTTACAATAATTTAATCTTGGAGAAATAATAATCTCCATCTTCATTGTCAAATATTTCTAAGAATAATGTTTTCTGTGTTTCTCGAAAGAATATCAAAGAAATGTGAATTATGCCTTACTCTTATTACTACTATTACTATTTGTGTGTTTGATTGGCATCATTTTCCATAGAAAAGTTTGAAATACTATTACTGTGTACTTTTCTATATTTTGGTAGTGTTTGATTGCTTTACTTTCTTAGCAATTCAAAGTCATCCAACTCTATGGTACAAGTAAATGATGCATAATTTGACGAAATTGAATTCTTATCCTCCCCCAACTGTTTTTCACCAACTGTTTTTCACTACAAAATAAAAAGTAAATGAAAAGGCCCCTGTCCCTTTCCTATGGTGTACATGTTGCAATATGGGTTGAACTAAAGTGAGGCTTTTAGTTTGAATCAATCATCTCAATCAATATTAAGGACGCCAGTCCATAGAAAGAATTGTGCTACTAATTTCATTTTATTTATATTTTGATTTGATATTAATGAAATCATTGGCTGAAATCTCATTTTATTTTATTTATATTTTGATTGGATATTAAATAAATTATAAGTTAGTTTTATTGAATGTAGAGAGAACTCCAGCGGGAACTAGAGCAAGCAGAATCTGTAATCTAACCATTAAGACGGGAATTTCCTTCATCGATATTGGGTATGCTTTAGTTTTTACTTGAAATGACCTCATTAAATGATAATTCCCTTCTTTTGCATGTTTTTTTTTCTATCCTGTACGTAAGAGCTTAAATTTAGTATCAATGTTAATTTGTAGTGATTTAATTTATTATCAATTTAATTTGTAGTAATTTGTATCATATTCTCTCTTATCTTCACAACTTAGGTAAAATTTCTCTTTTTTTAATAGCTACTACTTCTTTAGTATCAATGTTAATTTGTAGTGATTTAATTTGGTTTAGTTGATATGTGTGATGCTATGTTCTTCTGATTTGTGATCTTCTTGTAACTTGTTAGTGTTGATTTTGATCCGGGTTTGATTTTGATCGGGTTTGATTTTGATGTTTAATTTGAATGCTTTTGTATACTATGGTCCATGGGTACATGTCCTTTAAAATTTCTATTTGATGGACCAGTCTAAAATATTCAACTGAAAGTCATGAGTATTTTTGTTTTGTGGAGCATTATATGAGTATATTTGATATATATATATATATATATGAATATAAAGAAATATATTAACTATTCGGAACATATTAAGAATCAAATTTCTTTTGTACTTTTGAAACATAATCAAATATTCAAATAACCAATATACCACATTCATCTCAAATTGATAGTTAAATTTATATTATTGTGTGGAAAAAAAGGCTTAAACCAAATGAGTTGTTTATGTTGGCAGGCAACTTTCTTTTTTTAAATTATATTAGTTTTCTACAAATAAAGTGGTGTCCGTTTTTTTCTTTCTATGATCTTTTCAAAATATTAATATATGGTAGATCCTTTATATAAGTCATTCTGTTTGTTTAGATTTTTATATTAGAACCTCCCATTTAAGGCTTTTTGCTTATTCTTGTTAAATTTTTTGTTATTCATAGTTTTTGAATTTATTATCCATTAAAGGATTTGATGGTTCTTGCTTTATTTTTTAGTTACTTAAGTCTTTCTACGAATTAATACAACGAAATACAGTCTTTCTCTCTCTATTTATATATACATGTGTGTACTGGTACTTGGCAGCACTTGAACCTTGTGATATTTTTCATTTGATGTTTCTTGTACAAATTATCCATACCTACATCACTATAATTTGAGATAGTTTAATTATTAATAAGTGGTTTCAAATGCAGGTTAGGAATTGGGATCAAAGACAAAACATAGCTAGCGAGAAAAAATGAAGTTTGAAGACTTAACCATTATTATTTTGCTACTTATTAGGTATATCACGGTGATATTGGTTCTCGCTTTTGAGTCACATTAATTTTTTTCTTAGTTACTACATTAAGTATTATATTTTATTTTGGATTTGTTACTTTGATGGATTTGTATTGGGATGACTTTTGTTGCTAAACTATGGATTGCTATTATGTTTTATTAAGAAAATGTTAATTGAAAACTTTAGTAATTGATTTTTTTGCTTTTGCTAGCTAAGTTAATCTTAAGTACTGTTATATTTTGCAGCAAAATTCTTGTTACAAATTTGCCGCTAAAGATAATAGTTCGAGGGCATTCTATTTTTTTAACTGGCCACTAAATATAAAATTTTGTGGCTATTCCATAATATTACCGCAAAAAGTTCATTTGTTGCATGTGGAAATCAGCTTTATAACTAGTAGGAACATAATTTGCCACTAAAGATAATATTTTATGGTGATTTCCATTTTTCCCATAAAAAAAAATTCAAGTTGTGGCGATCAATTTTATCATTCATGGGAAAACAATTTGCCAACAAATATTATCTTTTATGGCGATTTCTAATTTTCCCACAAAAAAATATTTAACTTGTGGCAATCAATTTAAGAATCTGTGAGAAAATAATTTGCCTGCAAAGATTATCTTTACTGGCGATATTCGTTTTTCCCCACAAAAAAATTTATGATTGTGGCAATTATATTTATTATTAGTGGGAAAACAATTCCCTAGCAAAGTTGCATTTAGTAGTGATTTGTTATTTTGCCACAAATTCTTTTCTTTTTTTGGCAATCGATTTTACCGTTGGTGGAAAAACAAATCGCCACGAAATATACTTCTTTTATGGCAAATTTGTTTTTCCCCAACAAAAATGCCTTTTTGGTGGCTATATAGCTTGTTTTTTGTGGCGAAATTGTATAGTATTTGTGGGGACAAATAATCCCCGCAAAAAAAGATATGTAGCAGCGAATTCTTTTCCCCAACAAAGGTGCATTTGGTGGTGATTTATTATTTTGCCACAAATTCTTTTTTTTTTTGGCAATCGATTTCACCATTGATGGAAAAATAAATCGCCACTAAATATACATCTTTTGCGACGAATTTTTTTCCCCAACAAAAATGCATTTTTAGTGGCGATATAACATGTTTTTTGTGGCGAAATTGTCTAGTATTTGTGGGGATAAAAAATCCCCGCCAAAAAACATATATAGCAGCGAAAATATTTCCCCAACAAAGGTTTACATTAGTGGGGAAATAATTTTGTTCGCCACTAATACCTTTAGTGGCACGTTTTTACCGGCAAAGTAGTGGCAAAAGAAATTTCGCCACCAAATGTTTTAGTGGCGATTTTTTAACTTTTAGTGGCCAACTTTTTTCCTCCAAATAAGTCATTTTCTTGTAGTGATAAGATGACATGTGTCTTTTTTTTTTCATTACAAAATGACATCTTAACTCTTAAAATAAACAAAAAAATATCAATATGCATTAAAATATGAATTGTAATATGAACTTTGGAATCCATATTTCATTGTAATATGAACTTTGCAGTCTATATTTTACTATAATATGAACTTTGCAGTCCATATTTTTGGTGCAAAATTCATATTGCAGTCCATATTTCATTGCAAAGTTCATATTTCAGTACAAATTTATGTGCATAGTTTTTTTGTTTCACTGCAATATGAACTTTCACTGCAAAATTCATATTGCAGTACAAGTTTAGTACAAATTTCTGTACTAAACTTTTTTTTTTGTCTAAAAACACATTGAACTCCCAATAACATTTCAATTTGTCACAACCATATAATACTGTTAACAGAGTTAATGGAAAAACTGGGAAAAATTCGTGTAAATCAAAAATTGTATATTTTTCTTCAAAATTGGTATGCATGATTGCTTCTATATATTTTTTTTCCTCATTCAAACGAAGAGTTATATTTTAATGAAGGAAAAATATACAGACTTTTTCAACAAAATTCAATCGTCATTCCCTTAATTTAAACCCTAAACTTACATAAATCAAAGTATGATGAAGAAGACGATCATCAACAAAACTTAAAAAACATATAGAAGCAACCATGCATACTAATTGTGAGGAAAAATTAACAATTTTTGATTTACACAAATTTCTTCTAATTTTTCCATTAACTTTGTTAACAATATTAAATAATTTAGTCAAATTGAAACGTTATTAAAAGTTCAGTGCATTAGTATTATTTAGTTTTTATATAAATAAAAACTTTTTAGCTGATCTATTTTCTAGATTCAATTTATTTATAAAACTTTTTGGACTTGGTCACTGTAAAAATTATTAATCCCGAATCTCGTTAAAGAAATCCAACTATTTAACCTAAAAAGTAATATTAAAAAAAATGGCACGCTTTTTAGGTAAAGACTAAAGGGCGTTGACGTCTAAGTAATATATATATATATATATATATATGCGTGTGGCTCGCTTGTGCAGAATAACAGTCTGCAACCTGCAACATTTCCATTCTGGATTCGTGCTACTTCAGGTACTTAAATATTTCATTTAATTCATCCACTTCTGTTTCTGTTGTTATCTACCAATTATAGTAATAATTAATCTTTCGCTTTTCATTATTGACAGTTCTTTTCATTCTATCTGGATTCGTGCTACTTCAGGTACTTAAAATATTCCATTTAATTAAACCAGGTTTGTTTCTGTTGTTATCTTCCAATTATAATAATAATAATAATATTAATATTCAGCTACTATGACCTACTCCAGAATTCTTTGAATTTTGCTGCTTACGTTAATCAAATTTTAACACCATTAGCAATTTGTTTAAAAAAAATAAAAATTGTTCTTTACAAATTTACCCCCGTCTTTTCCAAATAGCCTCTGTGCTTATATAGTAATGTAATTATATCATTATGAATACTCTTGGGGTCCGTAAAGGAAAAAAAGAACATAAAAGAAATTAAATATTTTCCTGCAAATTGCATTTTACATTAAATACAAAATTTTCAAAGAAATTTTCCAAAAAATTATGCAATTATTTATATTAAAAAGTAGTTCGTATCTTTAAAAAGAAAAAAAACTATTATTAATTATTAATTTTGTAGGAATTAATTATAACTTATGGAATTATACCAATTATTTTGTATGATTAAAAACATCATTTTAAAAAAAGAAAAACATTTATTGATTATTATAATATATTTATATGAAAAATTCTAAATGTAAATTATAACATTCTATAAGTAATTATATCAATACATATATATACTAGTGAGATGATACTTCCTACCATAAGTTATACTAAGTATTTATCTAAATTAACTCATTTTTAAGATTTGAATTAGTAATTTAATATTTTAATTATGTTTACATGGTATTAAAAAAAATCAATTGTTTAATTTAGGAATTTCTTCAAAAATGAAAATATTTATTTTGATTTTTTAAATAAAATAGAGCATTCACTATATTATATATATATATAGTTAATATAAAAATATTTGATGGGTCATCACTTTTAAATATAATAAAAATTTACAAATTTAAAAAAATATCCATCATACCCTATAATAAAAAGAATATACCATCTTACTACTATATATATATATAGTATAAAGTAAAACTTCCTTGACCTAACCACAACAAACAAAATTCAAGGGCTAAAAATGCATCTAGCATATTCAGGGGCCATTGTTATTAAAAAAATAGAAAAAAGAAAAAAGAATTTCCATACGTACTAATCGTTTTTGCTGTATCCTCTCTCTCTCTCTCTCTCTCTCTCTCTCTATGCAAAATGTTGTCCTCCTTTTCTCTCATTTTCTTACTATGACTTTTTCTAAATCTTTGATTTAAATCTCTTTATAAAGTTTAAATATGAACAACTAAAAAAATCATTTTAATTTTTAATTTTATTCTTTTTCTTTCAAAATTTATTTTGCATACTTATCAATCGCTTTACCTTTATTTTTACTTTTCCACTTTTTATAATTGTCGATGTAATTTGTTTTAGAAATAATCTATTACATTTTTTAATGTTAAAATTTATTTTTATATTCTATTAGTCAAAATGTGAATGTCTTCATGTGAAAATATTATTTTTATTTAACAAATAAATTACCTTATATTATTTTTCTAATTTTCTGACGCCATATTTTTAAATTATTTTTTTACATAGAGACAAAGGCAAATTACATTGGATGCTGCATTATGTCAAACCTTATTAATTAAATATATTCAGAAAAACAAAGAGAAATTCTTATCCTAATTTTTTACAGTTGGCTACCCTGATACTCACATTACGATCTTAACTAAAATTTTGTTTTTTTGGCCTTCTTGGTCATCATGCTTTTTACCGGATACTCAAATGTAAAAATCACTACCAGTACCTGAAATTCATTTTAACCATCTTAATTAAAGATTATTTTTATCTTTCTTCTTTTACTGTTTTTTACAAAATATTATTCTCATTTTTTTTGTAAACAACATTCAGTAGCTTTTAGATATTTGAGAGAGCAAGACAAAAAAAGGAGTAATTTAAAAATAAAATAAAAATCTGTATGTTAAAATGAAAGTTCAAATTTCTATTTAAACGTAAACGTAATCATTCCAACAAATCTCAAATTAATTTGCTTTATTCTTATTCTCTTTTAAGTTGATATTAAACTTTTACTGGAAAAATGCATAAGTTGAAGGATTCTTAATTTATTGAGTCAATATTTGATTGTTTGGTAGACCTTTAATCATTTTGATTTTTGCTTTGTAAATATTCTAGTTTGACTTATTTTAATCTATATTTTTAAATTTTCCTATTTCAAAATTTTCATTTAAAAAAGAAAACCCACGTGGAAAGGAGGTGATACCAAAAAGTAAGTAAGGTCCGGCAATTATTGTTCATCACCCTTTTTACATTAAATACTTTTTTAAATTACACAAAATATCATAAATTTGTATTTTTGTAATAGTGCCGGATGGTGCCATTGTTTAGTGTATATGTCTTTGGTGCTCAGCATTGCAACATAGCATGGTACTAATTGTGTCAAATAAGTTTTCTACTATATATAAACTCACCATAGCATAACGTATTTTTTTGGAAACTAATTTGCATCTATGACATGTTTGCATTAACCGTAAAATACTACTATTATGTTCATAAACTAGTTTTAAATTTTTTTGTAGTTTTTTAGTTAAAAAATGAATATAATCTTTTTTACTGGTGTAAATTATAAGTATCATAAAATTAAAGATGCTCTCAAAAGTAATTAAAATTAAAAGATGCTCGTCAGTAAAATAAAATATGTCTTCATCAATTAGTGAGAATCCTGACAAGAGATAGTTTACGCCCTTTATTTACTTATAGCGGACTTGAGTAAGGTTAGAAAAATGAGAAGCTATACTAATTTAAATTATTTTATAATCTACATAATTCAAAAATTTTATTTGTTATAATATCCTACATGTATTGAGTTGTGTTTCGAATTCTAGCAGTGTTTCGAATTCTAGCACAAATTATATGTGTTTGAGATTTATTAATTAGCAAGTGAATATTACACTATTTTGAATGAATGCATGTATTATGATAATGACTTGTAAAGAAATCAAAGAGGAATAATGCTCATTCGAAATGTCTATCATAAATTATCTATATTCATAATGTTTGAGATCTGAAACTCGCACAGGGCTAGGCAGAGCTAATAACTTTTATAAGGGGGCAAACTTAAACTAATATTACTTTTTAAAAATTAAGACTCCGTTTGATAACAACGTGAAAAATGATAATAAAAATAATTAATTTGGACGAGAAGATGAACAATAAGTTTAGGGATGTAGTGAGATACTCTCGATCTCATACTCATTTTTGTGTATATACGTTCTCCATCCTCCTTTATGTTTTGTGAAAAAAATACCAAAGAATTTTTTTCCATAAAAGAAGTAAAAAAGTCAGAGTTAATCTTATCACGTCCCTCAACTTATTTTCTAACTTCTCACAAAAATATATTCTTTCACTTTTTCCTACTATTTTTCATCTTATTATCAAATATAGTATATATAATTAAAAAAGAAAATTTAGTACTAATATTATTTTTGTTCAAGATTATGCTAGTACAAGAATTTAACATTTTTATGATTTTTAAAAAGAGTCATAAAAACTTGTTTATGATTGTTATATCACTTTCCAAAGGAAAAATAAAAACCCACTGCTTGCAAGACTCAATCTTGATACCTCAAGATGCAACTAATACAACAAGAAGCACAATATCACCCCGCCAAGTAGCACCATTATAAGAAAGTGGCTACTAATTAATTTTTATCTCTTATTAGTACAATTTTTCTTTTCTTCATAACATAAAAACTTCGCTTTAATTTAAAACTTTTTTCCCCTTCTCAATTCGATGACCCATTTAGTATTTAAAAATATACATATGACCCTTTTTTCTTATTTAATATATATATATACAGAGCATTTTTGGTAAGGTCCATACCTTACGGATTAGGGCTTTTTACAACACTTTTGTATCGTAAAAACACTTGGGGGTGTGTTTTTACGACGCAAAAGCGTCGTAAAAAGTCCGAATCCGTAAAGTCTGGACCTTACTTGAAATTTTCCCTATATATATATCTCAAATTTTTAAAATTCTCATAACACTTGAATATTTTTTCCTTTTATAATTATATTGTCAAAAACGAACATAAAATTAACTTTAAAATACTTTTCTCAAAAGTAACTTATAGTTAATAAACATGTATAAGTATTGACACTGACAGACTTATAAAAATAAATAAAGATAACATTTTTCAGAAAAACAATCATAAAAATAACAAAAAAATATCTTTTATGACTTTTTTAATAAAACTGACATAGAGTTACTAAACATACATGACAATTAATTTGAAAGAGTCATAAAAAGTAAATGAAAATGACTTTTTTTTCGAAAATGCAGTCACAAAAACCAAAAAAATTACCTTTAATGACTTTTTTTTTCAAAATTGACATAAAATTAATTTTAAAAACAGTCATATAAATGTAAAATTCTTGTAGTGTGGAAAAAAGTAATTTTTAAAAAAATAATTATAATGATAAAATTACAAATTTCAAAAATTTGTTGGGGTGAGTGGCTGTGGGTTCTTTATAACCCCCCCCCCCCTCCCCCCCCCTCTTCATCACTAAATACAATGGTCGATCAATTATTTAAGATATACATTTCAAGATTCATATCATTTTTATTCAAAAAAAAGAAAATAAATAAAGGACTCATATTTCTTACTTCAACAGGACTAGCTCCGAATTAGGACAATTTTTTTGTTTTTTTAGAAATGTAGTAGATGCTAAGTAAATACTAATTAGGCACTCTACATATCTTCAAAGTTGGCACTGCTAAGACAAAAATTGTTAAAAATATATGACTTGTTTATAGTTTCATTTCAGGAAAAACATTGAAATAATGAATGATGAGGCCATCGAGAATGGTGAGACCATCGAGCTGGAGTCGGGGTCAAGGTCAGGGTCAGGGACTACCGTTGATCCACAAGGTTGCATTTTTTTTTTTTGATTTTTTTATCACGAGATTTAATAAATTATAAAATTGTAAAATACTATGATTTTAAAATTGTAAGATTTATCAAATCTTTTTTCTTTTTAGCCACGGGATTTTACATTGAAAATCTCAAAATTTTAAAACCTTATATACCTTTGCATGATTGGGTTCAATTCATGGAAAAACTTATGCAATGATAAAAAAAAAAATTTAAAAAACAAGCTTGTTACGAATTTCTAATTACGTTAGATAGCCATGTCAAAATTTTTACTATATATTCAAACAATATTGTAAGGAGTATCATAAATGATATGTCAGTGCAATCATCAAGAATTGAAACTAGAGAAATTATATAAAGTAGTAACATAATTTTTTTCTTTAAAAATTTATATGATCTTAACATAAACAAAAGCTAATAAAATTAAAGAACACAACCTTAAAATTCCTATATTTTTTTTGTAATATTTCAAATTAATTTTTTTATCTCAAGTTAATAATTAAATATTTATATTATAGTGTTATAATTAAAGGTTTAATTTTAAATAAATCAAACAAATATTTGATAAATAGGAAGAGCGTGTAAAAAATGAAAATACTAAATACAACGTTATTTTGAATAGGCAGGATTCTCAAAATCCCAACCTTTTGAATGAATTCTAAAATCCAGATTTTTAAATTTCACAAATTTTTAAAATATTGTCATTCTCAAAATCCGCCAAAAAAACACACTCCAATTGAATTTCCGTATGTTAATTTGCTCCTTTTCTTCTTTAGCTGTCCTTGTAATTTTGTTTCGTTTTCATACAGCTTGTGTGTATATAGATATATATGTATTATATTAAGCATGCGTGGGAGGGTATATTAAGCGTGTGTGTGGGAGGGACACTGCTGTCTTTTTAATGCGCATTTGAAATTACAAAATTATCTTTTATTACAGTAGAAAGAAAAAAAAATACTACTTAATTAAACTAGGATTCAACCTCATGAAATACATCAAGTTTACAAAGTGTAATTTTGCACTATATGCTTTCGGGTGTAATTTTATAATCTATTAAAAATCTACATAACAACAAGAGTATAAGATATAATATTGTCAATGCATCAAACATAACTAGAAAACATCCCTAATTATGATAATCAAACTAGCATGTATTGCGTGGCGTTACGCTGTTCACTACTTCATCTTCAATATATACTCAAGCCAAACGACAACTGCGATACATAGGAACAAAAGATGTGGGGGTTCTCATCTCTAGAAATTTCTCTGATAATCCATCTATTCTATGTATTCCCATTTAGAGAATGGGTCTTATTTTTGGGTAATTTTGTTTCTATCTACCAAATCTTGCAGTTAATCCACCCTTAAATCAAGAAAATTTTGAACACGATTTTACCCTTTTTAAAATTAATAGGTATATCCACCAATTAAAATTAAATTATAATTATATAAATTTAGATTCCATTTTAATTAAGATTCCTAATTTAAATATGATTCATAATCTAAATATGACTGTTTTTTAATTGACTTCATATTTACCTTGTTAAAAATATTTCAATGTTTTCGGGTTGGTTCTGTGTGTGTATTGATCAATTTCAACATATCAATACGTATTTTTTCGAAGAAAAATACAAAACCTAATATAAATAAAAAAGTTCACAAGGATCAAGACAATATAAATAAAAAGTTCTCTTCATCACTAAAATAAAATCTAAATTAAGTCATTATATATTAAAGTCTAATTCATTAATAAAATAAAATAAAAGTAAATTATGGTTTTCTTATTAGGTTCTTTTATATATATATATGGGAATATCCCATTAGTTCAACTTCGTTTCTTTTATTCTTCACTAAATACATAAAGATTGTTTTCTTTATGTATATATATTTGGGAATATCATATGCGAGAAAGGATCTTAAGAGGACCAATTTTTTTATTCTTAAATGCAGACCAATCAATTTGAGGGGGTAAATGGATGAATTTTTTTATGAAACTTGGTGAAAATAATCTCCATGATTAGCAGATCACCTCCACCAAATTTTATTATAAAATTCAATCGAGAAGAGGGTTAACTAAAAAATTGATATACGTGCACATTTTTTACCGTTAAAATTTAAGATGTTTAGCTAACCCACTTCCCAATTGAATTTTTTAATAAAAATTGGTAGAGATGATCCGCTAATCATGGAGATCGTCTTCACCAAGTTTCATAAAAAAATTCATCCGTTTACCCCTTTAAAATGATTGATCCGCATTTAAGGACCAAATAAATGGTACTCTTTAGATCCTTCCTATATCATATGCATACTTCAAATATATAATAATTGTAACACGTTTTTTTTTCCGGGCCAAAAAAAATATCTGCATACCATTTTTCAAAAAGTAGTACATGTAGTGTTATGGAGCAATTACTTAATACCCTTGTACTATATAAAGTACTTAGTTAGTGAAGCTTCAAGCAGTAAATTAAGGTAGCAATATGAGGTGTATCAATATAAATGTAAATCTAATATTTAATTAAAGTTGCGCCCGAGAGATTTAGATCAAGTGGCATTGATTTATTTTTATTTTTTTTTATTTCTATCTAGGAGGTTGTGTATTTCATTCTCCTTCCTTTAGGATGCGAAGTATTTTCAATATACGAGACCTTTTTAAACTCTCGTCTTAGATTGAAAATAAAATAAAATTAGAGATGATTAAAAATGTAAAGATCATTTTGCATTAAATTTTATGAAAAATTTATCCGTTTAGCTTTTAAATTAAACTTATTAAAAAAAATAAACAAAAAGAATAATAATAGATTTAGAGGAGGCAAATCAATGTATTCATATCCTCTAAGCTCTTGTTGCCTTTGTGTTTGAAGGAGGACACATGAAATGGTTGAATGAGGCGGTCATAAAAAACAATTATTAAGACGGACTCGACCAATGGGTTCGATCAATTGGGTCACAAAGAACAGTAGTTGATTCCCATTCCTATAAATTAGGGCATTCTTAACAAATGGGAAAATTAGACATAACTCTTACTTTAAAGTAATATTTATAAAAGTGGGGATGGAGGAGACGGTGGAAAAGAAGGAGGCTGGCGGGTGGGTGTGGTGGGGGTTGGGGAAGAAGGAAGGTGAGGGTAAGAAATTAAAGAGGCTGGATTAATTTTTGGTTGTGTTATTTTACTTTAAAGTAAATTAAGATTTACTTATTGTTTAATATTAGTATCTAAATTTATAAAGTAGTTGAACTCATTAATTTAGTGGATATTTTAGTATTAAATTATTATTTAAAATAATTTTTATAGAATTAAATTTATAATATTTTTTGGTCAATTTATCCACGCTCGCGGATTAACTTAATAGGTAATGCAGATTAATTGCAAAATTTGGTGGATTGGAATAAAATCACCCTTTTTTTTAATAAGAAGTTGGAGTTTAATGGGTTTAGAAAATTAAAATTGGAAACATGAATACTCTCACGTCGACTTTGGTGTGGGATTCTAGTGGGTCACATGCTAGGGTGTGATGCAGGTGTATTTGCTCCCGTGGAATTTCACTTGCACGAAAATAATTAAGTCCTTCCAAGTACCTTAGATCTTGATTTTGAATTCCCAAATCCTTACCAACCTGGCTTCTTATTCGTTATAGTTGATGCATCTTTAGATAATTCTCCTCTTCTCTCCGGAATTTTTAATGTATTTCAATCTTATTTCTACTCATGACTTCTTTTGCATGCTTTTGGACTCTTTTTTTCCCTCACTTTTCACCTTATTCCTATATAATACAAAATAAATATTATTCTTCTACATTTTAAAAATTAATTATACTAACAAAATATTATTTATAAGTCTAAGTTATAAAATTTGGACACTTATTAGTTAATATTATTAGACAATAGTTGTGTAAATATTAAGGTATAAATCTAATGTGTCAACCCACTTTTACAAAAAACTTGAAGTATAAAAAAATTGTACTCCAATAGTAATTTTGCAAATTCTTGTGTAAAATTTGAAATAACCAATAATATACCAACACATATTAAATGTCAAATTATGCAATTTAATATTATTTTTTCTTGAATTTTTCTACACATAATTTTATCATAATAATGGATCTTGTTTTGTAGCTCTTGAAGATTAGATTTCAAATATATAATTTTTATTAAAATTATATTTTATACTAAAAGTTATTACAATTTAAGATTTTATAAAAAATCTGAGGATTAGAGAATGCTGATGTGGCCGTTCAAATTGAAAGTGTATTTTACACATCTGTTTACACAAAATGCAAACATAAAAGGACCACTGGAGATTAAATATTTTACAAGTTGTGTAAATTTTAGATAAAACAAAGTTGTACAAGTTTATTAGAGATACTTTAAAACACTTAACTTCTATCTAAATAGTACATATATTGCATATGTAGATTAATCTTATGGTTTTTGCATTTTAGAGCTAGGTGAGAGACCTCCTAAAGGTGTATTTACCCATAACTAACTATCGCCATAAGCTCCATGTTCATATATCTTCAAACTTTTTAACAACCAAAACGACGGCTAAATTATATATGGTCTACAATATGTTTATATACTAAATATATATATATATATATATTACTGTGCATAGCATTTCTGGTTAGGTCCAGACCTTACGGATTGGGGCTTTTTACAACACTTTTGTGTCGTAAAAACACTTGGGGGTGTGTTTTTACGACGCAAAAGCGTCGTTTTGCGTCGTAAAAAAGTCCCAATCCGTAAGGTCTGGACCTTACTTGAAATTTTTCCTATTACTGTGTATCATGTATAATTGATTTTTGTGAGAAATTAGAAAATAAATTGACAAATGTGGTAAGATATCTTCTTACTTTGTGACTTTTTCCATAAAAAAATTTTCTTTAGTAGTTGATGAAGAAAAATCTTCTACAAAAAATAATGAATGATGGAAGACATTTACTCATAAAAATGAGCATAAGATAGAGAGCATCTCATCATACATGCCTCAACTTATTTTCTGTCTTCTTACTTAAATTAAGTGTTTTTACTTTCATTTTCCACGTTATTATAAAACAAAATTTTAGAATTGCCCAAGAATTTAAGGGTGGTTGAACGCAAATAATGGGATTTTTCGTACTTTTTAATTCTATCAGAAGTAATGTGATTTAAAAAATATGCTACTTATGTTTTTCTGCATTCTTTTTTTTCCTTCTTAAAGTTAAATATATCAAGTTGCATGTATGTATTGTCGAAAATCACATACACCAAGTTGCATATGATCTAACCTTATATGGTAAACAAAATAAAAAAAATAATTATTTTCAAAACATTGGCCAATCTCGTAATGTTTGCAATGGTCAACTCCCTGTTTAATAATTTACGTTTGAGCTCATAAATTTATGACTTTTACGATTTGATTTCTTAACATGACTTATAAAAAACTTCTAATATAAATTTATCAATTTAAGATTTAAAAAACGACCCAAACAAATACTTATATTTTCCATCTCTTTAACTTCTTATTGAAGCTTGTACGACTAGTCAAAGAGAGTACACAAATAAACAGCGCCTCTATAAATGTGCATTGAAAGGAGACGTGGAAAGAGCTCGAACAATAATAGACGAAGACAGAAGCGTGGTACGGGCTTGCATAACAGATGGAGGGGAAACCGCGCTTCACATTGCAGCTGCTGGGAACCACTTGGAATTGGCGAAGAAATTGATTTCTAAGATGTCACCAGAAGACTTGAAAATGGTGAATAAAAGGGGAAATACAGCTCTCTGTTTTGCTGCTGCTGCAGAGGGAAATGTTGAAATCGCTAAGCTAATGATTGCTGAGTGTCAAGAACTGCGTGATATGTGTGAAGGTGAAGGAGTGAAACCTCTTTTTATGGCTGCAGTGCTTGGGCACCGTGACATTGTGGAGTATCTTTACCGCGACAGTTCTGAAGATGTTAAAAATTGGCCTGATGAGGAACAAGTTAAGTTACTCTTTGCTTGTATTGCTAGCAGCTTATTTGGTAAGTGCATTTATTCAACGTGTACGATTGTACTTTTACTTTTTTGATAAATTGAGTCATTTAAGAAAAAAATTTAACAGTTTGTAACGGATAAAGTTAAAATTTCTTTCTTTTTGTCCCTGGTTTAACAATTAGTTTTTATTTTTTGGTAGATGTCGCCAGCCAGATGATAGAAAATTGTCCGAAACTGTGTGTCCTTGCTGATGAGGGGGGTCAGACAGCATTGAGCAAGCTATCGCATATGCCTTCCGCATTTTCTGGCGGACATAGAAAGCCATTATGGAGAAGACTCATAAACTCAGGTTAGCTTCGAATTCGTTAATTTGGTTCAATTTCTTTTTAAATAACTAGAAATTGTTTCATACTTGTTTGAACTTGAAAATATACTCAGATTAGATAAGTATGCATTCATAATAAATTTTTTGTTAAATAAATAAATACAAAAAAGGAAAATCTAATAAAAGTGGGTGCACATAATAACCAACACTCCCATTTCTTCACTTTAATTAACTAATTGAAATTAACTAAAGCCACCATACAACCACCATCCCACTTCCACCGTTGGGCCGCTGCTGATACCACCGCCTTCATCTTCAGATCGTCATCCTCCTCCTCCTTCCACCATCCCACCTTCATTATAAGATATAGTTTCATCTTCATCCATTTCTTCAATACACATATATATATACTCGCACAAATGCATATACATACATATCCGAGTCGATCCACTGTTGATTTAGTATATATATATATATATATGTATAGAAAAAGAAGGAAGGGAACGAGGAGGTCCGCACAAGTACATGTTTTCTTCTTCTTTCGTCAGATCTAGTGGTTCTCTCTCTAAAGAATTATTCATCCCATATCTAGTTGTTTCTTCAAATTTGATTTATATGGTTGGTAAAGAATGTTGTTAATATATATATATATATATATAGAGAGCTAGGCTATAAAGAGGGATTCCCTCACTTTAATAAAAAGAAGGGATGATCATATGAAGGGGCAATTGAATGAATTTTTTCATAAGATTTTGTAGAGATGATCTGTATTATGAGTAGATCACCTCCACCAAATTTCAAAAAAAAAAAATCAACCTAAAAGTGGGTAAGATGATCTACTCATAATATAGTTCATCTCTACAAAATTTTATGAAAAAATTCATCCAATTGTCCCTCCATATGATCATCCCTTCTTTTTATTAAAGTGAGGGAATCCCTCTTTATAGCCTAGCTCTATATATATATATATATATAAATATGAATATATATGAGAAAATATTTAATACAATAATATATATTATCACTTATCAATTAAATTATAAGAAATCAATGACATTTGTAAAATGTGGTATCATATATTTTCTCGAATATATATATAGAGAGGTGAAAGAGGAGGAGAAAGATTTTTTAATTTTTTTAAATTAGTTAATTGTTAATTAAATAATATTAAAAATTAATTAATAATAATATGTGAGAATAAAATTAAATAAAAATAAAATGTATATTAGTGGAGTGTTTACGAGAATGATTATAAATAACGTCCACCTTTAAACATCACCTATTTGACTAGACGCCATTGAGGATGTGTGATTGTGAATATAGCTTGAAGATTTAGTGAGATTTGAGAGAGGGTGTAAATGACAAGAATACAGCTGCATATATATCCTTTGAACTTCTAGGGCTTTAAATTTGGAATAAGGAGTTTGTAGAGTCACGTGTTGGTTATTTTGTGTATATGAATGACATTTAATAGGTGTAAAAATGTGAAGACACATACACATATTAATCGGTTCGGTCCTCCAACTCTAGTTTTAACTTTGTGAGACTAATTAAGGACAGGATCTAAACTTATTTGTGCACAAATAGTATAATGGACCAAAGCTAGGGTAGAAAACAAACTAAAGGGTTGGTCCAATTGGTCAAGTTGGTTTTCTTTGCACCCCTAGTAATAAGTATCTAGTCGGATTAACTCAAACACAAATATTCCCTTTTAACTACCTTAGATTCGTTTTTGAATTTTGATTTGAACTCAGTTTTAATTTTAATTCAATTGGGTTTGGGATGATTTTGGAAGAGAGAAAGGAGAGGTGAAGAGAGGTTTTTTTTTTTGGAAAAGCAGAAGATAGCTGAGGGTATTTCGGTCAAAATATGTTTAAAAAGGAAACATGTTAACAGCATCAATTTTTGGGGAGTTATGTATAATTAAAATTATTTTAAGAGATTTTCTCAAATAGCATTATAGCATACTGATCCAAAAAAAAAAAGTAGCATTATAGCATAAGAATTTAAGTTGACAAACCCTTTTATTATACATTTTGTTTTTGAATTTTATGGATTCATTTATCATGTTGAAATAATATAGAGAAATACGATAATAAAGGAGATCTTATTCAATTGATATGAAATATGGGTAGGATTCAGCTCTTTTTATATTAAGAATTAACATCCTTATTTTTATATAAATCCATGTGGGACAATAATATATATATATGATATGTGCTAACCATATTTACCAATAGTATCAATGTAAGACAAGTTAAACCTATATGAACATCTACATATCAATATTTTATAATACTCCCCATTGGATGTCCAATATGCCATTATTCAATTATGGTTGCTTTATTAAAACATTCTTAAGGAAAACTCCAGTGGGAAAAAACCAAAGTGAATGAAAAAAGAGTATAATATTCTTCTAAATCATTGAAGTAATATTCATTGCACAATATGCTATCTCATTAAAACCTTTACTAAAAAAAACTGAAGGGATAAAACTTAGTCAAAGGAAAAAGAGTACAACATGCAAATCTTGAATAGCATACTTCAAGATACTCCCCCTAATGACAACATTAATATAGTTTGATTATAAAGTCGACGCATGTCAATATCATAAACTAACTTCTAGAATATTGGCTTTCGTAATGACTTCGTGAACATATCAGTTAAGTTGTCATTGGAATGGATTTGCTTGACTTCAATCTTTTTATTCTTTTGAAACTCGTAAGTGAAGAAGAACATAGGTGAAATATGTTTAGTTCTATCACATTTGATTAAACCATCTTGAATTTGTGTATACATGTTGCATTGTCTGCATAAATAATACTTGGAACATCTGTAATAGAAGATAACTAACAAGAACTACAAATATGATGGATTAAAGGTATCAACCATACACATTCTCGACTAGCTTCATGAAGAGTTAAAATTTCAAAGTGATTAAAAGAAGCGATCACTAAAGTTTGTTTAGTAGATCGTTAAGAAATAGCGGTATTATCACTAAGAAACACATAACTTGTTCGAGATCGTGTCTTATGATGATCATAAAGATATATTGAGTTTGCATATCCTATTAACTCAGTACCATTAGAATTATGTGAATAAAATAAGCCTGAATCAGTGGTTCCTCGTATATATCTAAGGATATGTTTGACACCAATCAAATGTCGTTTAATTGATGCTAGTTATGTCTAGCAAGCAAATTAATAGAGAAAGATGTGTCTGGTCTAGTGCATTGTGCTAAATACAATAAGGCACCAATTGCACTTAAGTATGGTACTTCAAGACCCAAAACTTCATTATTATCTTCCTTAGAATGGTATGGATATTTCTTTACATTTAAAGACCGGACAACTATGGGAGTGCTTAGTGGATGTGCTTTGCTTATACCAAAACATTTAAATATATTCTTAGTATAATTAGATTGATGGACTAATATCCCACTAGTGCTTATCTTGATCTGCATGTCAAGACAAAATTTTGTTTTCCCAATGTCTTTTATTTTAAATTCATTCTTCAAATAGTTAGCAGTTTTTTCGAACTCTTCTTGAGTTCTGATTAGATTAATATCATCCAAATAAACTGCTACTATAAAAAATTCTTTTAAGAATTTCTTTATAAGGATACATGGGCAAATGGAATTGTTTTCATATCATTCCTTAGATAAATATTGACTAAAAAGATTGTATCACATTTTTTCGGATTGCTTAAGTCCCCATGCTCCCTGGGCTTTGAGCAGTTATTCTTGTTGAGCGTCTCTTGTCGTATTAAGACTGCAAATAAAAACCCTTATCTATAAAAATCTAATGGGAAACAAGGGGTCAATCTAAATCTCGGGGGAGGAATTGAAGATTATAGAAAAAACTTAAGATTGTCAAATTAAAACCAATTTTGATTTTGGAAAGTCATTTTTCTTTTCTTTTAATTAAAATTGAAGAAAAACTAATTATCAATTCACAAGAGAGATTAATTAAATACTGAGAGAGATCAAGGGTTAATAATCCACCACCAAACACTTTAATTTAACTATTTAATTTACTACATGTATGTAACTAAGATAAAATAAAATAAAAAATCTAATTTACTTAAATACTTAGGAGCCACCTATGGTGTGTAGCGTGTTTTAAATATTTAAATAAACTAATAATTTCAATATATAACTTTAAAACCAATTTTCATCTTTTAAATATTTTGTAAAATTCAATTTTCTTCTTTCATCAAAATAATAACATGGATTAAAGTAAGCTTTTATTGAATCGTTACTTAAGAAAAATACAAAGGTTCAACACCCATCTATATTAATAATTAAAGTTTTAGAAGAGAATTTAGTTATTAAAATCAACTCAAGAAAATTCTATGGTGTGTAGTTTGTTTCTCAGGTCAATAATTACACTAAATTAAATTGCCTCTTTTGGAGGTCAATCAAAAGAATTTTTTTTAATTAAATTAAGCACATGGGTACTACATGTAATAATATAAGTTAAATTAAAGATTATGATTTCATCTCTCTCCATGAAAGGAGATTAGCCTTCCATCATAAATATTGAACACAAGAATAATATTAAATAAAATTTCATTGTTCAATTAAAATATTAATCTCAATATCCAAAGAAGAACTTACAAAATAATAATGAAAATTGCAATAAATAAAACTTTTCTTGAAATTTAAAACTCTGATTGAATGACTTTTTCAATGGTGGTGTGCGCGGCTCCTTCTCTCTCTATCTCTTCACAAGTTTATTTCTCTTTTGTGGTTGTGTGTTTAGAATGGGGTTAATGGCTTTTATTTATAAGTGTAAGGATTAGGGTTTAATGGAAGAAATATGGAAGGCTTAAAAAAGGGAATTAATTTAGATAGAGTGGAGAACAATAAAGTGAATGACAGCTAGAGATTTAGGAATGGAAAGTGCTCGATAAGGTGAGGGAATGGGCTTGGTTAATGCGATAATGAAAAGTATGTGTTGCTACAAAATATTTAAGTGGGCTTCTATTATGGATGATAAGATAAATGGCTTAGGAGAGGGCCCACAAGAGAGAAACACATGCACTCATTTTGCGGCAGTGTGCAAGCAGTAAGTTTATGGCCCCTTTTCGCCATCTAGATGCGAGAATGGAGCTAGTGCCTCAATGATCAAAAGAAGATTTTTTGCGCACTTAAATATTAATGCATTTCTTCTTGAATTTGGACTTCTACACCTCTTAGAACATGATCAATCGTCAATTTCAAGCTTTCCTAACCATTAGAATAATTGCCATTGCTTCTTGACACATCTTTGTTGCATTGTTAGTTAAATTTGGCACAAAATTGCGCTATTTTCACTTTTCACTTAATTATAAAGCTAACAAAATATGCTATTAGCACAGCTTAAGCAATAATAACGGATTACCAAGTAGCTTTTGGAGTATAAAATATGCATTTTTTGGTGTTTATCATTCCCCACAACTTGTAGAAGCCATCGCGTCTTGTAAGTCCACCTCACTTAGCATGGACTGAGGTTCTCTTTAATACCACTTGTCACGAGCCAGGAGATTCCGACCCCGTGCGGCCTTCAAACCCCAAGTCGAAGGGCCAAGCAAGCTTGACTCAAACGGCAATACACAACAAAACGCATAATAAAGGCTTCAAATATTAAGTGCTAGTACGGATAGCACTGTGTCGCATTGTCCCTTGATGTTAGGCCCCCTCTTGCATTAGGGAAAATATGATCCCGTGACACAAAGCTAGTTATGGCACAATTAATGGGGGCCAACGATCAGATAACCCTAGTGGCAAGTAAGTTCCCACCCATCCCCAAGGGGATAGGTTCGAGTTCCACTAGGGGGAATTGTGGAAACACTATTGATCCTTTTTATAAAAAGGGAAAAAATACTTATTAAATCATTACAAATATATGATTGATTTAAAACTTTGAGTGCATCATAAAACATAACAAAAATAGCCAATCTTATAGATAAATTGTTGAATTATGAATCTGGAAAAAAAAAGTATGGGTAGGTGTAAAACTATTTAAATTTTACATAAATTTAATTTAAATGTTGCGTTATATATAGATATGAAAACAAAATATCAAGAAATGCATGTAAAGGACTAAAATTAAATGCACGGAGGAAGATGATGAAATGAGGTGAGATTGACGATGTGAAACTCTATGAAGAGTATGGCGACGTGCATTAATTGAATCTAAATTGAAAGGGGTCAGTGATAATGGGAGACGTGTAATTAGAGTATTACTAAATCTTCTAAACACTGATGGATGCCTTCCTCTCTTATGCAGTCGGACTAAATTTTGACCAATTACGGAAAGAAAACTCGTCACAGACTACGTCCAGAGCACTTCTAAGCTGCATCTTGGATCATGTTTTGGTAAAAGGGGACTTGCCAAATTGGGACTTCAGGGAGAAGGTTCGAGGACAAGTGCTTGAGGCAGCAATGATAGGAAACACTGAGTTCTTGATCACACTCCTTGAAGGTTTTCCCGATTTCATATGGGCGAGAAATAAATCCAACCAAACCATCTTTCATTTTGCAGTATTGCACCGCCATTGCAGTATCTTCAATCTAATTTACGAGTTGGATCCGGTCAGGGTTTTGTTAACAACCTACACAGATGAGTCTGATAACAACCTGCTACATTTGGCTGCAAAATTGGCACCCAAAAATCAGCTTAATATGGTCTCAGGAGCAGCTCTTCAGATGCAGCGTGAGTTGCTATGGTTCAAGGTAAGTTTTTCTTTTTATTATTATTTTTTGAATGTAACCTAGCTATTGCTTCAAGTGATAGGCTTCTAGTTATAATTTCACTAGACACTGAAGAAAACGAGATGCATGTAAATTTCTGTTTCTTTTTTGGTTGTCACACAAATACGTGTGGGATGTGTGTGATATACTGATATGGACAATGTTAGCAAAATGGCCGAATTGAATCAAAATATTAATAAGAAAATTAACAAGTAAGAAAATTGAACACGAGTCTTGTGTATCACATAATTTTCTTAAAATAATTATGCCATCTCTCTGAGATGCTTTGAGGTTTGTTAATAGCATCTGTTTTCTAAGATAAAACGGTATAAAGAGTCTACCTTAGCACATAGGTGTCACTCACGAGCGAACTGATTTTTGTGCTTGAACTATCACCAAACAATTGAACCTAGACTTTGCAAAAAGCTAAGAGCTAGAAAGGATCTCGTGAACTCTATGTTCTTCAAGAAGGATGTGAGCATTATTGCTCATTGATTCAAAAAACGTTTGGGCTTAATAACCAGAACGCTTGGTTAATTAAGAACACTTAAATGACCAATGTTTGGTTAACCAAAACATTTGCCTTCATAATAATTAAAATGAGTCTATAATAACTTTCTACTAGTTACAAACCCGTGCAATGCACGGGGTGATATTCAAATTATTATTAAAAAGAATTATGTAATAACGAATAATATATATTAAATAATATGATATTAGTACAAATCCATGTAAAAGAGTCCTAACTATACAATGAAACACAATTAATCTAAATAATAAAAACATTGAATACCCAAAATAACGCATATAAACTGATGCATTTTTGCTAAAAATAAAAAATGATGCAATTTGCGATTAAAAAAATTATTTGAAAAAATTAAAAAAGAAACGTTACATAATCTAATAAATAAGGCAACTTCTTCTTTCTCCTTCCATAATACTATATATATATATATATATATATATATTAAGTATAGATGTAAATATGGAAATGAAAGAGTTAAAAAAAAAGTAACTAAAGGCTTGATAATAAAAACATTTATTACTATAATTAATAATATATATAATAAATGATGTTATTAACGGAGGTACTTCCTCCATTTTACTATTATAGTATAGATAACCGAATGTGAATCCACTCAAAATTACCTTTAAAATGATTCGAATTAAAATAGTATCTTTTTACCCATTTTCCAACAAACAGAACCAGGATTTCATTTACAATACCATTAAACATGTGTCTTACATTTTTCGAGTAAAACAAACTCTCTCGTTAGCATTTGCAGATAATCAAACAGGATCTTACATCAAATTTGTTAGCTTTGTAATGTTGAAAAAGAAAGGGATTCTTAATTATTATCATACTCAAATTATTTTCAATATGATGACAGGAAGTGGAAAAGATAGTTCAACCTTCTTTTAGAGATTCGAAAAACAAGGAAGGCCAAACTCCACGAGATATATTTACAATGGAGCACAAAATCCTAATGGAAAAGGGTGAAGAGTGGATGAAGGGCACAGCCACATCCTCCATGTTGGTTGCTACAATTATTGCCTCTGTGATCTTCTCATCAACCTTTAGTGTACCTGGTGGCATCAATGACAAGACTGGGGTACCAAATATGTTGAATAAGACGTTTTTTGAGGTATTTTATGTGTCTGGGGCCATAGCAATGTTCTCCTCCACAACTTCAATAGTAATGTTCTTGTCCATTCTCACCTCACGTTATACAGAAGCGGATTTCCTCCATGCGTTGCCCTTAAAGTTAATGGTTGGCCTCACGACACTACTCGTTTCGATAATGGCCATGGCGGTCACATTTTGCATGGCCATTTTCTTGTTCTATCATCACAGATTTCCATGTGTGCCTATTCTTCTTGGCGTGTTCTCCAGTGCGCCCATCCTGTTTACTTTGCTAAAATTTCCACTCTTGGTTGATATAATTTGTTCCACTTATGTTTCTCGATTCCTTTTTCGATCTGAGAATCGCTTGTTCCGCTAATGTCCATAGTGGATTGTTTTCAAGTTCGTGTCTTTATTTCTATATACATCTGCTTATTCTTCTTGGTGTGTTTTCTTGCTTAGTATTTTCGGTCCAAAAATTGCTTGTTCCCTGAATTCGGTAGTGAATTGGTTCAAGTTCATGTTCGTATTTCCATATGTGTTATTTATTTATCTCAGCGTTTTTCTTGCGTGCCAGTCTAATTTGCTTCCTTATATTTTCGCCTCTTGGTTGATATATTTCTTCACAACATAGGATTCTCCCTTCAAATTTGGATCCAAGGATAGTTGGTTTTGTGTAAAATTTGCTATTGAATTACTTAATAGTTTGAAGTTGTTGTTCATATTTCTGTGTGTGCGCTTGATCTTCTGTGTGTTTTCCATATGCTAGTCCTATTTGATTCACTAAATTTTTTTCTCTTGGCTTATATAATTCTTCAGAGCGTACGTTCCTCGCTTCCTATTATGGTCAAAGAATCATTTGTTCTTGCTAATTTTGGCCGTGATTAATGGATTTAATGTTCATATATATATTCATATTTTCGTGCGTGCTTATTCTTCTGGCATGTTTTCTTACGGAACACTGGACCGTTGCTACACGCACCAAATTATGTGCAAAATAAGTTAGAAATGCTTTGCATGACTGTACTCTCCCCAAGGGTACAAACATTTAATGCACATCGGTACTCATTTTGTATAGGAGTGTTGGTGCATGTCTTTTCCATTTCTTATGTGCCACATATTTGAGTCAGTAAAATCTCTCCTCTGGTTTGACATAATTCGTTGGACATATGTTCCTCGCTTCCCATCCGGTCTGGGAACTACTTGTTTGACGAATTTTGGAGGTTATTTATTTCAAGCTTATCTTCATATAAATTAAGTAGCAGTTTGTGATACTAGAGTGCTGAATCAGCAATGTTACAGAACATATCTACTAGCCATCGTGCTTTATTGTTTTCCAAATTAGTCGTTGCACCTGCATTATGAACTTCAATCATATTTTCAGGTACTCAAATTGCTGGTAGGAAAAGTAGTAACTATGAGTTCTGTGGGTTACTGTACACAAAATTATTTTTTAATTGCAACTTTATACACGAGGATGTGATGAAGCTGTTTAGTGTTTGATCTACTCTGTTTTGTATGTAGTGGAGTACCCAATTGGCTAAACCAGTTAAGTACTTTGAAAATATTAGTAGGATTTGATTTTGGCGAAAATAATCTGAACATATTATAAAGACAGAATGTTATGACAAAAATATTTTTTAAAAAATAATAACAAAACAAGGAAATTTATTGAATTTTTGCCATTGAGCTTAGTTTGGGACACTATGGTTAAGATTGTTTTCGGATAAACACAAAAAGAAGAAGAAGATAGTTTTATCCGGTCTACTGTGTTTACAAACTCAGAGATGATGCCTCCAAGGATACAACAACCACAACATACTTAAGTAACACGCAAATAAATACATTTTTGTGAATTGACGATCACATAACCTTCATACTTCACTCAAGGAATTGAAAGGAGGGAAGGAGGGACTTGAAGATGTGACAGAAAAGTTGGTAACGATCAAAATAGGCTAGAGTCTTATACAGACTTGTATGGAGAGACGGAGCCAACAATATTTTAAGAGGAAGGAGGGGGAGGGGAGTGAATTTAATACTAATATAACATTTTGTAAATTAAAGAAAAAAAAAATTAGTGCTAATATTGTTTTTATTCAAGATTACGGGAAGAAAAATTGATATTAGTAGCAACTTTTTAAAAATTAAGGGGAGACAAATTTAATTCCTATACTTATATTTGCAATTTTCCAAACAAATTAAAAAAATAAAATAGCAATTTCTAAAATTGTAAGGGGCAATTAAATAATTGATAAGAGTTTTGTATTGATGGTGGGTCCCAGTTAAGCCATGTCAGAACGGGAGAAAGGAAGTGAGAGATAAGTGGGTTTAGACTGGGCTGGGTTGCAGAATGGTTAGGGGGGGCTGGACTAAACTGTCCAATTTTTATATATGACTAATAGATAAATAAATAAATAAAAAGATCCGGACATGGCTGAAGCCTTCCTGACTCAGCCATTAAGTCCGCCCAATCACAAAAAAATGGATATACTAATAAAGTTTGTGATAGAGACAATTACTTTTTGAAATCATTCAAACAAATATATCATCTATTATTATATAGTTTATTGATCACTCTGTGAATGGTATTGATATCGTGTCTAACCATTTTAATGACATTTATCTAACTTATGATGACAGTGTTTGATTTCCGTAAAAATAAATAATCTTTCAGAGACCACAAATTTTATTATTATTATTTTTTTTACGGACATCCAACAAAATGTCCAAACAAAGAAAATTATAAATTAAGCACACTGAGAGACACATAAGTTTTCAAGGTCCATCTCAATTTAGGAATTGGCAACACACAAAACAAAATTTTAGGAATTGGCATCTCAGTTCGAAGTCATGCAAATGAAATTGGAAGTCCCAATACTACGACGACACACTAACAAAGTGGAATGACCATTAAAAAAAAAAAAAAAAACAAAAAAACAGAAGGAAAACAGAGACGTACGCCTTCGCTTGGGTTGCATGTCTTGCAAAATTTGTTTAGCTCCGACCATTTTGATTCCTGCCTGAAAAACAAACAAAAAAGAGTGCAGTTAATGATGCACATCTTTACTTAATTCTATTTTATCTCACTTATTTGGTGTACATATAGTAAATAAATAAATAAATATTCGTTGCATATGCGTTAAGTTAGCCTTGAGTACTACAAGGCATACACCAATTCAACAAATAAGAAGAAAGAATTTGTTTATTCATTCATTACATATTACATATATATATGTTGAATGAATGAAATGAAATGAAATAAAGTAAAGAAGTGTGTCACTAGCGGTTTAAAAAAATAAAAAGTTAAATATTGTTAGTTGTATTGGCTTACGAATTATAATTATAATAAATATAATAAATACCATTTGGGGAAATGAAGACTATCATAGAACTAAGCCTTGTGGTCCAATGCCAATTGACTATGTTCATTATGTCTTTTTCCCACTATTGCTTTATCGTCCACACTCAAAATTTTATTGCTACGTCCGGCAATCTTTCTATACTGAAACTGCCTGACCGCTTACGGGCTCCTACGTCGTCGTGCACAAACTCACCACCGACTATCTCCGACAGGCTTCTAGCAGTTCCTCTGGTAACCTTTTCCGACAGAGCCGCCCCAAAAGCATAGGAAAGCACACGCCTAAGCTGTTGAAGAATTTAATAGTAGAAGACCCAATTAGAAAAAACAAACGCTTTGAGGCCCGATGTAATTGCTGTCTTTAAGACAATAATTTCCCTACTTTATTTATTTACAGGGCTCAAATTTGCCTCAAACATACAACAAAACAAATATTGAAAATATGTAAACACATTGCAGATTTCTTATTTCTTTATATATACTAGTCACGACCACTTAAATGCCCGCTAGATTTATCTATAAAAACAATCATTTTCTTCCATTTTAATTATCTTCTTCTTTTCCGGTAAATAAAAAAAAGATAGTTCAAAAATATTTAAAATTGAACCAGTTTATTAACTGACACGTGACACGTGACACGTGCCTTTTATCTACTCGGGTCAAATTTGCTTCTAGGATACAACAAAGCAAATATTGAAAATCTGCAAACACAGTGCATATTTCTTACTTCTTTATATATATTAGTCATGACTTTTGGTAACAGTCATTTTCTTCCATTTTAATTATCTTCTTCTCTTCTAGTTAATAAAAAAAAAGATAGTTCGAAAATATTTACAATCCAACTAGTTTATTAACCGACACGCGACACGTGCCTTTTATCTACTCGGGTCAAATTTGCCTCCAGGATACAACAAAGCAAGTATTGAAAATCTGCAAACAGAGTGCAAATTTCTTACTTCTTTATATATGTTAATCGTGACTTTTGGTAAATAAATTGACGAAACTGCCACTAAGCTGCCCGCTAGATTAACCAATAAGAACAGTCATTTTCTTCTATTTTAATTATCTTCTTCTTTTCCGGTTAATAAAAAAAAGTTCAAAAATATTTAAAATTGAACCGGTTTATTAACCGACACGCGACACGTGCCATTTATCTACTCGGGTCAAATTTGCCTCCAAGACACAACAAAGCAAATATTGAAAATCTGCAAACACAATGCATTTTTCTTATTTCTTTATATATACTGGTAATGACTTTTGGTAAATAAACTAACAAAACCGCCACTTCACTTGCCGCCGGATTTACCTATGAAAACAGTCATTTTTTTCCATTTTAATTATCTTCATCTCTTCCAGTTAATAAAAAAGGGTAATTCGAAAATATTTAAAATCGAATTGGTTTATTATCCGACACCTGACACGTGCCATTTATCTAGTCGGGTCAAATTTGCCTCCAAGATATAACAAGCAAATATTGAAAATCTGCAAACACAGTGCATATTTCTTATTTCTTTATATATACTAGTCATGACTTTTGGTAAATAAACTGACAAAACCGACATCTCACTGCCTGCCAGATTTACATATAAAAACAGTCATTTTTTTCGATTTTAATTATCTTGTTCTCTTCTAGTTTATAAGAAAAGGATAGTTCAAAAATATTTAAAATCGAATGAGTTTATTAACCGACACGCGACACGTGCCATTTATTTATTTGGGTCAAATTTGCCTCCAGGATACAACAAAGCAAATAATGAAAATCTGCAAGCACAGTGCATATTTCTTATTTCTTTATATGTACTAGTCATGACTTTTGGTAAATAAACTGACGAAACCGCCACTTAAGTGCCAGCTAGATTTACTTATAAAAACAGTCATTTTCTTCCATTTTAATTATCTTTTTCTCTTCTAGTTAATAAAAAATATATAGTTTGATATTTTTTAAAATCGAACCAGTTTATTAATCGACACACGACACGTGTCTTTTATCTACTCGAGTCAAATTTGCCTCCAGGATACAACAAAGCAAATATTGATAATTGACAAACATAGTGCAAATTTCTTATTTCTTTATATATAGTAGTCAGGACTTTTGGTAAATAAATTGACGAAAGCGCCACTAAACTGCCCGTCAGATTTACCAATAACAACAGTCATTTTCTTCCATCTTAACTATCTTCTTCTCTTCCGGTTAATAAAAACAAGATAGCTTGAAAATATTTAAAATTGAACCGGTTTATTAATCGACACGCGACACTTGCCATTTATCTACTTGGGTCAAATTTGCCTCTAAGATACAACAAAGCAAATATTGAAAATATGCAAACACACTGCATATTTCTTATTTCTTTATATATATACTGGTCATGACTATTGGTAAATAAACTAACGAAACCGCCACTTCACTGCTCGCCAGATTTACTGATAAAAATAGTCAGTTTTTCCATTTTAATTATCTTCTTCTCTTCTGGTTAATAAAAAAAGGATTGTTCGAAAATATTTAAAATCAAACAGTTTATTAACTGACACACGACACGTGCCATTTATTTAGTCGGGTCAAATTTGCTTCCAAGATACAACAAAGCAAATATTGAAAAACTGCAAACACAATGCATATTTCTTATGTCTTTATATATACCAGTCTGACTTTTGGTAAATAAACTGACGAAACCGCCATTTCACTGCCCACCAGATTTACCTATACAAACAGTCAAATTTTTTTTCCCATTTTAATTATATTCTTCTCTTCCAGTTAATAAGAAAAGGATAGTTTGAAAAAATTTAAAATCGAACTAGTTTATTAATTGACACGCGACATGTGCCATTTGTCTACTTGGGTCAAATTTGCCTCCAGGATACAACAAAACAAATATTGAAAATCTGCAAACACAGTGCAGATTTCTTGTTTCTTTATATATACTAGTCATGACTTTTTGTAAATAAACTGACGAAACCGCCGCTTAACTGCTTGCCTGATTTACCTATAAAAAAAGTCATTTTCTTCTATCTAAATTATCTTTTCTCTTCCGGTTAATAAAAAATGATCGTTCAAAAATATTTAAAATTGAACCGGTTTATTAACCGACATGTGACACGTGCCATTTATCCGCTTGGGTCAAATTTTCCTCCAGCAACAAGGCAAATATTGAAAATCTGAAAATGCAGTGCAAAGTTCTTGTTCCTTTATATATACTAGTTGATGGTGTCAAAATCTAGAAGTAAATAATTAACCAATTAATAAGTGAATATCGGTAAATAAAAAATAAATGCGGCGCAATGATGAACACATGACATTTTTTATTAAGGTAGATTCTCCCGGTAGCGCTTATACTAGTCCGGGAGTACGTCCTCCTTTCGTGTGTGCTTGCTTTGTATTAGCTCAAAGGCAATCAATTTTAATAATAATACAAGCTACCAATCTCTCTCTATAATTTTCTTAATTCGATTTATAACTATTGAATTAGGATTACCAATTTCTCTCTCTATGATTTCCTTAATTCTATTTATAAGTATAGAATTAAGATTACAAATATTTCAAGAAGATGAATAAAATATATAAGAGAGAAAGTGTATATTTTGGGTGAGAAGAATTGTGTGTTTTTCTTGGCTTGACTTATTTTTTGGTGTTATGTTTTGGTGTGTTAAATAAATGAATGAGGGGAGGTATTTATAGGTAAATGTAGAATGGTAAAAAAGTAAATTTGATAAAAATGAGGGGCAAAAAGGTAATTTGGTAAAAGTGAGAAATTTTATAGAGTGAAATATTTATTTAAAAAAAAGTGAGGAATATTATGGAGTGGAATGTTTATTTAAAGAAAAGTGAGGAATATTATGGAGTGAAATATTTATTTAAAGAAAGTGTAGAATATTATGAAGTGGAATATTTATTTAAAGGAAAGTGTAGAATATTATAGAGAGAAATATTTATTTAAAGAAAGTGTATAATATTATTTTTATAGGCCAATGGTAAAATTATTTTTTTACCCCATCACTAGTCATGACTTTTGGTAAATAAACTGACAAACCACCGCTTAACTGCTCGCCTCGATTTTCCTATAAAAACAGTCATTTTTTTCCATTTTAATTATCTTCTTCTCTTCGAGTTAATAAAAAAAAGATAGTTCAAAAATATTTAAAAACGAACCGGTTTATTAACCAACATGCGACACTTGCCCATTTATCTACTCAAGTCAAATTTTCCTCCGGGATATAGCAAAGCAAATTTACCTATAAAAAGAATCACTTTCTTCCATTTTTATTATTATGCAAAGTAAATATTGAAAATCTGCAAGCGCGGTGGATATATCTTATTTTTTTATATCTACTACTCATGACTTTTGGTAAATAATATGACGAAACCGCCACTTAACTGCCCGCCAAATTTACCTATATAAAAAATCATGGGTAATTTTATTTCTATCCACGAATTTTTTCAGTTTATCCACCTTTAATTTATGCTAATCTTGAAACAAACTTTTAAAAACTTCCTTATAAAAATTGAGAAGTATATCCACCAATTAATAATCATTTAAATGTATTTATTTTTAAAAATAGTTTCCTAACTAAAATATACTTCCTTTAAATATATTTACTTTTAAAATTAGTTTCCTAATTAGAATATATTTCCTTAATAATATATTTTCTTAATTTGTTAAAAAGTATATTGATACAAGTACTTTATATTCATTATTCATCAAAAACATATAATGTTACAAAACTGAGCGGAATTAATTTATATTATTATATCATAACACTAACGAATAATTCTTTTCAACAAATGAGTTTACTATTTTCTTTTTCTTTTTTTCTATACAATGAGGGCTTTAAAAATAAAAATAAAGCATCATTGGAACTTCAGAAACTAATTAAGAATTAAGTTATAATTTTAATTTGCTTCTAGGTAGGAATTATATTTTGTAAACGTATTACAAATGTTTCAAAGTATACTTACTGTTTAATTACTATTCCTAAACTAATGTGAATTATTGTAAAATCTCAATTCTGAAAACAAATGTGAGTTATAAACTATAGTATAATCTTATAATCTAATTTCGAGTCCAAAAAGTGGATATAATTAACAATAAATTATATATATTAGAAATATCATTTTATTAAACAATTTATGTTTAGTTTTTGATATATTATATGACGTGGATAGAAGTAAAAATTTGGTGGATAATTTACAATTGAATCAAAAAGAATCATTATTTTTAAAAAATTATGCCAATATTGATTTTTGTGAGTTTATCCAACAACGTGGTTAAACTTAATGACTGGGCAATATAGATTATCTTTGCAAAACCCAAAAAGAGGGATAGACCAACAAATTTCTCAGATAGAAATAAAACCACCCTTGTTAATTACTAATCAATTTGATTTTGTTGTTTAATTTTTTTTGATTGTTGAAATTTAAATTTTCAATTATTTGATTTTCTATATTTTAGTAATTGATTAAGTTGTTAGAACTTGTTTGATTATTTAAATTTGAATTTTGAATTTGATTTTATAGATATTAGTGTCTACCAAGATTTTAGAAGCTTAGATTAGTTTAATAATCAATTAGATGATAGTGACATTACAGAAATAACAATAATATAAATTAGTTTTGTAGTTATATTAATTTAATTTTAATTCTTTAGCTGCAAAAGTTTGTACTTTGAACCTTAAATTATTGATATAAAAAGTATGTCCTTAAATAGATAGAGAAAGGAATATTTATCCTTAAAACTAAGTACCCCTATTTTTATTTATTTAATTAAAGTGGATGTACTTACTAATCTAGTGGATTTTTTAATATTAAATCATTAATAAAACAATATTTATAAAATTAAATCAATAAGGGCTCGTTCGATAACGTTTTTAGAGACCCATTTTTGTTTTTTGAGTTCAAAAACGGATAAAAAATGCGTTCGGTGGGATATTGACAAAAACACGAAAAACATTTTCGGAAAACGAATTCAAGTTTAAAGCATAAAACGCAAAAACGCCAAAATGATGTTTTCACCATTTTCAGTCTTGCAATCTTCATTTTCACTATTTTCGTTCTCGGAAAATGTTTTCACTATTTTCGTTCTCGGAAAATTCATTTTCTCATTTTCATTTTCTAAAAACATTCTCGGAAAACATTCTCCGAAAATGTTACCGAACGGGCCCTAATATTTTTTGTCAATCTATCCACGTTCGTGGATTAATATCGACACGCGACACATGAGCCAAGTGCCCGCACAGTCAAGCGGTCTATTTATTTCTCACCGTTTAGTTCCTTTCAAGATAATATATTAATATACCTAATAATATATATTTAACCTTTAAAGTCACTAAAACTTTCAATGTGGGATTTAGTTCCTTCCTTTAATAGTCATTTACGAAAATTTTCTATGTGGGTCTTAGTTCATTCATTTAATAATCATTTATGTCACAATCTACTCAACATTAAGGCCCATGCAAAGGGCTCACTTTCCGTATCTCTGCATGTAGATAACGTGATAATTGAAAATTAGTTAACCAAGATTTCATTGATAATTTGAACCCATCTTCTTTTTCATTAGTTTTAAATCAAACACACACCAAGCCTAATTTACCTCTTGGTGACTTTAACTACCTCACGAACTCCGCCGGCGGCACCCTGGCTCTTTCTATATCATTTGAAATTTCGTTCGTTTTGTCTTTCCACTCTCAGCCCTCATCATCTTCTTCCCCCTTTTCACTTATTAAGCCCAAAGCCTAGTTTGTCCTAATATTAGTCGATCGCCCGAAAATTTGCCCTCACAACATAACTTTGGAAATCTTCCTCTAATTTAGGCACCTTCAGTCCCTAAATTTTGGGTATTAACCTTCACGCATATGGGAAAATAGAAACCCTTTTTAATCAAAGAATCGATGATAAACTTTTTAGGGCTTCTGTACAGAGATACACCAAAATTATAATGTCGTGTTAGCTTGTTTAATAATATTGTTAGAGGATATGAAAATTACAGGAAGACGAGAGAAAAATTGTATACATTACTGATTATCAAAAAGTATACAATGGAAGCCCTTATATAGGGTTGGGAGAGATACAAACAATGAAAATACAATAAATGGAAAATCTCTAATTATGGATACTAAGAAGTCAACTATTTAAATATGGCAACTATGAATGTACACAATATATTCTAACATCCCCCCTCAAACTTAAGGTGGTAAATAAGAAACCAGCCTAAGTTTGAAAACAATATCCTGGAAGCGGCCTAGCTAATGAACTTTAGTGAGAAGATCTACAGGATGTTCTTTAGAGGCACTAGGCAGGAGACGAACTATAGGGCGAGCAACATGCTGACGAACAAAATAACAATCAATCTCAATATGCTTTGTTCGTTCATGAAAAACACCGATGTGAGCAATCTGAATAGCACTTCGATTATCATGGCCGATTGTCATGGGAAGATGTTGAAGTACTCCCATGTCTAAGAGAAGCCAACGTAGCCAAACGAGTTCTTGGGTAATATCAGTAAGAGGACGGTATTCTGCCTCTGTACTAGAGCGAGAGAGAATATATTATTTTTCATACTACGCTAATATATGAGAAAGTCACCCAAAAAAATACAGTACCCTGTGGTGGAATGATGATATGTGGGATCTCAAGCCCAGTCGGAGTCAGAATAGGTGTGAGATGATGTATACGAGAAGTGAAGACCATGGAACATAGTACATTTAATGTAGTGAGGAATGCGAAGGACAGCTGCATAATGAGTCGATCGTGGAGCGAACGTGAACTGACTGACGATATGAACAATATGTGCGATGTCTGGACAAGTAATTATGAGATAAACTAGGCTAGCTACCAACTATCTGTTGATACAAGGTATCATCATTTAGAGGAGTGCCATCAAAATGAGTAAGAAGAAGATTCATTTCCAAAGGTGTAGCGGCGGTCTTGCAGTCAATGAGGCCAGCACGAGAAAGAATATCAAAGGCGTACTTGGCATGAGAAAGATAATATCCAGCAGAATCAGGCAAAACTTTAAGACCCAAGAAATAATTCAGACATCCAATATCCTTCATCTCAAAATGTTGACTGAGTGATTGTTTGAGTTCAGAAATTCCCAAAACATCATCTCCAGTGATAATCACGTCATTCACATAAAGAATGAGGAGTGTGATTGTAACAACCCGCCTAATTAAGCAGGTGTTAACGGATGCTGTGTCTAACTAACAGCATATAAACAAAAAGACATAACTGATAAATTGAACAAAGTAGAGAAATCTAATAAAAATTCGGCATGAAGTATTCGTAAATACTAAAAAATTCATCCTGTTTAATAAACAACGCGAAAATATAAAATACTTCTCAAATCCGTTACAATCCAAATTCGATAAATACAACTAGTATATCCATAGATAGTGCAAGTACTCAAACTTAGTTAGAAGTTACAACTACTACAAATTAGGATAATATAACAATTAATTCCATAGGGGCATCATAGAAGACTCTAAGATGAACTCGGACATGCTTTACGACCTCTACCCGATACATGATGTGTACCTGAAAGGAAAATGAGGGAATGAGCCACAAATGGCCTAGTGTGAACTATAGGGAAAGGAAAAATGAAATGCATGATCGTACTACAATATAAGAGAGTTCATAATTCAATTATTAACAAAATTTCTAATTTATAACAATTTATAGGAAAGCTATACATAAAGCATCAATATAATCTTATTAATTATCAATACGTATCTCACACGATAGCTGTATAAACATCCATCCATCTTCCCCTCCTCATCGACCTAATACCGGTACTAGACGGAATATACTACTCATAAACATACCCCATCTGACCATGGGTCAATGCACTGGTAACCAGATTTATCGGCACCCCATCTTTACCATTGGCCTGTGCAAAAATAAAATACAAGCATTTCTATACCGGTGCTTATCCGGTTCCAACAATCTCAATATAATTAATAAACCACTATGTAGTAATTGTACTTAGGGCAATATTTATAATATCAACATTTCAATCCATGTGTTATAAAATTTCAAGAACAATAAGAATAGTCTTTGTTACTTTAATACTAAATAATTTTGTAGAATATCACTTTTCTTTTATATAACCCATTATTATACCGAAAATGGCCAACAATAAAACCATCAATAATAATAAACATAATCCAAAATCTCATATTTCTCCATGAATCATACTTGTACTAACCAAATTTTCTTAATTCCAAACATTTAGTGATGACTAGTAAGAGGAGTAATACTAGAATGTCTAGTAATACTATAAAACACCTCATGCATGTTTAACCAAAAGTTTAAATATGATTTTAAAGTTATGTATACTCAGGGAATAAGGTAATTTGTGCAAAAATCACAATTATTAGACATACATGTGGCGTATCAAGCCATTTCAATACTAAAATCCCAAAGTAACACTTGTATAGCAACATGCATTATGATCAGCCTTTTTATTCATCAACTACAGGACATATAATACTCATCTATAGGCTCAGATCTTATTTAACAAGTTTAAGCCACAAACATGCAAGGAAAAATACAATTTTGGTACTGAAAGTCTAATATTACTACTCAATCAACTATTTTAAATCAAGGAATTGAGGAAAAGAGGGGAAGTTCCCACCTTAGTACTTCGGGATAGAAATGGAGATCCCCAAAATGACCTCCTACAGCCACCGATCGAAAAAATAGACCTTAAAAATGGATTCACCACGCGAAAAGCTAGAGATATGAGCGATTTCGGTTTGATTTGAGCTTGGACTGGCATATTATCACTCTATTACTCACCATTTCTCTCTCTACAAGTGTATATGTTTTTCCTCTAGTCTCAGGGGTCTAAAATGGTGTTTTAAGGAGTGAAGAAGATGGTCAAAATTGGTCAAAGGCAAAACAAAACTAGTTGACTCAGTCAAACCCGATTTACCAAATGTGTTCTGGTGCACTGTTCGTAATTTGGCCATAACTCTTTACTCGGAACTCCGATTGCCATGATATGTATATCAACGGAAATCTAATTCAAAGATCTACAATTTCATAATAGGAAGTTTCTCCAAATTCATTATAGATTAATACCAGAATTTGATCGAAGACAGTACTCTGCAGAAATTCAACATAATCTGATTTTTGCTAATGGGCTTACTTTGCACTCTGTTTTTTACCATTGAGGAACGTGAACTAGCGTTCGGTCAAAACATAAAAGTTGTAGATGGATAAAAGGTGAAACTACAAGAATTGGTAGAGTAGTATTTGGATAGAGGATAAGAAAGTTACGAGTCTCCAAAATTGACTGATCTAAAACGTCCGGCAAATATTTCCGATTCTAAAAACGCCTCTAAAATTGCTCATTTCAAATCTGAATGTGACGAAATGATCCAGATTACTTCTAACACATATTTATGACATGTCAGAAAAGACGAAACTAAATTCGGATCTCAGAATGTTCCAGAATCACAATCGAGAATTAGAGGAATCGTTAACGTTTTAAAAAAAAGAATTCAATTCCATTAAATACTTAAAAATGACTAAATGAAGTCTGAATATAATGAAACTTTATAGGATGGTTGAATAACTATAATATGATGCGTCGAAAAATACAAACCTCAATTCGAACCTTTCTAGGTCAATAAACCGAACATAAGAAAAGTAGTAAAAATTGAAAATTCAAGAAGACACTAAATTTTCTAAGTAACGCACCAAATTGCTTAAACTAAATCCGAATTAAATCAAATGTTTTAGATTTTATCCATAACACCAAAGTGACGTGTAGGAACATTTGGACTTGTCTAAGTCCACGAATGAATCGGACAAATAGCTAGCTTAATTAATGAAAATATACTTATCGAAACACAGAGTATTACAGTGATACCAATTTGTGTTTTTTTGATGAATAGCCTATAATCATGAGTAGTAGAAACAAACCCCAGTTTTCAAATAGTGGAGCTAAACTTTTTAAATTAGGCACGAGGGGCTTTTTTAATCTATATAAGGCAAGAAAAAGCTTGCAAACTTGAAATAAGTAGTGGGGAAAACCTGGAGGAGGTTTCATGTAGATTTCTTTTGACAGACCACTATTCAAAAAGCATTATTCACATCCATCTAAGATGGGTCCCATTTTTTTATAGCTATTACAGTAAGAAGACTTCTAACAGAGGTTAACCAAGTAACTGGAGCAAAGGTTTTCTCGTAATCGATGTCGTATTCTTGATTAAAATATTTTGCTGCAAGTCGAGTTTTGTATTGATTAATGAACCCATCTGATTTAATTTTGATTTTGTAGACCCATTGACATCCCGCTGCTTTTTTCTCGGGAGCAAATATGACTAATTCTTAAGTTTGATCATTTTCTAAAGCCTATAATTCTTCAGACAAGCTTGTTGCCACAATGGATTAGTATTAACTTATTTGTAAAATGAAGGCTCATGATAGGATAATGTAGTGGAGTAACAGTGATAATCGCGAAGGTAATGAAGAAGCTCTCTTATCCAGGTAGATTGTCGTATAGGTGGTAGAACAGTAAATTGACCGATAGGATCAAAAGGCGTGATAACATCTGTGGGATGATCAAAATCATATGAAGTATGATAATCAAAATCATTGAAGGGTGCATTAGAAGAGACATGAGTAGGGTGGTTAGGAGGCGAAATGTCTGAATCAACTAATGGCGATGAAATATTGATTGAGGAACTAATAAAGAAAGGGATATGAAAATCCTAAAAAATGTGAAATTTTGATAGAGAATAGAACATTTTATGCTCCTAAAAGATGACATAGTGAGAAATACGAAAGCGTTTAGACACATGATCCCAGCATTTATACCCTTTGTCTTTGATCTCATATCCTAAGAAACAGCAAAGACGAGACCACAGTTTAAGTTTAGAATGTTTATATAGTTGAAGTAACACAAAACAGGCACATCTAAACACCTTTAGGAGGCTATATGCAATACTAATTCCATATAACCTTTCATAAGGTGATTGGTTATAAAGATTGAATATTGGAATGCGATTAATTGTATAAATAGCTATAAGTGCTGCTTCCCTTGAAAACATTTAGGGCACCCACTGGAGATAAGAATAGTGCGAACAATGTGAATGATGTGTATGTGTTTACGTTCAACACGACCATTCTGTTGAGATGTACATGAATAGGAATACTGAAAAATGGTTCCTTGTTCATGAAGGAACTTAAGAAAATTTGTTTCTTTGTATTCCATAACATTATCAGCTTCAAACACTTTGATAGGTCGAAAAAATTGAGTTTGAATAATTTAGGCAAAGTTGTAATAAGTTTAGGGCAATTCTGAGTGAGCTTTCATGAGATATATCAAGGTAAAATGGGTGTAGTCATTGATAAAGATAACAAAATAATTGGAACCACCGATAGTATCATAAGGAGAAGGGTCCCAAGCATCAAAATTAATAAGATTAAAAGGAGTAGAAGAAATAGATTCACTTTTGGGAAATGGCAATGCTAGTTGCTTTCCAGTTGACATTAAGGACCGAAGTCGGTCAACAGAAACATGTCCTAAGTTGGAATGCCATAGCGTGAGTGAAGAAATAGAAATAGAAGTGGAGGCTACAATAGAACCTGATGAAGTAAAAAGATTTGATGCAATCTTAAAAGCTTGAGGGGTGTGACTAAGCTAAAAAAATGCGAAGTATTTTGCCCAAGTGCAATCGGTCAAGTTATAGTATACTTGAAAAAGTTCAAGGTCGAACCACAGGAAAGGTAAGGAACTTATTTCTTCTAGTTATCTCTCTAAGGGGAAAGAAGGGAAAAGAAAAGAAAAGGTGATTAAAATAGGGAATAGGAAAGAAAAAATAAAACTAAATTAAAACTACTAACTAATTAAATTAAAACTAAAGGCAAATTTAGTCCTATGGTGCAAAAATAAAGGGAATCCCCAAGCGCAAGTTATCTACCTATCAGGGTTCCTAAATACACTAAGAGAGCATGCAAATAAACTAAAAATAAATTAATTAATTAAAATAGCACACTAATTAAATAAATTAAAATATTAAATGAACTTAAATTAACTAGAAACAAACGTTAGAGGTATTCGTAGCTAGGGAATACGAAGCTAGTCCAACCGGGTAATTCAAATCTAAGTTTAAACAAGATTTTTCACTAAGATTCAGCTCCTAGACCTTCCAACCATATAATTATATTGCTACTACAAGTATATGATAACTCATGCATGACAATGACTATATAGACCAGCTTTGAGCAATAGAATTCAGTAATGAAGCTTTTTGACTTTGAAAAAAATGTAATTTAAAATCTAGTATTGCTAGTGCGTGACAAAAATAATCCAAGTTGATTAAAGTTTTTAAAAATCAGTAACTAAACACTCTTATAAGATTTGAATATGTTTGAACGTGATTTAAATCAAATTTATCTTAAAAAGAATGCCAAAAGTCAAAACTAGCACTTTTCGGCACTTACGTGAATAAATACCAAAACAGCGCCAAATCATCAAATTTACCTAAAAAACTAAATTAACTAATTACAGGATAAATACCATACTCAAATCAGCCACGTTAGGGTTTTGGTGTAAAAATTAGTGAATTGACGTTTTACGGTTATTTATCAAATGAAATTTCTGAGCTAACTTATGTAAATATGTTTTTAAAGCATTCAAAGATAAAAAAAATATTCATACATTCAATAGGTGATCTTTAACCAATGTAAAAATCATATTCAAACCTAAATTAGTTACATTCAAGGATTAATCACGCATCATTCATTACGAACCCCTAATTAACGATTTAGCTAGATATAATCAAAGTAAACATGCAAATAGACTTAAAAATTATGAAAAATAGTGCAATTATAAATAATAGTGTAGAAAATAAGATTCAAAAACTTTTGGCTTTGGAATTATTCAATTTTGATTTAAAACAAAAATTTTATGGTTAAAACAGTAAACGAATGCAAAACCAACAAAAACTAAAGAAAATTCGACTAAAACCCGAAAATTTCTAAAAAATCAGATTCTATATGATGAAAATTGAATCACATATGAATATCATTGAATAATGATAAACTATTTGAATATAGAACAAAAAGCAAGCATAAATTGATGAAAAATCAACAAATCGACAAAACAAACCTATAAACCCTAGAACCAGCCCCTAAAACGAGGGTTTAGGGTTAATTCCAGAATATATAAGATCCCTAACAACTAATCTATGAATATCTAAGCAAACAAATAATTATAAGCAATTGAATTAGAAGAAATTAAAAAGTCAGGATTTACCAGGATGAAGAATAGCAATTGCAATTGAAACTAAATTGATTGATGAATAAATATAGCATACATTGATGTTCCAGCCTAAAAATATAATAAATTAACTAACCTAATAATTTTTTTTAAGAAAGAAAAGAAAAATCACTCAAGGTTTGATCGATAAATAAGTGCAAAATCTCCTAGAAAGTTACGGTGCTCTCAGCCTCTCTGTTCTATCGATTCTAAAGTGTGGTGTACCCAAAATTATGAGATATTTTTTTTCTTTTATATGTCCCATAAGTGACTCTGGTCGTGGGTTGGATGATCCATGAAGAAACGGGTCGAAAATAGCCAAAAATCGAAAACGGGCCAAAAATTGAAGTGGTGATCGATCCTCACATGGGGATCAATCTTCATGTATTTTTTTTTATTGTTTTTTCTTTTGGTTGCTTCTTCTTTTGCTCATAACTTTTTGCTCCCAACTTTAACTGACTTATTGTTTTTGCCTATGCGTAGGTAATTTCAAACTCTACAACTTATATTTTAGGAGATTTCTTCAAATTTTCATTTTAGAAAAATTTTCATCAGCTACAACCTTGGGCTTTCTACGGCAGTTCTCGGTTTTGCTTGAAAACTTTTGAAATTGATTCGATTGAGCTTATTTTCTCTTGGGATCATTCTTGGACACTTGTATTCACTTCATTCATGCTTGGAGACTTGCTATTCCCTTCTTGCTAGCGCTTTGGGGATAGTTTGTGGAGTTTTCCTTGTCTCAGGCCTCAGAATGGATTCTGACTTCTTATTCGGACCTTCTTCTTGCACTTTTTTATTTTTAACCTTTTATCTTGCATAAAACCTCAATTGTTTAACCACTTTAGGCCTGAAAAATGACTTAGTAACAAAAAAATACATTGTAATGCTTTCTTTTGATGCTTAAACTGATTTTATATGCAATTTTCGATTTTAGACGATAACTAGAAGTTAATTGAGCCTTATTTAAGGATTTATAAATGCAATTTCTGTGCTCAATCAGGGTGAGGAGATGAATGAGTTCAAACATGCATCCAACCTTACGGCCTATCCCAATAACTTGCCCCATCTGTGGATCCTGCACACGAGAACTAGAAGATGATAATATTACATTTAGTCCAAGTTCACATAATTAACCAACAGAGATAAGATTAATAGTTAATTTTAGGACATGAAATGTAGGAAATGATAGGTTTGAGGTTGACATTGATTATATATGGTTGGCATTTAAATAAGAGCCATCAACAGTGTTAATAGGAGATGAGAGTGAGACATAAGTTTTATCTATGAATATAGTAGAATTGGTAGTCATATGATTGCAATAACCAGAGTCAAAGAACCAAGAATTACCTGAGGTTATTGATATAGTAAAACTAAATGAGGACAAAACCTGTTTAAGAAACATAGAAAGCTTATCTTGAGAGACTAGTACAACCGAGTTTCCTGGATTGGTTGTCTAAAATTGTGGTATGTATGGTTGAGTGCATCCGTGATGATTCATGGTACAATCATCTTAATAATGAGTAGGTCCCTTCATGTGGCAATACTTGCATATGTAGAAAACAAAATCTGGGATCGTATTACCTAGGTTAATTTTAGGGTTCTTATCAAAAATGATTTTAAAATTAATAAGTGAAATTAAAACCCTAAATTTAATCAAATTTACTATCAAAACATGTTTTGTGTTTTTTTACCAATTATATTAATCAAACAATTACAAAAGGCAATCCACAACACAAGAAAGTAATGCGGTATCCCTACTTGCATAGGACTATTCATTGGAATTAACCAACAGTGCTTCACTATGATTAAAACGGAATTATAGACTCGATGGCTTACAACAATTACTTCTCCACAATTTATGCAATAGCTCCGTTAATTCCTTGAACGTAGAATCTAACTGTAGCTGGCTTGGTATAGCGCTTATCGATTTTTTGGCTTACATGTCGCCTTCTTCTATGCATTTGATCACAGTTTTTCACCCCCCGTCTGTGATGTCTCTTATCACAAGTTAGCCACTTCATTCACCCCACGTCCAATCTCAACCGAAGACACTCCTATATAACTGTGAATGTTTGGAACCCTAGTTCTTAAATTTGAAGAACAATAGAATCTCCTATAGCATGTAAACAAAATTTAGGTAGTGTTTCAAAACTCTCAAAAATTGATTCTAGACTTTACATATTTTTTGCCTCAAAAAGCTCTATTGAATTATGTGTTTTTGTCCCAAATTAGTGGTTTATATTTATAAAAAAATATTAAGTCAAAGTTCTTTTTGTAATAGGTTTAAAACACTTAAAAAATAATTTTTGCGATAAGAAACGTGTATAAGAATTTACTATCTTTTACCCTGCTTTTATATTTTTTCTTAATTTTGCTCATTTTACGACATTTAAAGTCCGTTCGAACTCTGATTCGATCCAAATTTCGAAGGCAACCTATAGAACATGTTAGACATGTAAAAAATAAGTTTTCTCATTAATTTGTGTCTACGGAACTTCTCGAATTTTGGCTAAAAAATTGGTAAAAACACTTAAAATCAAATTTGAATAGAAAGACCTTTAATTTCAATTTTAACACTCAACCACCACCTATATTTTTGAATTAAACCATATAACAAACTTACCTTACATCCTAAATATGTGCAGTATATTTAGTAAGTTCGATGAGCTTTCGTTAAGTGTTGCATCCTAAAATATTCAATTTGACTCAAATAATTACAACGAAAAAAGTGTTTTTATAATCAGAATCAAGCCAACTAAAAATATAAACCTAACAGCATGTTCTTTTGTGATAATACGAAAGATTAAAATTCGATATATGGCAATAGGCTCAGTTATGTTAAGATCATTCCATTAGTGGTGGTGTCTGGGTTTAGTATGTTTTTGGTGATGTCGTGAAGGCAGTAGGGTTTTGGGTTTGGATTGGCTTTGATTTGATTAGATTGGCAGTAGATTTATGGATTCTGACTTGTTTTTTATGATGGGAATAATGGTGGGCTCTGATTCTGGAAATATTTAAAAGGTTTGAGGTTAATTTAGAAATAACTGGAAAGTTTGGGGTCAATACGGGAATAACCAAAAATTATGGCATTAATATGGAAATAAAAGGAAAGTTTGGGGTTAGTACGGAAATAATTGAAAAATGTTTTATTGGACAGTCATGCGGGCACGTGGTTTGAGTGAAGTATGGCTGTGAGTGGTCACGCATGGTATGAATTTACAGTAATAAAATTACACATCTCGCACGTACGAACACGTGTGATATTAAAATTTGGATATGTCGGCAAAATTGTCCTGGGCAGACAATTTGAATGGTGGAAAAGGTTTTGAGTTTGGATATAGGGAGATAGTGGTGAAGGTTTGATTTTAATGTTGGTGACAATTTGAATGGCAGAATGACGGTCTATGAGTTTGGTATAGGTAATGGTTGTTTTGGTTATAAATATATAAAGATGTATACAGGTGGATGCTTGTAAGTAAAGGGTGTATATCTGGCAGTAAGTGTATAGTTTGTGTAGAGTAGGCTTATGGAGATGGACGAAAAAACGGTATTGGTGCTAGACTAATTTGAATGTAGATTTAATGTCGGAGGAATTAGCACGAGAGAATTTTACCCGCTTTGATGATACCATGTTAGAGGATATGAAAATTAGATGAAGATGAGATAAAAATTGTATATATAGGGTCTTTTACCTTTTGACCATATTTATTTACCCATATTCCACTTTGACCCCAAAGTTTGCATTAATTCCCCTTTAACGCCAATTTGAATGGTTTCCGTCTGGTCAAAAATTCAAATCATTAAATGCCATTTCAATACTAAAAATACCACTGTAGCTAAATTTAAATGAAAATTAAACCATTTTCATAATGCTATATCTAAGTTAATTCACATCAAAATAATGCGATCCACATATGGTTGAAAAACTCTTGCAACATAAATACATTGATAATATTCAATAATAAGCACTTTATATGCCTCTAAATCACTACAAAAGTTGCAAAAATCACATTTTTAAAATGATAAGTTTCACAAAGCCATTTTCACAAGGCCATATCTTACTCGATATACATCCAAATGATGCGATTCATATATGATTAGAAAGGTCTTAAAAAAATATATTATAAATAAATTAATAATATTCAATAATAATTACTTTATATGCCTCTAAATTACTGCCGAAGTTGGGAAAAAATAAAAAATTTAAAACGATAAGTCGCACAAAACTATTTTCACAATGCCTTACTCGATTCACATTCAATGATGCGATACACATATGGTTGAAAATCTATTAGAACATAGATTATAGATGCACTAATAATATTCCTTAATAAATAATTTATATGCATTTAAATTGCTACCAAAGTTAGGAAAAACTCACATTTTTAAAACAAGTTTCACAAGGCCGTATCTCTCTCGATTTACATCCAAATAATGTGTTACATGTATAGTTGAAAAGATATTATGACATATATTATAATTACACCAATAATATTCAATTATAAGAACTTTATATGCTTCTAAATCGCCTTTAAGATGGAAAAAAATCACATTTTATTAGCATATATATAATCTCTGTTGCAATATATTTCCAACTATATATAAAATGCATCATTTTAATGTGAATTGCGTACGATATAGTCTTGTGAAAATGGCATTGTGAAACTTGTTATTTGAAAAATGTGATTTTTTCCCTAACTTTGCCAGCAATGTAAAGGCATATAAACTGCTCGTTATTGAATATTATTAGTGTATTTATAATTTATGTTGCAATATCTTTTCAACCATACATAAAATAAATCATTTGAATGTGAATCGAGTAAGATATGTCCTTGTGAAAATGACTGTGAAACTTATCGTTTAAAAAATATGATTTTTCCAACTTTAGTAATGATTTAAGGGCATATAAAGTATTTATCATTGAACATTATTAATGCATTTACAATCTATGTCGTAATATATTTTCAATCATATGTGGATCGCATCATTTGAATGTGAATCTAGTAAGATATAACGTTGTGAAAATGGCTTTGTGAAATTTGTCATTTTAGAAATGTGTTTTTTTCTAATTTTGACAGTGATTTAGAGCCATATAAAATATTTATTATTGAATATTATTGATGTATTTATAATCTATGTGGTAAGACCTTTCCAATCATATGTGGATCGTATCATTTGAATGCATATCAAGTAAGATAAGACCTTATGAAGATGCATTGCGAAACTTATCGTTTTAAAAATGTGATTTTTTTCTCAACTTTGACAGTGATTTAGAACATATAAAGTGTTTATTATTGAATATTATTAGTATATTTATGATTTATGTTGCAAGAACTTTCCAATCAAATGTGGATAGTATTATTTAGATGTGAAACAAGTGAGATATAACCATGTAAAAATGGCTTCATTTTCATTTAAATCTAGTCACATGGATATTTTTTGTATTTAAAATTGGCATTTTAACGGTTTAACTCTTTGACCAGACAAAAACAGTCTAAATGAGTGTTAAAGAAAAATTAATACAAATTTTGGTGACAAAGCAAAATATGAGTAAATAAATTAGGGTCAAAAGGGAAATAACCCATATATATATATATATATATTATTGACCATCAAAAACTATAAGGGTGTGTTTGATTGGTAACATTTTCCATAGAAAATGAACATTTTCCACTTGATTTGACAACTTAAGGTGTTTGATTGCATTTTTTTTCTAGGCAATTCAATTCCCACTTTTGCCTCACACATGTGCATTTTCAAGGCAATTGAGAAAAACGTTTTCTTTGGGGGGGAGGTGGTTTTTGTTTTCCATGCTTGGGCACGGTTCACGAGACAAGGTTTTTACCATTTTCTACATTAAAAATGCCATAACTTAAAATATAAAATTCAAAATAATATAAAAATTTAATATTTAAAATCTACTAATCAAAATCAATTAAACAAGATCCGTCATGACTATATAATTATGTAAAAAAAATACCAATAATTTTTTCTACATTAAAAATGCCATAATACAACAAATATTTTCCGAGTAGAAAACTAAGGCAATCAAACACACTGCACTACATTTTCTATGCAACTCAATTCTAGGCAATTCAATTGCCCGTAACTTATTTTCTTTCCATGCAAGTTCCATGCTTACAATCAAACGCACCCTAATAGAAACTCTTATACAAGATTGGGAGAGGTACAAACATAATAAATAAAAAATATCTAATTATAGATATTAAAAAGGCAACTATTTAGATATGGCAATACATACCAACCGCTTTATTATTATTATTATTAATTTTTTGCGCAAGGTCCGAATGTCCTTGGATACCTCTGTATTTCGATAAACGGCATAGCCAACAAAAGCGGATCAAAAATCTGCCGTTAGATTTAAGGATGATGCAAGTTCCATGGAAGAAACCAATGAAATAGTAAAAAGAGCATGTTAGCTCGACCAGATAATGCACCGCTCGATCACCCACAAATCATTTACCGCTGTTGTTTGGCCATGCATGGAGGTTAAAAATGAAGTAGATTCAATGAGAAAATGAGAAAGGTTAAGTGTTTGGTTGGTGGGAAAATGTGTGAGAAAGTTGTCGAAAAACTAGAGGGTGGGTTCGATTCATTCATGTTGGAAGCAAATTATTTTTGAAATTGAAAAAAATATAAATGTATATATATATAGAAATTTATAAATACGGATCAATCTGTACCAAAAAAGAACACTATATATATACATGGACCTGATAGATAGAGTTAATGATAATGACAATAAGAGGGGGCATAGCCAAGAATTATATTCAAATGGGGCAAAATTAATAAGCTTTTAAGAAAATTTTGCATATATTATAAAAGGACTATAATCAAAATATTATATTAAATTATTAAATATTATATATGTCAAAAATTAAAATTATATATTTAATTACAATATTCTCATTCAAGATTTTATATTTTGAAAATACTAAATCATATTTTTATCAGATAATTAGGCTCAACTACAATCTCATAATTTTTTTTAATGTCCACTACTACTTAGATTTCAAATTAGGGTCAGCTCCTTCTCTAATGTTTACTTGTTTGTATTTTTGTCATCTTGTGCTGACAAGGAAAGAGGGAGCAAAGTGATATTGTCTATTTTGCCCTTCCATGAGTTTGTTGTTGAACATTAAAAGTTGCGTATGTCTTGCGAGATAACGGACAAGGGAAAACGAGAGTTACTTCTCGAGCTTCAGTTCCCTTTGTCAAGCCTAGAACTTTGTCTGCAATTATAAAACACTCCTCCCTTAATTATGCACATCAATCGTATAAAGAAGCAGCGTAGGTTCTTCTACAAGCATCAGATAAATAGGGAATTGACAACACTGTTAAATAGACACTGTTACATTATTGTTCTGCTTCAGTCTTATGGATTTTGCACCAATACTCCTATAATTAGTACTGGTTGGGGAATCTGGGTGATGTTAACTCAAAATCCTGTGACTGGTTATATTATGAATTTCGTTGATACTCTTATTTGATCTTCTTCAGTATTTTAAAATTGATCCTTTTTCCGGGCCTTCATTTTAAAGAAATTTTGTGTGTTTTTTTTCTATAAGTGAGACACTATTTACCCTTTGTTCCTTATATGGTCTCATACATGTTCTGGCCAAATGAGAGTTTTGCCGTATACTTTATTGTATTTAATTTAGTTTCCCTATAATTACTTGTTCATTTGTATCTTTTCTCGTTTTTTGATTTTAATAAATTCATTTGTACTACTACAATTCAATCCACTGTGATGGATTGAGCCTCTAGATTTGTTTAGACATCCATGGACTCCATTTGATATTTCTCTTTATCATTATGTGGTATATTCTTTTGTATCTTGAATAAAGAAGCCACCCACAGCGATAAACTAGCTCCCGTCAATTTCAAAACGTATAACTATGGTGACTATGTTTTCTATTAGGCTCAACTTGATCCGTGTAAAATAATTACCGTTCATTGACATTGACATTGCCTGCAAATTACCAAACACATTGCTCTTTATATTAATTTTCTTATCTGAAGGATTGTATCAAATATAACAAATAATGCCTCAACAATTTGTCACTTTTGCACTTCAAAAATATAATGAATTTAAAGCAATGCTAATTGGTGGTCCTTCCACGCAATTCGTCATTCTGTCCAGTTTATCAACAACACCCAGCAAGTTTTACATGAGTACAAAAGACACACCAACAAAACCCATAGTATAATTTGAAATAAATTTATATTGATAAATGTAACAAAAATATCCATCATATCTTATTTCAAAATGCAAAAAAAACAACAGGATTACAATTTTACACATGTGTTGATATGTTACTGGTTATTTCAATTTTTACACAAGAGTTTGAAAAACTATAATAGGATTACAATTTTTTTCTACTTTTATTTCTTGTGTAAAAGTGAGTTGACGCATCATATTTACACTTTAATATTTACAAAACTATTGGAGATGCTCTTATGTATTAAGTTATTAACTTTATCTACTAGCTGAATGAATATAACCCACATTATTCTAAGGTAGATAAAACCAAGCCTATTAGAAAAATATGTGGTCATTAATGTACAAGTTTAAGGACGTAACCAAATAAAATGTGGTATAAACTGGTATACATTTCTTAAATTAACTGACTGACGGTTACTCCAGTTGGTCAATAGAAAAAAAAGCTAATTTGATAAATGATGACTAGTAGCTAAAGTGGTAATTATTTTTACATTTGAGTCAAAATTTGTGAGTTCGAAACCCCTAACTATATATTTTTTACCTTAATCGATTCATGCCATAAAATAATTCTTAATCTTTCACACGTGGAATTAAGCAATATAATAAACTATTTATTATTTAAAGGATTATCTTCATTTTTATAAAAACTTGATTACTTGTATCATTCTCGATAACATTCTTGCCGGGATGAAAAACCATAAAAATTAAGATTTTATATATTAAATTAGTATTTCTTCCACGTATATCTGACATGTAATTATCATCTGTAAATCCATATATTTTTCCACCAATATCATTATTTTGAATTTAAAATATGAAGTAATAAGATCACACTTACCATTTTTAAGTACTTAATAAAGTCAAAGATATAGTAGATCCAAAAACACCCAAAAAAGGAAAAGAAAAAAAGAACAATGTTCACACAAACATTCAATCATACCCTATTCACAACTTCTGTAACCCTTAAGCAAACTGCATCCCCCAATTGTTTCAGTCTTCATTATCATCTGCCTCAGAAATCCAGCTTGGGTATGTTAGTGAAAGAGATATGTCCTAGGACTATTCATAGATTATGATTTGTACTTGGATATTTTATGCTTATTGCTATTTATAAAGTTTATTTATTATACTTTATATTCTCTTGTAAATAATATATATTAATACTAGTTCATCAAGTACGTGACTTGATTGTGGGATGCTAGTAATGTTATAATAATATTATTTAGATGTCCCTAATCATATGTCAATAACCTAGGATCACATTGATATAATGATTAGAGTATGGGTCAGCTGATGATTATGTTCCACAAGTCATGGATATGGAAATATCAAGCTGAACATACTGATACTTGTTAGGGAACAAGGTATTGGACTGACCCGCTTTGGGGACACTGCGAGGAGTGTTACATAATGTCATCAGTGATGTTCCCCATTTGTGATATCGTATTATCCTTAGACCTGAGATCGCCATGGTTACCAACATAGGGATTAGCATGTCAGGCATTATCAAACGTTGCTCTTGATCGAGTAATTATAAAGATGATGACCGAGCATACTATGAACTATGTAGAAGTATGTGGTTGATCAAGATGGGATTTGTCACTCTCGTATATTGAGAGAGATATCGTTGGGCCCCTTGATAAGTGTAATTAATATTTGCATGGCCATGCACAAATGAGATGTCATTTGTTTTAGATTAATTATACTTAGAGATCAAGAAATAAAGATTGAACTATACAAGAATGACACTTGCCTAGTCTTGTGTTCAATCTAGATATCGATTGACAAAAGGAGTTAATATTTGGAATATCAATTTAAGGTTGTGTCGTTTTTGACCTTTATACCTTTTTGGATAATAGTAATGTTTTACTAGAGACCGCTTACTATTCGTATAATAAAATGGGCTTTTATTTATACTGCCAAAGAGTGTAAAACCTACAGGGTCGCACACCAAAACGAGTTGGATCAAAAACGAATTAAAACGGGCCAAGTTAGACTTGGGCCCATTTCGTTTGTTGCTTAGGGTTCTCACTAGGGTTCTCTTATAAAAGGGAACCTTTATTCATCTTGGCTGTCAAGGAAACTCAGAGAGGCCAGAGAGAGAACCCTAGAAGGCGCTAGTACACCAAGCAAGGATCTCATCCCGTTCGTGTGTGCATACCGTAGAGGCGTCGTAATTTCTACGCTAAGGACGACAACAACAGAAGGATTCGATCCATCCAGTTCGTTTTAGTATTATCAAATCACACATAAGGTATGTCTTCTGTCGATTATATTGAACAGCATGAATCCTAGGGTTTAAGATTAGTGCGTAAATTAGTGTATACGATGCATGATTACTGCCCTAATTCCCTTCAGTTAGTTCGTGGGAGAGAACAACCACGGTGCTCAAAACTTTCGTTAATGTCGCCATCAGACCAATACTTAATCTCGATGGCCTTCTATCTCCACACTACGCCACGGTGGAAAGAAATCATCATCGTTTACGTGGTCCTTGATCCAACCCCTTTGTTTATTATGAGCACAAATCTTTTACGCACGTTTTCCCTTCTTATGCTCTGTGTTATTAGTCTTCCTCTTTGGTTCAATATTCAACGAGAGAATTATGGAAGTTCATCATCTTCCATACCGGGAGCTATTGGGTTTTGTGTTCTGGGCTTATACAAATATATGAGTCAAATGCCCAAACATTATAGAAGCATAGATGTGTATTATGGAAATCATATCCATATAGCCACTCATCATTAATCAAGTCGACATTTTGATTAATAGTGATTGCACACCAGAAATCGGTGAGTGCAATCAACTTAAATTTCGTTTTCTGTCTCTCTTCCCCGAAGCCCAAAGTCCGTCACTATTATATTGCAACTGTTTATGTTAATTAACACCGTTAATCTAACAGTGTCTATTGTTACACATGTGTTGCTTAACTAGATTCCGTGATTTTATATGAAAATAAACATTAGACCATTTTTTTTGTAAATATATAATTTATGACATTTAAGGTAAAGTTAAAATTTTGATTAAATTGTCTTTATTGAGTTATTAATCCTGATGACATGCCTATTTATTAGCTGATTTAATGCTATATTTAATCATCCTTTATCTTTTCAAATTACAAGCTGATTTTAGGTATTTTAAAACTGAGAATTAATGTATTAAATAGGGGTAACGAGGTCATCTATATGTTTTACATTTGTGACCTGGCAGTTTATTTAATTGCACATGTATCAATCACTAATTTTTAAAAGTGCTTGGAGTTTATACAACAAAATGGAAAGATATAGGAGTTAGAACTAAAGGACCCTATTTTTATTGTTAATAGCTTTAAAAGCATCTTTCTCAATATATCTTACTAAGCAATTATTCATGAGACCATTTCTTAACCGATTCTAAAAATTCTAGAAATTGAAACATTTTAATAATTCATAGAACACCGTCTTCAACCTTGGGCTCTTGATTTCACAAGAACGAAACGAAAATTCATAGAATTTTCCGAGAACAAAGAGATTTCTCAAATAATTTTTATTAATTCATAATTGGTTGGTTACAATGATATGAAATAAGCACTTATTTAAAATCTAAAATCCTAAACCTACCTTAAATAAAAAATCCTTCACATAAGAAAATTGAATTATTATAATCTAATAATATTTAAACCATACCAAAACAAATATTCAATTTCAAATTTCAAAATTCAAAATTCAAAATTAAAAAAAAACTATAAATAAAGAAACTAGTTACCCTAATTAATAAAATAAAAATAAAAAGTAATAAAATAATAATATCTCTTTCATTTCCATTGCATCAGCCTTGATTTTCATATTTTATTGCACATAACCCATCCACCATTTTCAACGTTTCCCTTCCTAATTATAAAGCCATCCCCTGCAGTTATACAAGCACTCACACCCGCCCCCAAGCATTACAATACCTAGCAAAAAAAAGTCCAAATTTTCAGGTGGGGCAGTGGACCCCCTGAGACCCCATGTTGCTCCGCCCCTGACGAGGATGATAGGATGGGTATAATAGCAGAGCCGCGGCGGACATAGGTGGGGCAGGAGGAGGCTGTGGATTATTGCCGTTATTCTGATCAGTGAGCGGGGACGGGACTGAGTTATGATGACCATCTGGGGCAAGCCCAGTGGTTGCCTTATTCCCCAGAATATTGGGAACTGGGGTCGGAAAATTGTTGCCTGAGGTTTTAGTTGCCTCGTTGCCCAGAATAGTCGGAGCTGGAGCTTGAGGATTGTTGCCTCCTGAGATTTCAGCGGTTTTGGTAGGCTGCAACAGATTAGACGCCATCTTCTTCTTTCAGTTCTCTCTCTCTTCTTATTTTAGTGCGAGTGCTTTTGATGACATTCAAACAAATATGTTTGGCGATTGATATTATATATAAAGTATAAACCATGAAGGGTTGTAAACGCGTGGAGTTAAACTGAGTATTTGAGAAATGCTGGGCATTTATTTCAGTCAAACGGAACGCATTTGAGAAACCGACTGTGGGCTGGTATAACGCATCGTAACTGAGTATTAATGCATCGTAAGTTCGTAACTGAGTTTGCTGTGGGTATGTTTGAGTCAAACGGAAGCCGAGTATTGCATTAAATGTTGAGCAATAAACTGAGTACTCGATTTGATTTTTGATTTAAACTGAGTACTCGATTTGATTTTTGATTTAAACTGAGTATTTGAAAAACGCTGGGCATTTAGGCCATTTTAAAAGGTTATTTCTAACCAATTAAATTTTTATGATAAAAAACTCAAATAAAAAAAAATATGTTCTAATAGTATTTTAACTATTTTCTATAATCATTTTTATATGATGTGCATGGGATGTGAGTCACATTGCTAATTTCTATTACTATTTTTACATGTAGTAAAAATGGTGATAGAAATTTTTTATATGAGATAATACATTTTCATTACATATTATAAAACTTATTAATTCTCTCTCTTTTTAAATAAATAATAAGTGAGGAAAAAATGCCAAAAAAAAAATTACCATTAGATACTATTATTTTTATTCTTTTTTACCTATATAAATATATTGTCAATAAGATATAAAAATATTATAAAATAATATTAACACGTAAGATAGAAATAAAAAAAATAGAGATTACAGCCTTATTTGAGCCAAACGCAACGCATTTGAGAAACCAACTGTGGGTTGGTTCTAACCCATAGCATCAGTCAAACGTAGTATGTTTTGATTTTTGATCTAAACTGAGTAATTGAGAAACGCTGGGCATTTTTTTGTGTCAAACGCAACGCATTTGAGAAACCGACTGTGGGTTGGTTATAACCCATCGCATCAGTCAAACGTGCTTTAAAAGCGAAATGAGATCGCATCGTAACTGAGGAGGCATCAGTCAAACGGTGCGGGTGCTTTAGATGTGAACTACATCGTAACTGAGGATCTGCTTTAAATGCTAACTGAGAACGCATCAGTCAAACGGAGTAGGGTGCTTTAAATGTGGACTGAGAACGTAGTTAAACGCATCGTAACTGGAGGACGCATCAGTTTAGATGTGAACTCCATCGTAACTGAGGATCTGCTTTAAATATGGTAACTGAGGACGGCAACGCATTAAATGAACGCCCTAACTTTAAACGCAACGCGTTAAATGAATGCCCTAACCAGAAACGTTCTAACTGAGTAATATTTGATTTGGTTTGCTTTGATCTTAAATGCAACGCATTAAATGAATGCCCTAACCATGAACGTCCTGACTGAGTATTTGATGTGGTTTTGATCGCTTTAAATGCAATGAACGCGAACGCCCTAACTGGCTATTTGATTTGATTTTGATTTGAGATATGATGGTTTGATGATTTTGATTGCTTTAAATGCAATGCATTAAATGAACCGAGTATTTATGCAAGTATGTACTGTTGTTGTTGTAAGAATTTTAGATGTCTATAAATTTTACTCTTTGTTTTTTTGGATAATGATAACGTGTATTTTTAAGCATATGATAATATTTAAATATAAAAAAAATAAAAATTCAATATATATTTAATGTTGTACTGATTTTCATACAAATATTTACTCCTTTCGTTCTAAATTGATGATACTTTTTTCTTTTTTTAGATGTTCCAAAATAAATGTTCACTTTTCATAAAAGAAAAAACACATACTTATTTTGCCATTTTGTACTTTTATTTTTAAAGTAAGATTTTTGAATAAAGTAAAGGGTAAAAAAAAAAGTCAATATAAATTAAGTAAAAAGTGTAATAATAATGTTGGATCTTTAATAAATTAAATTCTCCAAATAAAATTAATAATTTAAAACAAAAAAAAATAATTTTTATATATTTAAATATTTATCATATATCTTAAAAATATACGTAATCATTATCCTTTTTTTTAAACGAATGTCCTATCATGAACGTCCTAACTGAGTATTTGATTTGGTTTTGATTTGAGATACGATGGTTTGATTTGATTTTGTTGCTTTAAATGCAATGCATTAAATGAACCGAGCATTTATGTAAGTATATACTGTTGTTGTTGTAAGAATTTTAGATGTCTATAAACTTTACCTCTTTTTATAAAAATGAATGCCCTAACCATGAACGTCCTAACTGAGTATTTGATTTGGTTTTGATCGTTTTAAATGCAACGCATTAAATGAATGCCAACGCCTTAACTGAGTATTTGATTTGGTTTTGATTTGAGATATGATGGTTTGATTTGATTTTGATTACTTTAAGGCCTCGTTTGGTTCACGAATTTTGGTACTCGGGAAAGGAAATTCGTTCCTTTCCTTTGTTTGGTAAGCACAAATTCCGGAAACACTTTCCCGAGAGAAGGGAAAGTAGGGGGTAAAACCATTCCTCCCAAAACATATGGGATTGATTTTCCCATGTGATTTCCAAGCATTTATTACACAAATTTTAGACAATAATACTCTTTCCTAAATACTTTCCATGGTTTACCAAACACAAGAAAGGAAATTTGACAGGAAATTTACTTTCCCACCTACATGGGAAAGATAAGGGAATCGATTTCCTTTCCGTGAACCAAACGAGGCTTAAATGTAATATATTAAGGCCTCGTATAATTTAAATATTAAAAAATAAGATGAGATTGTTAATATAATTTTTTTTATAATATTTTATTTGATTTATATAAATGTGCTGGAATTATTAATACTGATACTAATTTAATACCATTTTTTATCCTATAATTTAATATCATGAAAAAAGTGGTATTGTTTATCCAGGATTAAAAAAAAAAACTATATATTTTCAAAAATGCCATTACTACTATAATATTTTCAAAAATGCCACTACTACTCTACTACTACTACTACTACTACTACTACTACTACTACTACTACTACTGTTTATCCAGGATTAAAAAAAAAGAAGCATATATTTTCAAAAATACCATTACTACTATAATATTTTCAAAAATGCCATTACACTACTACTACTACTACTACTACTACTACTACTACTATATTATTATTATTTTAATTTATTTTAAAAAAAATAATTTTAAAAAAAATAATTTTTTTTATTTTGTTAGTCCAAAATATAATCCCGTATACGAGTTACATAATAAAATATGGTATTAACATCAGTATGAGATATCCCAGTTTTAATACTGGATGAATCAAACAGGGTATTGGTATTAAATTAATACCATGATTAATAGTTTAGTACTATTAGTACTGGTATTATTAATCCCACTGATCCTAATACCTGAATCAAACGAGCCCTAATAGTATAAGATTAACAAAGGAACAATCTGAGAGTGGAGTTGGTGTTTTCAAAGTCAATTTTTGGCGTTGTCAAAATAATGCTTGGCCAGGTACATGCACCACAAGCGAAAATTAGTTAAGATGCGCAAAAACTACCCCGAACACCTTGTAAAATTACCCAAAAAAATAAAAATAAAAAAATGAAGACATAATTATCGGAAGTAAAATAATTACAAAGATATTCTTTGTAATATGCGTACTCCTTTTTAGCGTTCAGATTTTTTTAATTTTTTTGTTAGGCATGTTATTACTGAAAAGTGCTATATTTGTAAAATAAAAATTGAGATTAACGACATCTACAGCTGTTTTTTTTTTTTATTTTTTTAATTTATTATCTAAACTTTACATATTGAATAGGAAAATAAAAAAGGGTCTCCAATTGTCGGTTGGAAATCTCTGTTATGTAAAAGGTCCCTGTATTTTACACCAATTAATATATATATATATATATATTATATGGACATAAATATTTGACACAAAAATTGATAGATTAAATATGACCATTATATATTGGTTAAAATAATCTTATCACAATCTATTATAATTAATGAATGATTAACATATTAATATGTCATTTTTTTATATCATATTCTTATTGGAAGAATTTTCAACATCACTTCATCACTGTATAATTATGCCTTCTTAGAGTTATATGAAATATAATTAATGAATTTCTAATTTTATCATTGCATGATTATTTTAATTAAACTGTAAAATGTGTGATTTGAACCCATAATATAACTTTCATATTATTCTAATTATTTGAAATAGACAGGAAAAAAAGTAGTCTAGTTATGAGAAACAGACAAAAGAAGTTTTCGTTTCCACGATTAAGCCAGCCATCCTTCTTACAAATTTCATTATTGTTTCCAAAATTTTACACTACATATCTATACTATAATAGTAAAATGAAGGAAGTGCCTCTATTAATGATACCATTAATAATATCATTTATATTAATTAATGTATCTATATATACAATACTTTCATTAATGATATCATTTACATTAATTAAGGCAATTTCATTATATTTATGTCTCTATTTATTTAATTTTTGTATCATCTACCAAGGCAACTCTATTACCATTCTCTTTTCATCTATTTAATTCTCTCACAATTTTTTTTGAAGGGTCTCTCACCAATTTCTCTTTCCAAATACTATAACTCTTTAATTTGTCTTTTCAAATTGGAATTGATCCATTTTTATTCATCAAAGTTAAGTTATGCGAGATAATGAATTATAATACTCATGTAATAAATAGTTAATTTTGTTGTCATATAGCATATACATAACTTCAATAATGAATTTAAACTTTATATCTAGGTGATCGAGTAGTGAAATTGAAGATGGGGGCATTCATATTTTAGCTTCTTTTTTTAGTAATCATTTAAAACTAAATACACATTTGTGATCTTAAAAATAAAGTCATTTGATCAATATTTTATATTCTTTAAAGTAATATTTTTAAATTTATAAAAAAAATATGTTCAAACGCCCATGCATCGCATGGGTTTAAAACTAGTGTTATATTATTTGTTTCCAAAAACCCATTTTTTCTGTCAATGTGCTGCACTCCTACCAACCGAAAGTGGACAAACATATCCTGAAGAAAGAATAACATATCTTATGGTAATATTATTCTCAAAAGTAATTTTTATTAAGGTTAATAGTAAATTATGCATTATAATTGTAATTCATGTTTTAAGTATTTTATTTTGTTTTGTTTTGATATTAACTTCAATTGCATCCACAACTTTACGCCACCTATTGAACTAAAAAAAACCCGGACAATTTAAAAAAAGTTCTTATTAGAAAAAGATTTTCACACTAAAGTAAAACCATTTTTTTTTTTGTAAATGAATGGCTTGTTTTTTCATTTTATTGATAAGATGACACGCGTCTTTTTTTCATTGCAAAATGATATCCCAACCCTTAAAATAAACTAAAAAAATATTAATATGCATTAAAATATGAACTATAATATGAACTTTACAATCCATATTTTACTACAATATGAACTTTGTAATCCATATTTCACTACAATATGAACTTTGCAATTCATATTTCTGGTGCAAAGTTCATATTGCAGTTCATATTTTTTGTGCAAAGTTCATATTACAGTCTATATTTCACTACAATATGTCAGTATTTCACTGCAATATGAATTTTGCAGTCTATATTTTTTGTGCAAATTTTATATTACAATCCATATTTTACTGCAATATGAACTTTACAGTTCATATTTTTGGTGCATAATTTATATTGCAGTCTATATTTCACTGCAAAGTTCATATTACAGTATAGATTTATGTGCATAGTTTCTCCGTTTCACTGCAATATGAACTTTCACTGTACAGTTCATATTGCAGTACAAGTTTAGTACAAATTTATGTACTAAACTTTGTTTTTTTTGTCTAAAAATCTATTGAACTCCCAATAACGTTTCAATTTGGCCCAACCATTTAACACTATTAACAGAGTTAATGAAAAAATTAGGGAAAATTCGTGTAAATAAAAAATTGTTGATTTTTCTTCAAAATTAATATGCATGATTGCTTCTATATGTTTTTTTCTCATTCAAACGAAGAGTTATATTTTAATGAAGGAAAAATATGCAGACTTTTTCAACAAATCTCAATTATTGTTCCCTCAATTTAAACCCTAAATTCACCTAAATCAAAATATGATGAAGAAGACGATCATCAACAAAACTCAAAAAAACATATAAAAGCAATCACGCATATTAATTTTGAGGAAAATCAATTTTTGATTTACACAAATTTTCACCATTTTTTCCGTTAACTCTGTTAACGATAATAAATAGTTGGGCCAAATTGAAACGTTATTTTTACTCCATCCAAACAATGGTTTTCTAAAATCATGCCCCAATTTTAATTCTATAACATGAATTGGGGTCGCCAAACACAGCCTGAAAGAAATGCCAAACAAACTACAAAACCAACAAAAATCTAAAATCTAATACTGGGCCTCCCAAAAAAGTTTATAAAAGATGGGTGGAGGGGTACTATTGAAAATTAAGAAACGAAGTCAATAACTAATTTGAGCTTAAGTTACGTTTAATTAGAAAAGTAGTTTGCTAGACCGATTTAAAATAGTTTGATAATGACGGTTTTTCAGAATTGCCCCAAGAATTTAAGGGTGGTTGAACCCAAATAATGGGATTTTTTTGTACTTTTTAATTCTATCAGAAGTAATGTGAATTAAAAAATATGTTACTTATTATTTTCTGCATTCTTTTTTTTCCTTCTTAAAGTTACATATATCAAGTTGCATACATGTATTGTCTAAAATCACATACACCAAGTTGCATATGATCAAACATTATTTGGTAAACAAAATTAAAAAAAATAATTATTTTCAAAACATTGGCCAATTTCGTAATGTTTGCAAGGGTCAACTCCCTATTTAATAATTTACGTTTGAGCTCATCAATTTATGACTTTTATGATTTGATTTCTTAACATGACTTATAAAAAACTTCTAATATAAATTTATCAATTTAAGATTTAAAAAACGACCCAAACAAATACTTATATTTTCCGTCTCTTTAACTTCTTATGGTTGGTGAAGAATGTTGTTAATATATATATATATATATATAAATATGAATATATATAAGAAAATATTTAATTCAATAATATATGTTATCACTTATCAATTAAATCATAAGAAATTAAAGACATTTGTAAAATGTGGTATCATATATTTTCTAGAATATATATATATAGAGGTAAAAGAGGAGGAGAAAGATTTTTTAATTTTTTCATATTAGTTAATTGTTAATTAAATAATATTAAAATATAATTAATAATAATAAATGAGAGTAATATAAAAAAATATGTGAGAATAAAATTAAATAAAAATAAAAGTGGAGTGTTTACGGGAATGATTATAAATAGCATCCACCTTTAAACTTCACCTATTTGACTAGATGCCATTAAGGATGTGTGATTGTGAATATAGCTTGAAGATTTAGTGAGATTTGAGAGACTAGAGAGAGGGTGTAAATGACAAAAATACAGTTGTATATATATATTCTTTGAACTTCTAGGGCTTTAAATTTGGAATAGGGAGTTTGTAGAGTCACGTGTTGGTTATTTTGTGTATATGAATGACATTTAATAGGTGTAAAAATGTTAAGACCCATACACATATTAATCGGTTCGGTCCTCAAATTCTAGTTTTAACTTTGTGAGACTAAGGACAGGATCTAAACTTATTTGTGCACAAATAGTAGAATGAACCAAAGCTAGGGTAGAAAACAAACTAAAGGGTTGGTCCAATCGGCCAAGTTAGTTTTCTCTGCACCCCTAGTAATAAGTATCTAGTCGGATTAACACAAACACTAATATTCCCTTTTTAACTACCTTAGATTTGTTTTTGAATTTTGATTTGAACTTAGTTTTAATTTTAATTCAATTGGGTTTGGGTTGATTTTAGAAGAGAGAAAGGAGAGGCGAAGAGAGGGTTTTTTTTTTGTTTTTTTTTTGGACAGCAGAAAGAGGGATTTTTTTTTCTTCGTTCTTTTGGCGCACGATAAGCACGTGACCAATGCTTACCTTTTCCACATCTATGGGAAATATTATTAATGAACTATGGTTCTGATTCTGATTTTGATTCTTACTCTGGTTCTTATTCTTCTTACCGGACCACTTTTAGTGGTTTTTGAATTTTGTATTGTTATGCGGGCCTTCGTAACCACCTTTGTTGGGGTAGTTATTACGTTAACCTCTTTCGGAGTGCTTGTATCCATTTCTACTAGGGGTGTTTTCGGTTTTGGTCGAGGTAAAAACTAGGGTACCCCAAACCCTCCCCAAACTTTATAGTTCGGTTTTGGTTCGGTTCCGTTTTAGTACTTATGAAACCCAAACCCTCCCCAAATTATTCGGTTTCGGTCCGATTCGGGCTCATTTGGTTTTTTTTTGTATTGTTAAAATTTTTATTCAAAATTGCACTAAAAATATAAATTCACTCAAAAGGCGTTACAAAAAAATTATATAATGTAATTATTTTAATAATTAGCTTAAGTAATAATTTATAAATGTAAATAATTCATAGGGTTGGCTCATTTATATAATGTAAATGTTGTAAGAAAGTTTCCTTTTGTTTTAATGTATTGTAAGACAACTTAAGTAATTACATTAAGTTACCAAATATTTTTTTTAAAGATTCGGTTTTTTCGATCTAATTTGGGGACCTCGAATCTCCAACCCATATTGACCCAAATCAATCGATTTTAGTTTCGATTTTTGATTTCGGTTTTTGTTTTTTTTCGGTTCGAAAAATTTCGGATCGCAACGGATCGGTTCGGTTCGGTCGTTCGGTTTTCGGTTTTCTGAGAACACCCCTAATTTCTACTAGGGGGATTATTACACCCATTTTCACGACCTTTATTATGACCAAAATTAGCATTTTCTTCAAGAATTGCCTCATAACTAAATTAGAATTATGATTTTTGATTAAAATTTTATTGTTTTGTTCTGCAACTAGGAGTTGTAAGTTGAAAAATGGCGCTCTCAATATTACTCCCATATGGGTATATTTTGGGCATGAAAAGTGGAAAGAGTCTTCTCAATTATTTGCTCTTTAGTAGCTTTTTCACCATATAATCTCAGATGAGCAATAATTTTAAAAAGTGAAGAGTTATATTCAGCAACTGTCTTAAAATCTTAGAATCGTAGATTTATCGATTCATTATAAGCACTAGGCAAGATGACCAACTTCCGGTGGTCATATCTGTAATACCCAAGCCTTAATTAACAGGATAACACCCGTAATTAAGGCCTAAAGTATTACTAACACACCTTAGGCTAGCTAAAATGGGCTTAATAAGAAAAATAAAATAATAAATCAAAGCAATCACGTAACTTGGAACATATAATTGCAATACTCATGTAACGACGATAATATAAAGTAGTAGCATAATATACACATGTGTAACAACCTGATATACAAAACATGTATATATATAATAAAATGATTATTTGATCCACCACGAGATCAAATACCATAATTTAGGCTAGTCATGGCTTGCCATATAAACATGTATATATACAACAAAATGAGTTTGTATCAGAGGCCTCTATTTTGTTCTCGACCCTGTTGCCTCCTTAATCTCATCTGTCTCCTAGATACCTAAATTTGTTTTATAAAAACGGGGTGAGCTGTCAGTTCAGTAGGGAGAATATAACATGGAATATTATGTTCAAAACATAATACCAGTTTAATAACATTCACATTGCAATCTTTGATTCAATTCAAAATCATCAATTTATAAACCAATGCATGCATATGTATATGCAAGTTATCACCCGTTTGTCAACCATTATACCATGTCGCCGAGAGAATGCCAAGGATGAACCGAATCATAGTCATAAGAATAAGAATGGGCTTGACTGCCCCACAAAATCATCTTAACATGATAACAATAGAATATCTTCCGGCCCAGGAAAAATCATCATAATAGAATTGGATCACACGTCCATTAATTTCATATCAATATAACATAAGTACATTACCGTTATCTAAATTTCCTAGTTACCCATCACTGGCTCTAAATCGCCAACACTTTGCTGCCCTTCTGAGGTTAAGAAATTTTCAACGCAAAGGCACCAAATTAACCTCACTTATTTTCACACCAGTAAGCACCAAACAATACAAATTCTCTTCATCATCTAAGGGCCATAATAGAATCATAATCGGATCCACTACGGGATCATATCACATCTCTGAATATTACAACGATCATAAGAAGCGTTTGGCATCATCGATAATATATATATATATATATATATCCATATGATACGTCATAAGAACATTCTGAGCTTGCTGAGAGATTTCTACGAATCCGGTTGACACAGTAATAATGGACAAAATGCATAACATGCTAATTAATGAACATTTGGAGCAGCTTATACCATATAGACTTCAACAAGCCTCTATTCACATTTCTTGGTATACATAATTCATCAATTTATCAATTTCATCATTATACAACATCCATACACCCAAGGAATATCTCATATGATACAAACAACACATGTATACTAAGTGTAAATGTCGTATTTTGCTTCAAATCATATGTTCATGACTATACAATTCATAAAACATTATTATCTTCATCATGTTATAATTCTTGAAACAAATACAATTTAAACATGATGATTATTGTACAATAAAACTACATAAGCGGGTTTTAAAAATAATTAAATCCCCACCTCAATTTATTAAGCCAATAAGAAGAGAAAATATGATGACCGATACTCCGTTCGATGAAATCTCAAAATTTCTACGTCATCATGATCTTTATGTCACGTAGAATAATTTCTTCTAAAGCCGAATCAAATTTCGGGGACTATATATAAGTGAAATTTTAGAGAAGGAAGAATAAGAGACTTGCTCTGTTTTTCTTGTTTAAAAATGATGAAAAATGGACAAGAAGAAGGCCATGAATGCTTTAAAAATTGTGTTACCGACTGAACAATAATCGCATGTCCAGCCACTAACAGGCGTCTGTTTACCCTCAACAGGTGCCTTTCCAATGTCCAGAAAAATTAAATCCTAAACCATCTCAAAGAGTAGCATATCTCCTACAACAGGCGCCTGTTACACTAAAAAGTGCAAAAATTTAATATATCATTCACTAAAATCATTGTTAACATTTTTCACACTAAACACACTAAATAAAATATAATTTACATTAATATAAACAATGGGTGCTACAATATCTATCTTTCAGGGATTGCCAAAAACTCAATGGGTTTTCCTCGGTCATGTACTCATTTTTTATATCATCATAAATATGATGACGCGGAAAAATAAGAGCCGAGGTTTTGTCCTGTGAGGACAATTTATTTCCTGCTACGATAGCATCACTAAGATTTTTTACCGTGAAATGAAGCTTAGCATCAAATTGTCAATTTAATTAATTGTTGCCATTAAGCTCAAGTGTCTTAAATTCGAGTTTAGTGATATTCGACATTATGACTGCAAAAGAGAATTAATAAAAATTAGTTACTAATAAAGGATTAATAAAGTCAAATATTTTGGTCAATTATAATTTTATGGATAAGAACTTTAGGTTCTTAAATTATAGGACTTCAAGCTCATTAGAAATTGTAGAATTTCATGTTCTTACTTTAAAAATGAATATGAGACTTCGGGCATATAATTTTTTTTTATAAAACTTCGGTCTATCAAGACTTCATGCTTATAAAATATGGCCTTATTTTGATTCATTATATTTGCAGTCGTTTAATTATTAAGGTTAAAAAAGAAGAAGAAAGGTAGAATAAACAATAGCCTAAAAAAGCAAAAGAAATAAATTCAATAGTGCACACACATATGTACATGCAATTTATATAAAACTTATTAAGTTAGATTAAAAAAAATTAAAATTTTCATGCCCCAAAGTTAATATCAAAATTGCAGGTTTAATTTTTGAAGTTTGTTTTTATTAAAACTTCAAGCTCAAATGAAGATTAAGGAATTTTAGGTCTTTAATATAATTTATGGACGTTCAGGTCCAGAATAATGATTATAGAACTTTATGTTCCAAATAAATATTAGAGAATTTCAGACCCCTTATATAAATCCTAGATCTTCAGGTTCAGAATAATGATTATGGAACTTTCGGTTCCAAATAAATATTAGAGAATTTCAGGTCTCTATTATAAATTATAGATCTTTAGGTGCAGAATAATGATTATAGAACTTTAGGTTCCATTAGCATAGTTATGGAACTTCAAGTTCAGATTATTTATAAAATATATAAATCTATAATAAAAGACCAAATAAAATATTTAACAGTAATATAAATTATCAGAGTATTATAAAAGAAAAGACAAGCGTAAATCTGATCTTTATGAAGTGAAAATTTCGCACCTTCTTTTGAACAGCATCCAAGAAGGAATTTTTTTAACTATAATGACCTACTTTCGCAGTGGCTGGCCTTCAAAAAAAGGAACAAAATTAACTGTGGTGGCCTACTTTCGCAAAGGTCTCCAATTGACTGTGGAGCAATCTTGCTGATAACGTGTTGAAATAATAGAAAAGAATAAGAGAATAAAGGATATCTTATTCAACTGATGTGGAATATGGGTAAGGGTTAGCTTTAACTATATTAATAATTAACCCCCTTATTTTTATATAAAATCCACGTGAGACAATAATATATATATAATGTGCTAACCATATTTACCGATAAAATTAATGTGGGACAAGTTAAACCTATATGGGCATCCATATATCAATAAAAAGATATTTTTTTTTATTAATCATTTATATCAAAGAGAATTACATGGAGTCAGATATAGAATTTTGTCGCTCTAACTTACTATGAACTATATAATTTGCTGACGAATAAGCAACATAAGAGGTGTACAAATCACTAACCACCCACAAATGGTGGACAAACCACTTTATTAAATTCGAATACCACGTCCATGGGTTTCGAACATGTGATATCTCTAACACATGATTAGAGATGATATCACTAGGCTACAAGGCCATTGGTAGAAAAAATAATTCATTGATAAAAAAAAGAAACTTTAGATTTAGTAGTAAAAGCATCCACCCAAATTTAGGAGATATTATATTTGAGTCTCATACAGGGCTTAATTATTTATATTAAAGAGATAAGTGATTTAGACATTCTCTTTCTTTTTCTTTTAAATTTATGCCAATAAAAAATGAAAATGTTTCTTTTAATATTCTCAAAGTCAGAAAAGAAAGGAAATAATTTACCGTAAGTATAGATTTTGCATCTCAAATTGTATGGGAAACATGATTAAACTAATTCTTCTAAATTGGAATTAAAATAGGGAAATGCTATTAACACTCCACTTTAGTACTAAGGCACTCCATTTTTATTTTTAGTGACATAAAAAGTGTCCCAAAAGGCATATATAAGTGTCACTAAAAATAAAAGTGGAGTGCCTTAGGACAAAAGTGGAGTGCTAATATCATTTCCCTTAAAATATCGTTGACCTTAATTCTATTAATTAAAGTATGTGGTAAACTAGTCAAGTTGTAAAATTTTGGTTTTATAAGGGCGAGATCTCAATCGAATCATGGCACTCTCGTGATCTTAAGTTCGAATCATGGCACTCCCATACTTTCCCCTTCCCCTCTGGTTTAAACCCTAGATGTGCTATGTATCAAAAAAAAAATCTATTAATAAAAGCCTATTTATTGCACTTATAACACTCATTATTAAATTATTTATTAAATAGAAGGGCCTATTGTAGAAACTTTGCATAGGTTCCGAGTAAACTTTAAGCTACCTTTGTATTTGAAATAATAATAAAAGAAAAAAAGAGAAGCATATGTATATATATATAGATATGTAAATGGTTATAAAAGAATGACATATGTACGAGAAAATTCAATTTATACCGTGTATAAAATTTTACATTGGTTAATAACTTTCTCTCAAATTTATAATTCATTATTTTTGTTAGATTATATTGTTATTATATATTAAAAATTCATATTTAGGGTCTTTTGGGCCTTTAGTTCATATTAATTGTGCCATAACCAGTTTGACATTCAAAATTTATGCTCATCCAGATGAGAATTAAATCATTTATTAACCTAAACTTTTGATCAAAAACCCTCTAGCGTGTCATGTTTAATATTTTTTGTGGAAAAAGTTCTCTCTCTTAATTATGCATTTTTCTTTCTTTTATGTGTCTTATCTCTCTTCTCCCTTCATGATTACTCTCTGGATTTTCAAAGCTGGCGCCATATTCTTCCATCAACAGATCTTTAGCTTATCTCTTCCCTTATTTTCGATAGCTAATTTTTACAGAAATAAAATGGGTTTAAATTAGGAGTGTTAAAGTCAATCTGAAAATCGAACGAATTGATCCGATCCGCACCGATCCGGACCGATCCGCAAAATTCCGAATTGAAAAAAACAAAACCAAAAATAAAAAAACCGAACTGAAACCGAAAAGTTTGGTTCGGGTTTGGATAAGTTAGTCTAACATCGAACTAAATCGAACCGAATCAAATTATGTATAAGAAAAAAAATGTTAATATATACTCTAAAGGCACACGTTAATTATATTATAATATAAAAAAGATGACATTCTATAAGAATATATTATTTATTAATTGCATATTATAATAATCTTAAAAAAGTAGTCATTAACGCGTGCCTTTATTATTTGATTAACTACACAATGTTAAGATTTTTTTATCACATACATGATAGAAAGATAATTCATCATTTTATTTAATGTGTTTCATTCTTATAAATGTACAAATAAAATTGTAATTAAATAGAAAGCATGGTATTTATATGTTGCTCCTTATTTCTAAAAAATAATGACTTTAATTTGAATATGAATCATTCTTACATTATTATTAGTATTACATTTTTATGTTAAATTGATTTTAAAAAAAAAATATGTCAAAACCGAATAAAACCGAACAAAAAAGTTTGGTTCAAGTTTGGGTTTCGAAGATTTAAAAACCGAAGCCGAACTGAAACCGAATTTTTATATTTGGTTTGGGTTTGAGGTACCTTATTTTCTACCCCAACCGAAACCGAAAACACCCCTAGTTTAAATACATGGGCGGATGCAAGTAGGGCTGGGGGCAATCACCCCTCCTTGGATTTATTTTTTTCTAATACGAGGTGTATTTTTTGAAAAAAATAATATATGGACCTATGTGTAGAACTTGAAACTTCAGGGTTTCTAAATGTGTAAAATAGAAGAAGATGATCATAACGTCTTAGTTAATTAGTGGGGCATTAATTTAAAAATGTGAAAAGTCTCCAGGCGCAAAACAACGGACTTTTTCAGACCACGAGTCGCATTGTTCATCGATCCGTGATTTGCGCCCTCCATTGCTGGCACGAGAGATTGCCTTAATTTTCTTGATAACAAGCTTATAAGAGATGATCTTTTATAAACCCATTAATTTTTCATCGTCGTTTCCATGCGATACTTCCATTTTTTCATTATTTCATTCTATTTTTTCATCTCAAGTAGCTCACTTTAATGGCAATTTCTCATTCACCCCGTAAATATTTTGAGCAAACAAACTTACGAATTTGATGTACTCATGAAAGAGAATATGAATTTATAATAACCTTTCACAACTGAGTGTAAGGTCTTACTCAAAATTACTCTCAAAATGGCTCGAAAAAAGTTTTCATATTCATTTTTTCCAATAATTAAATATGCATTTTAATATTAAGTACATTTCTTAATTAATTACATAATACTAATGAAATTAAATAAAAAAATTACTTCACATTGTGTATTTGATTCTTTGAGTTGTATGAAGTATTATTATTAATGCTATTATGTTTGCTTTAAAATTTTATGGCTTTAAATATGTTTTTTTGTGTGCTTTGAATTTTGCCATCTTTTAAATAAATTTTTGGCTCTGTCACTATTTAAATATATATAGAGAAAGAAAGATTGGTTTCTTTTGGGTTAAATGGTTTAGATATATACGATTAGAATAAATTTTGGATGTGAGTTGATGAATAAACTTATAGAAAGCTGGGATTCATCGGTCCGATGAGAGAGGAAGAAAAATGGTAGAAGGCATTTGAAAATTGAAATTCCATTGGGTGTCAATTTTTTTGACATAGCATATTAATTATACGCTTAGTTGAGAAGATATTCATATGTCCCCCAAATAAATGGCTCCATCTATATGTCTACTTTTAAAAACAATCTCTCTATTCTTTCTCTCACTTGTTTTCTCTATAATTGACACCACCACTACTACCCGCACCACCACCTTGATCTAAGACTGATTCATCCCCTATTCTTTCATACTCGTACTCATAATCGCACATAAATTCTCTCAAGAAAGAGTAAAGAGCAGACTGGCAAAAAAAATGGTTAGACTGTAGTTCACGAACCATTCTGATTCAAATGAAAACTAAAACTACTCATCATCAAATTCACCTCCCATTAACAAGCCTTCATTTTCGGGTCCTTTGTTGTCTATTGATGGAGCTTTTTCGGTGGCTTTAGGAGGAGCCATTGGTGGTATTCTAAAAGATGCTTCGAGCTCTTTTATCTAGGGTTTTGGCAGGAGGTGTGGAGCTTTTTCAGCGTTAGTGTGTGAATTTTTGGCCTTACCTGAAGGCCGCCTCCTTATTTTGTCTTTTCAATTGTGTAGCTGCTGGTTTGTCAGCGATTGTTCAATTATGATCTGTTCTGTCACGGGATCTAGCAGTGTTCCTTGAGAGATTTCAGCTATTGTTGAAGGTGTTAAGAATTGGGCTTCATGGAGGAATTGGTTTTTTGATTGGATTCCTAGATTGGAGATTGTCTCTAGCCATCGAGTATCCTCTTCCGCTCTCAAAGGAAGTCTTCCTCGTTGTTGGATGTCTTTGATTTCTTACTTTTGTTTTTTCTCTGTTTTGTTTTACCGCGTTGTGGCTTTTGTTCAAAAAAAAATACATGATTATAAGGCTAGTGTACTTCACCCCAGCTAAAAACACTATAAGCGGATCCACATGCTTACTCTGCCTCTCCAACCTCATCTCTAACCTTAAATCCCCATCCATTCACATCTATTAACTCTTCCACGATATCTCTCAACCTTAATTCCTCCACAATCTCCTCACTTTCCATCCTTACAGTTTAATCTCTTATTTTCTTGTCACACTATCCTCTTTCAGTGACAAGGCGGTGAAGTAATCAGATTTACGGAAAAAATTGAAGAAGAACAAAAATGAAAGATTAAATAGAGAGGGAGAAAGATAAATTAACAAACTAGATCTATATTCAAAAGGATTTTTTTAATTAAATTAAGTACATGGGTACTACATGCAATAATATAAGTTAAATTAAAGATTATGATTTTATCTCTCTTTGAAAGGAGGTTAGCCTTCCATCATAAATATTGAACACAAGAATAATATTAAATAAAATTTCATTGTTCAATTAAAATATTAATCTCAATATCCAAAGAAGAACTTACAAAACAATAATGAAAATTGCAATAAATAAAACTTTTCTTGAAATTTAGAACTCCGGTTAAATGACTTTTTCAGCGGTGGTGTGTGCTGCTCCTTCTTTCTTTATCTCTTCACAAGTTTATTTATCTCTTGTGGTTGTGTGTTTAGAATGGGGTTAATGGATTTTATTTATAAGTGTAAGGATTAGGGTTTAATGGAAAAAATATGGAAAGCTTAAAAAAGGGAATTAATTTAGATAGAGTGGAGAACAATAAAGTGAATGATGGCTAGAGATTTAGGAATGGAAAGTGCTTGATAAGGTAAATGAGGGAATGGGCTTGGTTAATAGGATAATGAAAAGTATGTGTTGTTGCAGAATATTTAAGTGGGCTACTATTATGGATGATGAGATAAATGGCTTAAGAAGAGGGCCCACAAGAGAGAAACACATGCACTCATTTTTGCGGCAGTGTGCAAGCAGTAAGTTTATGGCCCCTTTTCGCCATCTAGATGCGAGAATGGAGCTAGTGCTTAAATGATCAAAAGCAGATTTTTTGCGCATTTAAATATTAATTGCATTTATTCTTGGATTTGGACTTCCACACCTCTTATAATATGATCAATCGTCAATTTCAAGCTTTCCTAACCACTAGAATAATTGCTATTGCTTCTTGACACATCTTTGTTGCATTGTTAGTTAAATTTGGCACAAATTGCGCTATTTTCACTTTTCACTTAATTATAAAGCTAACAGAATATGCTATTAGCACAGTTTAGGCAATAATCACGGATTACCAAAAAGCTTTTGGAGTGTAAAATATGCATTTTTGAGTGTTTATCATTTCCCACAACTAGTAGAAGCCATCACGTCTTGTAAGTCTGCCTTGCTTAGCATGGACCGAGGTTCTCTTTAATACCACTTGTCATGGGCTGGGAGAATCCGACCCCGTGCGGCCCTCAAACCCCAAGTCGAAGGGCCAGACAAGTTTGACTCAAATGGCAATACACAACAAAACACATAATAAAGGCTTCAAATATTAAGTGCTAGTACGGATAGCACTGCATCGCATTGTCCCTTGGTGTTGGGCCCCCTCTTGAATTGGGGGAAATATGAGCCCGTGACACAAAGCTAGTTATGACATAATTAATGGGGGCAAGCAATCAGATAACCCTTGTGGCAGGTATGTTCCCACCCATCCCCAAGAGATGGGTTCGAGTCCCACTAGGGGGAAGTGTGGAAACACTATTGATCCTCTTTATAAAAGGGAAAAAAATACTTATTAAATCATTACAAATATACGATTGATTTGAAAATTTGAGTGCATCATAAAACATAACAAAAATAGCCAATCTTATAGATAAATTGTTGAATTATGAATCTGAAAAAAAAAAGTATGGGTAGGTGTAAAACTATTTAAATTTTACATAAATGTAATTTAAATGTTGCATTATATATATATATGAAAACAGAATGTCAAGAAATGCATGTAAAGGACTAAACTTAAATGCACGGAGGAAGATGATGAAATGAGGTGAGATTGACGATGTGAAACTCTATGAAGAGTATGGCGACGTGCATAAATTGAATCTAAATTGAAAGGGTTCAGTGATAATGGGAGACATGTAATTAGAGTATTACTAAATCTTCTAAACACTGATGGATGCCTTCCTCTCTCATGCAGTCGGACTAAATTTTGACCAATTACGAAAAGAAAACTCATTACAGACTACGTCCAGAGTACTTCTAAGCCGCATCTTGGATCATGCTTTGGTAAACAGGGACTTGCCAAATTGGGACTTCATGGAGAAGGTTCGAAGTCAAGTACTTGAGGTAGCAATGCTAGGAAACACTGAGTTCTTGATCACACTCCTTGAAGGTTTTCCCGATTTTATATGGGCGAGAAATGAATCCAACCAAACCATCTTTCATTTTGCAGTATTGTACCGCCATCGCAGTATCTTCAATCTGATTTACGAGTTGCATCCGGTCAGGGTTTTGTTAACGACCTACACAGATGAGTTTGATAACAACCTGCTACATTTGGCTGCAAAATTGTCACCCGAAAATCAGCTTAATATGGTCTCAGGAGCAGCTCTTCAGATGCAGCGTGAGTTGCTATGGTTCAGGGTAAGTTTTTCTTTTTCTTTTTATTATTATTTTTTGAATGTAACCTAGCTATTGCTTCAAGTGATAGGCTTCTAGTTATAATTTCACTAGACACTGAAGCAAACGAGATGCATGTAAATTTATGTTTCTTTTTTGGTTGTCAGACGAATGCGTGTGGGATGCGTGTGATATACTGATATGGACAATGTAGTAAAATGGCCGAATTGAATTAAAATATTAATAAGAAAATTAACAAGTAAGAAATTTGAACACGAGTCGTGTGTATCACAGAATTTTCTTAAAATAGTTATGCCATCTCTCCGAGCGAACTGATTTTTGTGCTTGAACTATCACCAAACAATTGAACCTAGACTTTGCAAAAAGCTGAGAGCTAGAAAGGATCTCGTGAACTCTATATTCTTCAAGAAGGGTGTGAGCATTATTGCTCATTGATTTAAAAAACGTTTGGGCTTAATAACCTTCATAATAACCAGAACACTTGGTTAATTATGAGCACTTGAATGACCAACGTTTGGTTAACCAAAACGTTTGCCTTCATAATAATCAAAATGAGTCTATAATAACTTTTTACTAGTTACAAACCCGTGCAATGCAAGGGACGGTATTCAAATTATTATTAAAAAGAATTATGTAATAACGAATAATATATATTAAATAATATGATATTAGTAGAAATCCATGTAAAAGAGTCCTAACTATACAATGAAACACAATTAATCTAAATAATAAAAACATTGAATACCTAAAATAACGCATATAAACCGATGCATTTTTGCTAAAAATAAAATATGATGCAATTTGTGATTAAAAAAATTATTTAAAAAAATTAAAAAAGAAACGTTACATAATCTAATAAATAAGGCAACTTCTTCTTCCCCCTTCCATAATACTAATATATATGTATATATTAAGTATAGATGTAAATATGGAAATGAAAGAGTTAAAAAAGAAGTAACTAAAGGCTTGATAATAAAAATATTTATTACTATAATTAATAATATATAATAAATTATGTTATTAATGGAGGTACTTCCTCCATTTTACTATTATTGTCTAGAAAACCGAATGTGGGGTACACTCAAAATTACCTTCAAAATGATTCGAATTAAAATAGTATCTTTTTACCCATTTTCCAACAAACAGAACCAAGATTTCATTTACAATACCATTAGACATGTGTCTTACATTTTTCGAGTAAAACAAACTCTCTCGTTAGCATTTGCAGATAATCAAACACGATCTTACATCAAACTTGTTAGCTTTGTAATGTTGAAAAAGGAAGGGATTCTTAATTATTATCATACTCAAATTATTTTCAATATGATGACAGGAAGTGGAAAAGATAGTTCAACCTTCTTTTAGAGATTCGAAAAACAAGAAAGACCAAACTCCACGAGATATATTTACAGAGGAGCACAAAACCCTAATGGAAAAGGGTGAAGAGTGGATGAAGGGCACAACCACATCCTCTATGTTGGGCTACAATTAGCACAAAATGGCTCGTTTGGTTCCCTAATGGAAAAGGGTGAAGTCCGGAATAAAGTGGAACAAATGTTCTCCCATTTAAATCATAAGAATAAACCATTACCAATGGCATTTTTTCATGTTAGACTAAAATAACACTATTCCTTTTTTTACATCCTCTATGTTGGTTGCTAGGTATGTGTAATTTTTGTAATTTATTATAGTATCGTCTCTTTTGAAAATTATTGTTTTCTCATCTGTATAATTGATCTTCTCATCAACAGGAAAATAACTTCCAGGAATAGTATTCCCATTCCATGCCCATTCCATTCCCAAAACTCGAACCAAACGAGCCCTTAGTGTACCTGGTGGCATCAATGACAAGACTGGGGTACCAAATATGTTGAATAAGACGTTTTTTGAGGTATTTTATGTGTCTGGGACCATAACAATGTTCTCCTCCACAACTTTAATAGTAATGTTCTTGTCCATTCTCACCTCACGTTATACAGAAGCGGATTTCCTCCATGCGTTGCCCTTAAAGTTAATGGTTGGCCTCACGACACTACTCGTTTCGATAATGGCCATGGCAGTCACGTTTTGCACGACCATTTTCTTGTTCTATCGTCAAAGATTTCCATGTGTGCCTATTCTTCTTGGCGTGTTCTCCAGTGCGCCCATCCTGTTTACTTTGCTAAAATTTCCACTCTTGGTTGATATAATTTGTTCCACTTATGTTTCTCGATTCCTTTTTCGGTCTGAGAATCACTTGTTCCACTAATGTCCATAGTGGATTGTTTTCAAGTTCGTGTCTTTATTTCTACATACATATGCTTATTCTTCTTGGTGTGTTTTCTTGCTTCGTATTTTCAGTTCAAAAATTGCTTGTTCCCTGAGTTCGGTAGTGAATTGGTTCAAGTTCATGTTCGTATTTCCATGTGTGCTATTTATTCATCTCAGCGTTTTTCTTGCGTGCCAGTCCAATTTGCTTCCTTATATTTTCGCCTCTTGGTTGCTATATTTCTTCACAACATAGGGTTCTCCCTTCAAATTTGGGTCCAAGAATAGTTGGTTTTGTGTAAAATTTGCTATTGAATTACTTAATAGTTTGAAGTTGTTGTTCATATTTCTATGTGTGCGCTTGATCTTCTGTGTGTTTTCCATATGCTAGTCCTATTTGATTCACTAAATTTTTTTCTCTTGGCTTATATAATTCTTCAGAGCGTACGTTCCTCGCTTCCTATTATGGTCAAAGAATCACTTGTTCTTGCTAATTTTGGCCGTGATTAATGGATTTAATGTTCATATATATTCATATTTTCGTGCGTGCTTATTCTTCTGGCATGTTTTCTTACGGAACACTGGAACATTGCTACACGCACCAAATTATGTGCAAAATAAATTAGAAATGCTTTGAATGATTGTACTCTCCCCAAGGGTACAAACATTTATTGCACATCGGTACTCATTTTGTATAGGAGTGTTGGTGCATGTCTTTTCCATTTCTTGTGTGCCACATATTTGCGTCAGTAAAATTTCTCCTCTGGTTTGACATAATTCGTTGGACATATGTTCCTCGCTTCCCATCCAGTCTCGGAACTACTTGTTTGACGAATTTTGGAGGTTATTTATTTCAAGCTTATCTTCATATAAATTAAGCAGCAGTTTGTGATAAGTGCTGAATCAGCAATGTTAAAGAACATATCTACTTGCCATCGTGCTTTATTGTTTTCCAAATAAGTTGTTGCAGCTGCATTATGAACTTCAATCATATTTTCAGGTACTCAAATTGCTGATAGGAAAAGTAGTAACTATGAGTTCTGTGGGTTTTTGTACACAAAATTATTTTTTGATTGCAAATTTATACACAAGGATGTGATGAAGCTGTTTAGTGTTTGATCTATTCTGTTTTGTATGCAGTGGAGTACCCAATTGGCTAAACCAGTTAAGTACTTTGAAAATATTAGTAGGATTTGATTTTGGCGAAAATAATCTGAACATATTATAAAGACAGAATATTATGACAAATTTTTTTAAAAAAAAATAATAACAAAACAAGGAAATTTATTAAATTTTTGCCATTGGGCTTAGTTTTGGACAATATGGTTAAGATAGTTTTCGGATAAAAAAAGAAGATAGTTTTATCCGGTTTACAGTATTTACAAACTCGTAGATGATGTCTCCAAGGATAAAACTACCACAGCATACTTAAGTAACATGCAAATAAATACATTCTAGTGAATTGATGATCACAGAACCTTCCTACTTCACTCAAGGAATTGAAAGGAGGGACTTGAAGATGTGACAGAAAAGTTGGTAACAATCAAAATAGGCTAGTCCTATATTGGAGAAAGGAGCCAACAAGGGGGGAAGTGAGTTTAATACTAGTATAACAATTTGTAAATTAAAGAAAAAACATTTAGGGCTAATATGATTTTTATTCAAGATTACGGGAAGAAAAATTAATATTAGTAGTAACTTTTTAAAAATAAATTTTGAAAAGAGGTAAAAGGTCTTGAGTGACAATATTTTTTGCAAAAAATCGAACGAATAATATTTTTAAGAAATAAGGGCTTAAATATCACTATTATTTTAAAATAAGGGCTTGTTTAATAATTGTGTTTTAAAATAAGGGTGCGTTTGTCATGTCGGATAAGGAGATACGATATGATAGGATAAATGTCGGATATAATAAGAGTCAGAATTGGTCGGATATGATTTATGTGGGATAAGATAGGAAAAGAATCAGTCGGATAAGGATTAAGCGGGATCAGACAGGATAACGACTAGTTGGATAAAAAATTAATAAATTTTGCATTTGATGGAGTTTCGAATTACAAGTCCAAAACTTGCTTTTCTTTTAAAAATATATGCAATTTTAATTAATTGTTGTTCACAATTTTTTTATTAACTAATGCAATTCTCTTATTTATAAATAAGGTTCGTAAAAAAACTCTTTTGGAGAAAATTTCTATATTATATATAATATTTACGAACTAGGCATTAAGTACAATTTCAAATTCTAATGTTACCCATTTTTTTAAAATTAAAGTTTCTTATAAATACCTTCATTTAATAAAAAATAAATAAAAATACCATATTATACAAGAAATAAATTTTCTTAGTTGAGTTACTGTGATTTTGGGTGGTTGAAAATTTTCATTAATAAATTTGATTATTTAAAAGGCGTAAAGAAAAAGATCAAAATAAAAAAAATTAAATTATATTCATTTTGTTATCCGACAACCATGGAATAAAATAATACCATCTATAAGGGTGGTATATATTTATCCGATTCTAAAGGGATAAAAAAATAATTAATCCTAAGTGCATTCCAATCTCGTGTTGCACCAAACGCATGAGAGGATTAAAATATCCTATCCATCCTTGCGCCAAACACATGATATGATTTATTTATCCTATCATTTTCGACAATAAACACCGAGTAGTATTATTTAATATACTCATGCTTCTAATCCACGCGACAAACACATCCTAAAGGTTTTGACCGAGTGCAAACTTAACTTTGTACAAAATTGTATTAAGTGCAAACTCAACTTTGGACAAAATTGTATTTTGTGCAAACTTAACTTTGTAATAAAAAAATTTATTGCAAATTTGTTTTCATGATGTGTTTATATTTTTTAACAAATATATTTTTATATTTCATTCATAAAACTTTAAAATAACGTCAAATAAATTCAAATACATAATAATGTTTTAGAAAATAAGGAGTACAAACTTAACTTTGCATAACCCCCAAAAAATTATTATATGCATTTTATTAATAAATAAGCTTTAAATATACAATTTGTTAAAATTATTATAAAATACTGTCAATTAAATACTTATGTATAATAATATGCTAAAAAAACAAGTAGTGCATACTTAATTTTGGATGATTCCATAAGAAAATACAATTTAAAAATCTACAATTAAATTAACTTTGCACTTCTTTTGGAATTTTGTCAAATATAGGCCCTTAATTTACAAGAATATTATTCCTTGATTCTTTTGTAAAAAAATTTTTTTTATATAAGCCCTATTTTTCAATATCCCCTTTAAAAATTAAGGGTGATAAATTTAATTCCTATACATATATTTGTAATTTTCAAAACAAATTTTTAAAATAAAATAGCAATTTTTAAAATTTGAAGGGACTCAATTGCCCTTTTTGCCACCCTCTCCTTCCACCACCTGCGAGTTTTTCGTAAATGGTTTCCCAAGGGACACCTAATAGGACATGTCCCTTCAATTGACTTGACTTGGTTCAATCCGTTTCAACTACTTAGTTTTAAATTCCCTAATCTCTCTACATTATTTATTCTTGATTATTTTTTTGGTTACATAAGAAAACAAAAACAAAAACAACAGGAGAAAAAGAAACTAAAGTTACACAGCAGCCAATTGAGAGCTTCTACCGTACTCAATTCCCCTCATGTCACATTTCATCTATTCAATAACTTCATTTGAGGCTATGAGCATTCTAACTTCCTGTTCGGTTTGTTCACTTCCCATATGAGCAAGGGCATCTGCACAGTTGTTAGCCTGTCGGGGGATATGCATAATCCGAGACTCCATTTTAGAAATTAAGGCTTTACAATCCTCAATGAGAATTCTATTTGGATGGTTTTCAATATCTTTATTTTCCAGGTTCACAACATTAAGGCAATTCGTTTCAATGGTGATGTTTGTCCAATTTCTTTCTTTACACAACTTGAAGGCGTGCCTCAATCCTCACAATTCTGCTTTGAGCGCGTCTGCATAAGGCAATATAACTGCAGAAACCTTCAACCCACTTTCTTTGTCGGTCATAACAAGATCTCCAAATCCACCTCTATAGTCTTCTAACAAACTTATCTCATCCTTATTAATTTTAATGCAACCTGTAAGAGGTAAATTCTAACATATGAGTATATTTTCATGGTTAACGGGGCTTTGGGAATTAATCCCAAAAGCTCTAACAACATTTTTCGCAAAATTTTTGCTACGGATAGCCACTGTGTTTTCATTCAAAAGATTATCATTGAATTGAAGCTCATTTCGCATTTTCTAAATATGCCAAATTATTAAAGCAAAGACAACACCCCATTACATACTATCAACGTGTTCATCTTTGTTTCTTAAATTTGCATTAAGCCAAATGTGGAAATTAGTATCTCCCGAGTTATAATGCTCCACCCCTAACACAAGACTCCACATTTTTCTAGCATGTGGGCGCGCACGAAAAAGGTGATTGGCACTCTCTTTCATACCACATTGTTTGCAAACTGAATTTTGAGAGATACTACATCTCATACATATTTGATTACGGAGAATTCTATGCAATTTGACAAACCATAAGAATTGAATGGTTTTCATAGGAAGTTTGAGCTTCCAAAGCTATTTCCAATCTATATTATAAAACACCATATTTAACTAAAATTTTTATCAAAAAGTATAAGAATCTAATGGTTAAAAATACACATGTTATGGTGTGCATTAGTTATCTACCATTGGATGAGTTTTATACACACATCAAGATGTCACATCAGAGTTAAAACACTCACACCAATAATATATACACAATAAACTCTCACATACTAATAGTTTTGTCTACATTAGAAATGCCATAACTTAAAATAAAAAATTCAAAATTTAAAAATTTAATATTTAAAATCTACTAATCAAGATCAATTAAACAAGATCCATCATGACTATATAATTATGCAAAAAAAAATCAAAAAAAATTATTGTGTAACTTTTATAGACGTACGTTATATGTTCGTACATTATTGGTCATCTTAATCTATCAGGACGTACGTTACGTGGTTGGATTATGATTAAAAGACTCTTTAAAAAATGTTAAAAACAAGTAGTTCCAATCCGGTATACTTTTAGTTTTTTCAGCATGAAGATATATTGAACTTTCGTTTTAGTTGTTCATAATGTTAGACTAGACTAGACAATTGACTCAAAATAGACTGATTCATTTTGACGTTACATGGTTGGATTATGATTAAAAGACTCTTTAAAAAAATTAAAATAAGTCGGCTCAATTCGGTATACTTTTAGTTTTTTCAGTATGAAGATATATTGAACTTACGTTTCAGTTGTTCATAACGTTAGACTAGACTAAACGATGGGCTCAAAATAGACTGATTGATTTTGTCGATTTAAATTCGTCACACGTTAATTTTTTTTATTCTATTATCGGATTTTTTATTTCACCGAGCCAGATGGCACGGGTATACCCTAGTTCATGTATATATTAGTGATAATAACTTTTCTAACAAGGATGTGCATGTAGCATGACCTTAAAGAGAATTTACCATTACCGGATAATCCCCCAAAAATAGTGTATTTTTTCTCAACAATAATAGAGAGGTGTACTAAAAACTTCATTAACACCCACCATTGGAATAATGGGTAGCTATTTTTTGCATATCCCAAATACCCTAAGAATTGATAATATTATTAACCGTAAAGCTCTCGGGCACATTTACATTTTACCCTATCTCTTTTTAAAACTATCTTTGCCGCACCACAAATCTTCCCAAAGGAAGTAGGAATGGCAATGGGTCGAGTATGGGGTGGATTTGGCTATTACCAAACCCGACCAGCATGTACCCTAGCCCGCCCCGAACCCGATATGGGTTTTTTAAAAAAAACCCAAACCCGCTCCGCAAGCATACTTAGGAGCCCCGCCCCGACCAACCCCGATTATTATTATTATTATTATTAGAATAGAGATGTGTTAATGTATATATAAACGTGTTAGTGTAAAGATCTAATGGCCCACATTTGGTCAAAAAATGTCTAGTTTTTTTTTTTTTTTTAAATAAATGCAATGTATATATAATTTTTATATTAATATATTTATATATATATATATGCAAGCGGGTTGGGTCAGGTTTTTAGGAGGCAAAACCCTAACCCGCCCCGAACCTGTCCTATTCAGGTTGGGTCGGGTCGAAAACCCGTTGTGTTGGGTTTTTTTTGCCATCCCTAAAGGGAGGTGTTAGTGCCATCACCCATTATCCAATTGATAGCCTTGGAAATGATATCCTTTGAATCATGGATTCCTCACCAAATATGCGAAGTCCCTTAACATTTTTTTTCTAATTTCTTGAATTATGAAGGATTTTGTATTTATTTTTCATAACTTTAATTCTTAAAGGATCCTTCTCATTTATCAAATGCCACCCTAGCTTATAGAGGCTAGCTTTATTATTCTCAACACAAGATCAAATGCCTAAGCCACCAATTTCTTAGGCGTGCAAACTTTTCTGCATTTAACAAGGTGAATTTTATTTTTGTCAGCTTTTTGCCCTTACAAAAAATTCTTATTCACCTTATCAATTCTATTGTAAGCATTTTTAGGGATTTTTATAGTCTGCATAATATAGTGCAGAATCGTGGAGGTAAGAGCTTGGATTAGAGTCGTCTTTCCAGCAATGGAAAGGACACTCGCTTTCCACCCACTAAGCTTACGCTACATCTTATCAATAATATGATCAAAATGACTTTTCCGAACTCTCCCATGAATCAAAAAAAAACCCCAAATAAGTACCTAAATCCTTGGTACACATTATACCACGAATACTGCTGAAATACACAGCTTGCTTTTGGTCCACATTCGGGGACACATAGAGTTTAGATTTGTGGAAATTAACTATTTGCCTTGAGTGACTACAAAAAGTATTAATGATATGCATCACCACCCTGGAATTATTTTCCTTCGCCTTAGCAAAGAGGATAAGATCATCTTTAAACATTAGGTGTGAGATAGTAACACTCGAGTTGGCTACTTTGATACTAGTCAACTTATTACCCTCCACCGCATCATTAATTAAATTAGAGAGTGACGCGCGTGAAATAGTGCAATCGAATACACCCAAGTGCAGGCGGTCAAGTTGTAGTATAGTGTTTCAAAAGTCTGAGTGTCAAACCATAGAGAGGGGGCTTAAAGCTTTGTGTATCACAAGTTTATATAATAAAGATTGATTGATTAACAGTGGATTTTAATTTGTTTTGTATAAATGAGAGAACAAATCTAAAGTTATGAGATTTTTCTTATATTTAAAGAAAGCATAGGCTTTAGGGAATCATTTATTGTTACTTAGAAACCATGGTTTGTGAATCCAATTTGACTCAATCATTATTCTTATTGTATTGTATATTGTACTTTTTATTTAGAGGCGTAGACATTGGTGGTAAAAGATTTTTTTTGAGAAAATACAACTAATCCAACTTTATTAGGCCACCTTCTGAGAGAAAACAATTACCATATTTAAGGGAATAAATAAGCAATTAGAGAGTCCTCAAATATAGGCACAAAGTGTGTTTAAGTGTTGTAGGTGATAAGGAAAAATAAAACCTTACTTTACACTTAACCACAAGATTTAACCATATTTGAAATAAACCTCTTTAATTTTATATAAAAAGCATAACCATCCATTTGTAATGGTGATTATTGAATAATATATGCTTACTTGAAGTACTTTGTTTGCATATTAATGATTCAATTAGTACTCATCATACTTGACATGAAGAGTCTAAGTATCACTTATATACTAAACATGTCCATTAATTTACCAAATAATTCCATATACTTGAAATAAGGAAGCAAATGAAATTAAAATTGAAGTTTCATACTCTTTATGTTGTTTGAAACCATTCAAAAATATGGAACGTGATCAATAGATGACAAGCATAATTATTTAACAACACCAGGCACAGAGCTTTTAAAGAATTAAAAACTTGACCATATTTTCCTTTTACAACAAACTCATGCCCTAGCTTTAGCTAGGTGATTCACCTCTCCATGGATGTTAATAACATATTGAAGAGGAAATAGAATTAAGGAAACACTTGTATTAATTGATATAGAATGAGTCTATTACAAGTGAAAGAGAATGCAAGAAAATGAAGAATATTTCACTCTATTTTTCTCTCAATTACAAGAAATTATCTTCAAAACTAGATAATCTTGATGCTTGGCCCTTGTCTTCTATATATAGATGTGTAAGAGAGATAGGTGAGCAAATGGACAAGTTTGACAAATGATCTTTGACAAATTGGTACAAGGAGGCAATTTAGGCTAGTAACTTAGAATTTTTCCAAGCTTGCTTAATTGTCAACAAATGCTTTTGGTGTAAATGGGAAGAAAAATTTGCAAGGGGCCATAAGTTCATTCTTCAAATGCTCTCAAGCTTTCTTTCTTCATCCAAGCTTTGTTTAAACTTTTCTACCTCTTTTAACACTTTTTTTATTAATCCTTTTTAGGATTTTCTTTCTCATTCTTTACACAATAATCATGAGTAATCTTTCATACACATTTAAGGTTGTAACAATCAAGTTAGTAACCTTACTTGTTATTGAACTAACAATGTGTAATTCGGAGTTTATTTAGTGTGTTTTGCCATATAAATATATTATAATGCATATGTATAAGCCTTTACAAGTGCATTATAATGTACTTATCAGAAAAGTATTCAAGGCGTAAAATAAACAAATAAGAGGAGAGTGGGTCACCTTGTCTAAGGCCCCTAACATTGGAGAGAGGTTATAAAGGTTCTCCATTCCATAAAATAAAAGGTTCCCCTTGAGTCACACAGCTCAACACAAGTTTTATCCAATTTTTATTAAAATTAAAATACTCAAAGCATTTTTTAAGAAAATTCCAAGAAATTTTATCATAAGCTTTTTCTAAATCAATTTTGAAAATAATACCTCCTTATTTACAACATTTTTTCTCAAGAGTGTGGAGAATCTCTTGGGTGATAATGATGTTATCCGTCGTTTGACGCCCCGGAATAAAGCTAGCTTGGGCCGGCCTCACAATTTTTTTCAAAATCTGTCTAATTCTATTAACAATGACTTTAGTAATAATTTTATAAATACCATTGCAAAGCGTAATTGGTCTAAAGAAATTAATAGACTCCGGGTTTTCGATCTTAGGTATAAGAGTGATAAAACACTTATTCAAATCTTTAGGAAATGCCCAATTTTCAAAACAAAGTTTCATGAAATAAAAAACCGCCATATTTATGTTATCCTAAAAGTATTGAAAAAAATTTGGTTGGAGGGGCTTTCCAAGGTTTCATGCTAAAAACAACCTTTCTTACTTCAAGAAGATAGATAGGAACTGTGATAAACATATTCTCTCTATGGTTAACCTTCAGGTAGGGGGAACCAAATGTTCTCCATAAGGAGAGAATTGTCACATCTAAAGAGGGCATTGAAATAATCAACAATGTGATTAGCAAGGGCAGTGGGTTCTTCCACCCATTCCCTATTAATTTTTAATTTTATTTCTTTTTCGGCGAATGATCGTAGATAGGTGAAAAATTTTGGTATTTCTATCCCCTTGAGATAGACAATTCATTCTAGATTTTTTATACCAAATACTTTCCTCCTCTCTAAGAATATTCCTAAAATTATTTTTGAGGTTACGTTTAAGAATATCCAAATTATGAGAGAAACTACGCTCCGGAGCCATTTGGACGCCCTTCAACAGAGCTTTAATTGTATTCTTATTATAAAAAATATTACCAAATACCTCCTTGTTCCATTTCATAGCACTATCCCTAAAGTTCTTTTAAATTAAAGTTAAGCGAAATATTGTCAACCTAAGTATTTTTAAAAACATCAATGAAGTTCGGATGGTTAAACCAAGCTTTGAGGAACGGAAAGGGTTTTTTTAGACGGTCTGTTGAAATTCAAGTTACCTTATGGCGGTATAAGTATTGAGTAGTGATCCGAGTAGGATCTATGTAAATTGGTAACAGAAAATTCAGGGAATTTGAGCCTCCCAGCCGAGTTAGAGATCGCACAGTCTAGTCTCACAAGAGTGTTTGCTAGAACGCCTCGGTTGTTTGACCAAATAAGCCCAGGCCCATTACAACTGAGATCCACCAAGTTGTAATTATTAATATTATTCAAAAAAATACCTGACAGAGTAATATTCAAGCCCTGAATGCCCTCCTCTTCTCCGAGCTGTTCATATGGTCATTAAAATCGCCGCAATTAACCACGGGAGGTTACAACTTTGAGCTAACATATGTAAATTAGTCTAGACATAGTCCTATAAGGTGTGGTTAGGACTAGCATAGACAACTGACATAAGCCAATTTTTAAAATTCGTTTTAGTCACCAAAAGATGAATAACTTGATTAAAAATATGTATAGGTTGAAGGTTTACTGCAACTAGGTTCCAAAGAACCCAAATACCTCATGTTCTGCCAATAGGGTTCGAATGCACTGAGTTCAGAAGGCCAAATTGGTGAAAGAAATTATCCATAGTAGTAAAATAAACCTTGGTTTCCATAAGAACCATAATATCCAGGTGGTGGTCACGACACATATCTTTCATACTATCTTTGAAACTTTGATTCCCAACACCGCGGCAATTCTAGAATATCATCTTCATAACAAAACAATCTAATAGGAACGGAAGTGGGCACTCAATCGACCATCTGGTGATCAGTCTCACCCGGTATTGTGTCTCATCTGTCTCTGACATCGACGTCTATTCAACTTGTTCTTCACCAAATTAAAAAGATGCGAAGCTTGAGCAAGTTAGAATTAGGACGTACACTTTCTATCCATTCCTCTGAAAATGGTGTTGCACCAAACTACTTAAACTTAAGTAAGACACAACGTAGAAGAATCACACTAAGTTCAACAATTTTTTGGAGGCTTTTTCAATGTTTAAACTTATTTTCATTTTTGCTATTTATTATATAACGCTCTAACGCTTTCGAAGGCTCAAGCCTTTTTTTAAATAATAAAATCTTACAGTAATTCAGATTTGGAATTGAATTGTTTTAAGTTTTTAATGAATTACTCCTTCAAGCTCAGTTTTATATTCACTTTAACCTATATATAACTTTATGTTTTTCCATTAAGGTGCCTTTATGTTTCCCCATAATCAAATGTGCTCTTTTGCAATTGAAATTTTTATTTATGTTTCCTTTTGATTTAATATAAATTATCCATAATCATAAAATGTGCTTTTGAGTTGTTATCAAGGATGGTAATGGGTAAGGTCGCGAGCGGGTTGCAATTGAAATTTAAAAGCATTTATATGTTCACTCCTAACCTATTAACCCGAGGCAGGTTTTTAAAACTTTGAATTGTGTTTAGATAAGCTTTAAAAGACATGATTTAATATAAATTATCATATAATTCTTATGTGTTATATTGTGTTTTCATTCTTTTTGTACCATAGAGAAAAATTATATGTTATAATGTGTTTATTAGAACCATGTGTTATGTTAATTATGTCTTGTCATGTTAATTAGGTTTTATCGTGTCTAGTTAAAAAAAATCTTCGTTTCTACTTGTGTCATAACGTGTTAAGAAACTTTTTTCAGCTTCATATCATTGACTTTACTAAAAACATTATCAAAAAAGTATATTGTTGCGATATATGCCTTTTGCCCTTTTTACATAAATGAGTGTTTTGTTTACCATTTCATTTAATTTTTATTTTATGTTTCTCAATTTTTTTTGATTTTATGGTTCACCTTTACGAGATCTTTAAACCAGCTTTTATGTATTTTGATTAATTCTTATTTATGAAAAATGCCAATCACTAACCACTATAGATTTTGTAACTGTCCGTTGGGTAATTCCCCGTCGAACTTAGAGTTTTGAAATTAGCAGTGGTTGGTCATTGGACCACTCTTAGTGGTTTCTACGTTTCACAATTCAATATGCTTGCATATACATTTATATATATATATATATATAAAGCACTAATATTTGTAGAGTACCATAAAAAACAAAAAAATATAAGTGGGGGTTACAAAAGCCCGCCCAAAGGCTTACAAGAGGTCATTCAAGAGGATAAATTTTTTTGGATAAATGTATTAAACTTATATAATAAAGTTCACTAATTAAAAAAAAAAAACAAAACAAAAAGGCTGAATACAAGGCCCAAGAAATAACAACTAAAAATCCTACGATTTTCTATGCTTAGGAAATGATTTCTTTTTCAAGCGAGCAAGATTCCTTCTATCATGCATTGAAAGAGACAGTAGACAAAGCTCTGGGACGCCTCATCTACATCATCAATGCAATCTTCCCAAGTGTAATAATTATCTTTGAATTGATCACGGTGAAGAGCCAAAGCTAATCATGGGAAAAGTCATTATGATAAATTAAGAGAAAAATTATACGATGTGGGGAAATTGTTGAGAGGACGTGGCTCAAAGGAATCCCACTAGGCACTAGGGAAATGGGCCTAATGTGATTATCGTGGAGTTGTGAGCCCACTAGAGACCGACCGAGAGAAATTGGGAAATGAAAAGGTCCACTGTCCAGGTGAGTGGGCTGCCTGAGGGGGAACAAATGACCCAAATAAATGGGGCCGCTGCACCTGTTTAAAGGATTCTGCTTCTTGAAAGAATGAAAGAAATTATGTGAACTAGGGAGAAGCCTTAGTCTTTAGTAAAAACTAATTTAGGCCCAATAAATAAACCCAAATCATAATAAGTGAGAGAATTAGGTTGGCCCGTGAGTAAACAAAAAGGACGCATACACTTAAACCAGTGTAGTCTGCATTGACCATTCTTTTTCTAGATCCATCCTTGCAAGTGTATTATTAATGCCAAAAACTTGCAACTTGCCAAATGTTTAAAAAAAAAAAAAAAAAAACCTAGAACCTTCAACCTGCCAAATAAAAAAAGGGATACTATTAATACATATTATTTCACTTTTTGATACTTTACTTCGTAAGTGTACTTTCATTTTTTTTACTTCTTAACAGTCTTATCTCTCTATATTTAATTTTAAGATTAATTAATATTAATTTAAAAAATATTACATTCTCACCACTCCAGACTCTCTCTTTACATTTCCAAAAAAAAAAAAATTCAAATTACTCCATCCACCTCATAAATCTCATATTTAATCTTCTTCCAACTTCTTCTTACACAAATCAACATATCATACAAACACACAAAATAAAGTATTTGTTGGATGAAGATACTCACTTCTTAAATAGTGTGCTCTATTTACTTTAATCGTTTTTTTTTTGCTCCAATATCATATTAACATAGATTTTTTGCCATGAATGAAGGTATATTGTCCATCATACTCAGTCCTAAGGAACCGACTATGTTGTATTGTGCATATATTAATTCTCCATTCTCAGTTTTGTTAGACTTGGTTCCTTTGGGTCGATTATGATAAATACCACTCTACTCCTAAGAATCGAGTATATCTTCATAATTTGGTTATCCATGACAACCATCATTAAATCAATCAAGCGAGGACATGAGGTTAAAGATGATGCTTGAGAGATTATGCTACTTAATTCCTTCATTCCTTGCATATTTAGAAGAAAAAGGAAAGGAGGTAAAAAAAAACTTACATAAAGAACAAAAAAGTTGAGAAGAAGATGGGTAGAAGAAGAAAGATAGAGAATGTGGAGTGGTGAGAGTATTGAGAAGATAAAATTTATATTTGATAAATGTTAGGAAGTGATAGAATGTTAAAAGAGTTATGTGTCAATAGTATTCTCCCAAAAATAATGAAAGTGTGGTAGTAGAGATATAATAATTTAATTTATTAAAAATATTAAAAAAATATTTGAAGTGTATCAATAGTAATTTCTAAAAGAATAAACATTCACAAACAAAGAAATCAATTTTGTGCCTTGTAGTGCTCAATATTTTTGAGAATTGATAAAAGTGAAGTTCTAAACGGATCAACTAATAAACAGACTACAATTGCATCCATTTATAAAACGCCACAAATTGCACGTGACATGTATAATGATTGCGATGCGTCATCACTAACGACTGCATAATAACGGGCTAAACACTACTACGTTAAAATTGGAATCACACTTTACTTTGGGTGTTTTTAAATAAACTCACAAAAATAATTTTTTTGTTTAATTAAAATTAAAAATTAAGTTAAACCTAACATAAAAAATTGTGTAAATTTTTTTTTCTCACCCCAATTTCTATCATAAGAAAAAATCATCACTATTCCTTTTTTTTAATACAAAGTATTTTTCTTTTCCATCAATTTTTTTTACAACAAAATACAAACATAATTATGAAACAGTCATCTTACAAAGCCGATTACAAGGCAAGGAACCCTAGCAAATCTTTATATCTCGTAGGCAGTGGTGGAGCCAGGATTTTGGTTCAAGTGGGGCCAAAAAACAACACAGCAAGAATTTTTTGCATATACAATAATAAAGCCAAGAATTTTTTGCATATACAATAATAAGGCCAAAATTAAAATATTATATACCAGAACAAAATTTTAACATCAATAATCAAATATATACCCGAATAATCAACATCAATAAACAAATTCTTAATATTCAAAATTTTAAAACAATATGTATAAAATTATAAAAAAGAAATCTAACATAAAATACTGGAGTCAATGAAAAATAAAGACGGAGAGAAGAGCCTTGGCTGCTTGCTGTTTGAAAAAAAAAAACTGAACGAAAGAACTAAGAAGCTCACAAAGAAATTGAATGGAAAAGGAGAGAAAGGGGGAAGAAGAAACGGTTCCACTGGTCTGCTACTACTGCTGCTGCATGATTGTTTAAAAGCTTAAAACCTAACCTAATACATATTACAAACTAAAACCTTCAACTTATAGCGTTTATTGCACATAACACCCCCTCCCATAACTTTGCAGCTTCACAAAAAAAAGCCCCCCCGCCCCCACTTTAAACTCTTGCATCTCCTTCATCTTATAAGCTTAATCTCACAAACCACCATCCCATGTAATTACACATTGGCCCATCATCTTTTCCTTCTCATGCATAACCCCCCATACTCTCGAAAACTTTTTCAAAAGTCCATGGCGTGGCCCCACCTGGCCCCTTACTGCCTCCGCCCCTGCTCGTAGGATTTTTTGGTTTTTATTTTTGACTTGAAATAATTATTCTTTTGATATTGTTTTTTATAACGTGACTGATTTTAATTTTTCAGACTTTGTATGGCCTTAAGATTCTAGAGTCTTGACTCTACCCGCCCATATTATAATATTTTATTCCTTATACTATAGTATAATTATCACGCGGCGGAAGTAGGTTTATGCGTATACTTTTCGCAACGAATTTAGATTTAAAAAATTAAAACCTGCACCGAGTTGGAATATGTTTATATGCTTGTTGGGTTCGGGTTTGGACAACACATGACCCTTTGTCATCCCTCGTATTATTATAATTAATATTAGAAGTATATTTATAATAATAAAAAATAATAATTTGTTTAAAAGCTAATTAATATTTTTTTTCAAATTCGCAAGTTTGGGATCTCTAAGGAATAACCCTATCTCTAAAATTTGAAAGTTGTAACTTTAAGATAAGTATCAAATCTCATTATTTGAATATATTTATAAATCTCAAATCATAATTTCACACCAAACAAAAATATTTAGATTTGAGATTTTAAATCCAAATCTCATGTTAAAATCTTCTTTCAAATCCATATTCCAAACACACTCTTAAAGAATTTTAAAGGGTTTTATTAAAAAATAATTTCAATTAACTATGTTATTAATACTTCCACCCCTTTCTTTCACAAAATAATAATAATAATAATAAAGATTTAAGATTCAAGTATACATATTCTTCTATGTTGACAATCACAGTAGACCTACTTCATATTTATCAAATTTTCAATATATAATCATACAAAGTATTCATGATCATATAATTAATTAACTACCACGACATTTGGTATTATAATTTATAATACGAATACTATTTTCTTTCACTAGAATGGTTAGTGAGAGGATAATTATGCAAACAACATACCATAAACCTTTGAGATTTATTTTGTACTTCAAAAAAATAGTTTTTTTATGAAATTATGTGAAATAAATGAGCCTACAAAAAATTCTAAAAAAAATCATCAAAATTTTAATTTTTTTTTGAAAGGATCACCATTTTCAAGTATTTTTATTTTTCTTTTTTGATGTACATAATTTTTTTCCTTTTAAAAGTTAATACAAAGTATTAACTTTGCATTTAATACTTTGTATTTCTCCAATGTGCATTAATTATCTTAGCCAACTACACATTTGATTTGAACAATTGATTTTTCATCCAATTGTTACTATTACAATAATCATTCATGGGTAAAAAGAGAAGTAACTATTAAAACCACACCCCACACACACACACACATATATATATATATATATATATCTCCTTTTAAATATAGCAAACTTAATTAGCCCATTTATATTTGTTTAATATTCTCAAAACACTCCTTTTAATTTTGTTTTTTTTTGTTGCTATGCGCTGAAGATGATAATTATATTAATTTTTTATTTTGAAGTATTTACTATTAAATTGTTCTTTAAAGAGATTTTTTTTTTCAACCAATTGCTCATAGACATAAGTTATATATTCAGCATCACTCAAAATTTTTATTTGTATGATATATACATATACACATATATATATATATATATATATATTTGCATACAACAAATTGATCTTTTAATTTTTTTGGTGTAGTGAATTAAGACTTATATTTATTTATTTGATAAATATAAAATTTGTAAACAAATTTGAGATATGAATAATAACCATTTAAGAGTAATGAACGGTAAAATATTATATAAAATATCATATAATTGCTAAAATTGTATTTATTACAATTAATATTTTGTATTTTAGATGTACTATTTAGATGAAATTTTTAATAAAATTTATTAAGAACGATGTAAATTTTATTTATTATGTCTTATATTAATGAAAATTTTAATATTATTCAATGTTTTTACTTTTGGCGACAAAAGATTATCGTCCCTGCATTATTTCAGTAAACTCATCCGGGTGAAGTGCAAGATTTGTTAAAGATTTAATAGGGGTGAGAAGACTGATTTTGTGGGTGCATTTAAAAATACCCTTTACATTTGTGGCCTTTTATTTTATTTTAATTTTTTTTAAAAAAGAAAAGGGTAAATCTTTTCGGATTTTTGAAAATTTTCCAATTTAATAGTATATATATAAAATGGGAGAAATGAAAGTATTAATGCATCTTTTATTTAGAATTTGACACGTGTCACCTTAATTAGTCACTAATTAATTAGGCAATAAATAACACACTTAATATCATACTTTAATAAATAATTAATTATTCACCTAAATAATTAATTATATTATTTATTATAATTATTTTCTATACTATATAGTATTATGGAGGAAGTAGATATATTAATTATTTTTCTTATATTCTTAATTTTTTAATTATTTATTAATTGATATTTTATATTTTTAATGCATGATAAAATAATAATAATTAATATAATATTGGAAGTAGCATCATTTATAATACTGTTTTTTTTAAAAAAAAAATATGTTAAAATTAATAATTTTATTTTCAATTTGCTATAGCAAATGAGTTATATTATCAACATTAATTAGATAAAAATTAATATTTTCTTGAAAATAACAAAGTAGAAGTTGTAAAATTTAATTTTAAACAGATGCAATATATATTTTATTTTCCGTATACAACATATTTAAGTCAATTATTTGACAAAATTATTAAGATAAACGCTACTAAAATTACATATTTATTAAACACTTGTATATTGCACATATTGTTAACTAGTTTCTAATAAAATGCATGACGATATGAGGCGACAAACTCCCATCCCGAACTAAAACTTTACGTTGTTTTGAATGTTAAAATTAAATGCAAAGGATAAATAAAGCATAAGGCATACGGAGATATCTCCTGGATATCACATGAGAACCATGAAGCTCAAATTAATGAACCTACCTTGGATTGGATTAGAGGTGGTAAAATGGGAGAGTTGGCCGGGTTTGTTTTCAGTTAGAATTTAATGGGCTGGTATCTTAAGGGGTTGAGTCCAACCCAGCCGTTAATGTAATGGGTCTGAATGGGTTGGTTATTAATAGTGCGAGTTACAACAGGTTAACTTTTTAGCTCAATAAGCTAACATTAGAAAAGAGTTGTTACTTTTTATTTTAATTATTTTAATAAGAGTGACCACCATTCATCCACTCACCCAAACTAACCAAAGTGACCATCGCTATACATAGTGGCGGAGCCAGAAAAAATTTTCAGGGGGGCCAAAAAATTTTTATGCCAAAATCAAACTCAATAATTATGTTTACAGATCAATTTTTTACTAAAATACTTCTCCATTATGTTTCAATATTTCAAAAAAATTAAAAATGATATACTAAAATTAATTTTATATTTTGAAATATCTTTTAATATATAATCCAAAAAAAAAAAAAATGAAGGCTGTGTTTCTGAAGAAAAATAAATAAATTAAACAATTGTGAAGAACACCTACCTAAGTAAGAAATGAAAAAAAGTGAAAATTAAACATATATTACAAACTTACACCTTTAACTTATAGTGCTAATTACACAAAGCGCCTTGCACAAAAATCGCACAAATTTCCCAGATTTGAAATATCTTTTAATATATAATCCAAAAAAAATAAAAATGAAGGCTGTGTTTCTGAAGAAAAATAAATAAATTAAACAATTGTGAAGAACAGCTACCTAAGTAAGAAATGAAAAAAGTGAAAATTAAACATATATTACAAACTTACGCCTTTAACTTATAGTGCTAATTACACAAAGCGCCATGCACAAAAATCGCACAAATTTCCCAGACCCCTCCCTCACCAGGCATTGCTTCCCTTCCCTTAACACATATTCTACTTAACCGATATTACAACCAATTCCCCCGAACTTATTAGTTTAATCGCAAATAACACCCCTCACCTGGATTTACTCATTGGCCCCTCAACTTTTCTTTCTCACACATAAGCCCCTATATTCTCTAAAAATTCCAAAAAAAACCCATGATCCCACCTGATCCCCACGTAACTTCGCCCCTGACTATACATATACACATATATGTGTACATGTACACACGTTTATATATATACTAATTACTAATTTTTTTTGTGTTCATTTACGTGATTCGATGAAATTTATTAATTAATTGTTATAGTTAAACATGATTTTATAGATTAGTACTCAAGTGCTAGGAAGAAATTTTCAAAAAGAAAATAAAGTCCGAACTTATTACTGCTCTTTTTTAGACATTGATTTAGACCAATCACTTGAATAAACTTATTACTGCAAGAGTCATTGATTATCAAATTTTGTTTTTTTTAGGACTTTGGGTATTTGTTATTGGGTAATTGGGAAACCCAATACAAACCAAAGAACAACCCAATACTAATGGCTTGTATTGATTTGAGATTTTAATAAATGAATTGAGTTGTCCAATAAACTACCCCCTTCCCCCCATTTTATCACAGCTAAGTTGGATAAATAATGAAACGGAAATGATAACACATGCTTTTAGGATATATGTTAAAATTAATATAAATAAAAATAATAAAATACATATCAAAATACGAATGTTATCAAAATTGTTACTTCCCTTTTATTTGTTGAGCATTAAATGTCTGTTGTTGATAAATATATATATACACACATATATTGTCAGATGAAGAAAGAAGTATCAACAAAAGAAAATAATTGCCAAAAATAAGGGGCTCCTCTATCAAAAAGGGGTGGCAGTTTTGAACTACAAATCCATCGAACCTATCTGTTTGGTTGGTAGACTTCAGTTACCGACCAAACTCGGTACTTATTCCGGTTTAATTTATGACAATATGCGGTATATTTCGATCGACTGACCAAATTTGTTAAATAACAAAATTGCTCAAATTATATATCTATATGGTCCGTTTCTGGTACGGACTAATTTTTATGAATTGATTCTTTTATAATAGTTTCCTGTCATAAAAATATTTGTAAGTTTTTTTTTATGACACAAAACCGTCGTTATAAAAAGGACCGGTTCATATGGACTGGTTTGCACCTGAAATTTCCTATATATATATATGGACTAATTTTCAATGGTTACCTTCTTTCTAAACCCATTGATGGGTACTAACAATAATTAATGCACATTGGTGAGGTGGCAAATCCTTTAAATTGTTATAGTAGATTAAGGTGACGTATTCTATTTTTATTTTTTTAATTAAACTTTAAGATTTCATAAAGATTTTATTTGCCAAATAGACTTAAGATAATCCAATTTTGAATTAGGATAAGTGTTTATGAGTATATTTGTCATTTCAGTTTTATAGTTAATTAATAACATAAGTTTATAAGAAAGAACACTTTCAAAATATATTTGACTTTAAATTTTTCATCTCTATATATTAGATTTATAAATTACATACAACTCAACAATTTTAATAACACTTTTAATTTAGTCATTTTATTATCATTCGTGACAAATTATATCATAATAAAAATTCAAAAATTAATTTGAAGCATCTCGTATAGCCTGTCCCATTAGTTTGATCAGTTACTGTTCAACTAAATAATAATCTCAACATAAAATAATATTAAAAGAAATGTATTCTCTTAATTTAAGGTGTTCCAAATAAACTCAACTTTTAATAATTTGATGAGATACATAAGTATCAATACGACTTTCTAAATAACACTCAAAATATATCTTGTGTAGCATTAAATAATTAATTATTTGGTTCAATAATTAATGTATTGTGTTTGGCAAATAAATTTTGAGATGATCGTATTTTATAAGAGTGATTTTATTTTTATTTGTGATATTTTGCAGTTAATCCACCCTTAATTTATGAAACTTTTAATAATAATGCACTTTTCAAAATTGAGAAGTATATCCACCAATTAAAATTAATTTATAATTGAATTAATTTAGATTACATTTTAATTTAGATTCTTAATTGAAATCTACTTCCATTTTAATTTATTTTCTATTTTCTTTTAGGGTGCGTTTGGATTATATAATTGAATTTAGCTTTAAAATTCATAAATCTAAGATTCAAAAATTATATATTTAAAAATACAAGAATTTAAAATTTTGTGTTTGCTTAACAAATACAAGGAAATTGATTTATAAATCCAAATATTATTCAACTAAAATTTATATTTAGTTGATTAGTAGGCTACTTTTATTTTTGATACCTTGGCGGAAGTCGGGTTTGTACAAAATTAACTTTTTTGATCGACCCGCCTTTATTATAGTATTTTATTCATTATGATATAGCGTAATTACCACGGGACAGGAGTGAGTTTATGCATATACTATTTGCGACGGATTTAAATTTTAAAAAAAATAAAACCTGCACCGGGTCGGGATGAGTTTATAAGCTTGTTGGGTTCAGGTTTGGATAACACACGGTCTTTTACCATCCCTAATATTATTGTTATAATTAATTTTTTTTTTTTTTAAATTCGCGAGTTTGGAATTTAGAAGGAACAACCATACCTCTAAGATTTGAAAGTTATGACCTTAAGATAAGTATAAAATCCCATTATTTGAATATATTTATAAATCTCAAATCAAAATTTCACAACAAACAAAATATTTATATTTGAGATTCCAAATTCAAATCTCATGTTCAAATTTTATCTCAAATCCACATTCCAAAAGCACATTTAAAGAATTTTTAAAGGGCTTTATTAAAAAATATTTTCAATTAACTATATTATTAATACTTCAACCCGTTTATTTCACCTAATAATAAAAATAATAATAAAAATTTAAGAATCAATAATACATATTCTTCTATGCTCACGAGTACAATAAACCTATTTTATGTTTATCAAATTTTCAATATATAGTCATATAAAGTATTCATAATCATGTAATTAATTAGCTAGCACGCCATTTGGTATTTTAATTTATAATTTTTTATTTCACTAGAATGGATTATGAGAGGATAATTATGCAAACAACATACCATAAACCTTTGAGATTTATTTTGTGCTTCAATTTTTTTTTTATATGAAATTATGTGAAATAAATGAGCTTACAAACAATTCTAAGAAGATTCATCAAAATTTTAATTTTTTTAAAGGATCACCATTCTCAAGTATTTTTATTTTTCTTTTTTGCTGTATATAAATTTATTTTTCTTTTTAAAATTGTAGCGTCTTACTATTTGATAATTTATTTGAAATTTAGAGTTTTCGAAATTAATAATATATATATATATATCTAATACTTATGTTCTTGGTTGACCTTTGTGATAATATTTCGAATGGTTTGTGAGAGGATAATTATGCAAACAGACCATAAACTTTTGTGATTTATTTTGTGCTTCAATTTTTATTTTATTTTTTTATGAAATTATATGAAATAAATGAGCTTACAAACAATTCTAAAAGAAATCATCAAAATTTTAATTTTTTTTGAAAGGATCACCATTCTCAATTATTTTTATTTTTCTTTTTGCTGTACATAAACTTTTTTTTCTTTTTAAAATTATAGCATCTTACCATTTGATAATTGATTTGAAATTTAGAGTTTTCGAAATTAATAAAATATATATATTTAATACTTATGTTTTTGGTTAACCTTTGTGATAATATTTCGATTACATGTTGTTCAAATTTGAAATCTTTATTTGAGATATTTAGTTTGAATTTGAGTTTTTGTTATTTATATTTTTTTATTATTTAATTTTACCAGTTGGTGTTATCTTTAATAAGGGGTAGTTTTGAAAATGACTATATTTTATTTTTTATAATTAAAATTTATTTTGTCATGGATTAAAATGTTGTTCTTGAAACTAATCTTAAAAATAGAATGTCCTTTGTTAGAATGAGAGTAAGAGATTTATCCTTTTAAAAAAGCCCCATCTTTTTATTTATTTAATTAAAGTAGATGTACCTATTAATCTAGTTTATTTTTTAATATTAAATTATTAATAAAATAATATTTATAAGATTAAATTAATAATATTTTTTTGTCAGTTTATCCACACTTACGGATTAATTTAGCTAGCATTGTAATTAACTTAAAAATGTAAATTGACTGCAAGATATTATGGATAGAAACAAAATCACCCATTTTATAAGAGTAAGGAATAGGAATATCCTATATTGGAATTCCAAAATTATGGAATAAATATCTAATTTATGATTCATTAAAATTAAATAAAAAAAAATGTCGCGTCATCAGGTTCTCACAAGTTACTCACTTAACCTTGCATGTAATACTTTGAATTTCTCCAATGTGCATTAATTATGTTAACCAATTACTCACTTAATTTCAACCTTTGATATCTCCTAAGGATGCCCATTTTTTTTTAAAAAAAGGACGAATGATGCTGTTTGAACTAATTCAAGTTTAGGTAATCCCGGTGTAAATTGCAATTTTTTTTAATAGAAATTCATTGTACGTGGTTTTCTTCTCTACCACGTGACTCCCTCCAGGTCATTTTTCTCTCTTCCTCTCGATGTGGAGGTTTTTCCTCCACATCTCTTTTCGTTTTGCTTTCTATATCTCAGCATAGTAGTCGCTCCCTCCGTCTTTCCATTTTTCCTCTTATAAGGTAAAATATTTAGGGTTTATTTAAAATCTTCAATCTCTATTTCAAAACTTTATATCTAGGGTCTCTTTTTCACTTTTTTTTTCGATTAATTTATTGTTACTAATTTTCAATGGAAGCTAAGCACTTTATTTTATTATTTTTTTAACTAGTGTGCAATGTGGAAGTTAGCAAAAACGGAGGATACTAATTTTAATGTATGTATTGTGGAGGGTGAAAGTATGAAAGAAATGATATATTTCAATTGCGTGTCATCTCAATGCATATACAATCCTCAAGTATCAACTGAGTTTATGCCTTGAAAGGGGTAAGAATTTGCAACACTAGATGATGTTCAGAATTTTTACAATCGTATGCAAAAGAATTAGGGTTTAGTATTCGAAATTGGTCTACTAAGAAAAGTAGGTTAAGTATTGAGATACTGAGAAAATAATATGTTTGATCCAAATAAGGAAAGAGTTTGATATATAATTGCAAATATAGAGGCAAAAAAAGCATCGGGGATCCATAAAAGATGATTGTAAGGCAAAAATTACTATTGTGAAATCAAAAGCTGGCTCATTTATTGTCACTACATTCGTTGAAGGGCATAGTCACCCATTATCCATACCCCGAATGATTAATCTCTTAAGGTCTCATCGTTGTGAATCAAATACACAAAAATGCTTAACTCAACAACTTAGCATGGTGAATACCCCTCAACATTAACAATTTAGTTTCCTTGGAGTACAAGCAAGAGGGATATAAAATATTGGTTGTACCCAAAAGGACTTATACAACCATGGAAGGGATAAACGTAATAATATGAAGGGGCATGATGTAGATATGTGGCATGAGTATTTAAAATTGGAGCAAGATAAAAATCATTCGTTCATGTTTAATTGAGGCTGACGAGGAGCAAAAAATTACTCATTGTTTTTGGGCTGATGCAACCTCTAAATGAGCATATAGCTTTCATGATGATGTGATAATATTTGATACTACATATAATACCAATAAATATCGATTGATTTTTGCACCATTAATTGGGGTTAACAATCATAACCAAACAATTATATTTGATTATGCATTCCTGAGTGGTGAGAGTATAGAAGATTTCTTATAGTTGTTCACGCAATTTATGGAAATTATGCCATGTGGAGCTCCTAAGATGATTATTATTAATCAAGATCCGGCTATGATAAGTGCCATTTTATTAATGTTTCCAAATACTTATCATAGGTATTGCAGTTGGCACATTCTAATGAAGTTCTCAAAGAAGATAAACGCAAGTATATATAGTGAGTATAAACATGAGTTCTCAAATTGCATTTGGAATTTAGAGAGTGGTGAAGACTTTGACTGAAATAGATGGATATTCTTAAAAGAAGTGAGTTAAGTGAAAATAAGTGGCTTAATGAAATATATATAATTCGTTCACGTTGGGTTCCCGCATATGCTAATCATGTTTTCTCGGTAGGTAATTTTTTTTTCAATTAAAGGGGGGAACCCCTAAATTTTATGAAGATTATTTTATTTTTATTTTTTTACAATATCTTACACTTTACACTTCTTGGCAGGTATGTCCAGTAACCAACGAGTAGAAAGTGCACATTCTTTTTTCAAGAAATTTGTCTCTAAAACTAAGTTGTTAGTTGATATCATTATTTAATTCGGTAAGGGGCTTATACAGCAACGTCATGAAAAGTTGATAGCAAATCGTAAGGGCATGACTGAGAAGCCTAAAGTGAAGATGCTCCATAATGCTTTATTGTAAATGGTTGATATTTATACACACAAAATGTTTTACAAGTTTCAAAATGAGTTGTGGGATAGCTTCCTAAATTATCGGCTAAAGCTTATCAACGACGTAGACAACCATAGCATCTATTATATTCGAAGAAGAAATGTTGAGAGATATAAAGAAATTTCTTATGACAAGGACTTAGAATTTGCTTCATGTATCTGCAAAAAGTTTGAGAGCTCTGGAATACCTTGCTCAATAAATTACTTAATCGGTACATTTTTAAGAGATGGAGTGAAACTGCTAAATTAGGGCATGTTTTAGATGATTCTGGCATACAGATTGTTGATGACAGATCTTATCTACTGAGGAGGAGTCAATTAATTCAACTTGCATTGAACGTAGTTGACAAGGCACTTTCAAGTGAAGAAATAACAAATGTGTATACCAAGGGCTTAAATATGGCTAACGATCAAATTAACCAATTGGTCGAATATGGTGCAAGTAGAAAAAGAGTTTTTATCGACTGTGGTGGTTGTGCTACAAGTGTACTTGAATCCCTAGCCAATTAAGGGCAAAAGGTTGTGGAAAGATGTTCAAGGGAGGAAAGGAGAAGGCAATGAAAATGGCTAAGAAATATAAAGCTAGACATTGTCATGGCTGTGGCAAAGTTGCCAAGCACACGATAAAATAAATTGTCCAATGCTTAATGGAACAAATAAGTAAGGAGTGCATAATGTTTACTTTAATTTTTTTATAATATATTTTACTTTTCCGTAACATGTAGCTATAAAAAAATATTATTCTAATTTGTGTTTTTTTTTCCCTGACTCAGTTCAACCCCGTGTGAAGAAGGTGGAACTTTGGTTTAGGATGGTTTTTCAAGTGAAGGTGAATATGATATTACTTTGACTTAGGGAAGGTGGATTTCAATAAGAGATTGAAGATAAACTTTAATGTTCATTCTTTTATTTTTTTGTAGCTTGAACCTTAGTGTTCCTTATATTTGTGTTTTATAGCTTGGACTTTAGTCTTAATTTATTTTTGGATTTCAGTTTTGTTTTCTTTTTGCGTTAAACATTTGTTTTAAAGTGTATTATACCTTTTTGTTAATTATTTTGGTGTTCAGCAACTTGGATTTCTTTTATATAAACATGTTGAACTTCTTTTGGTGTTATGTGGGTTGGATTTCTTTTGTTGTTTTTTCAGAATGGTTTTTCTAATTGAACTTTTAAGACTTCAACATTTTACTAATTTTAGCAAAGAATGTGATGGACAGTTATTATAGCAAATAATATTTGAGGTACATTTCAATAGTTGGTTCTAATTGTGTGGTGAATATGAATACCAATGTTCTTTGCAATCTTTGCTATCCATATTGAGTTACCTAAGTTCCAAAACCATAATCAATATTTCAATTCTACAGTAAGTTACCAAAGTTCCAAAAACACAATCAATTTTTGCATTCCATAATAAAATACCAAAATTTAAAAACACAATCCACAATTGAGATACCAAAGTGCAAATTGCAATTTCATTAACCAAAATCATATGCCAAATTACATAACAGAGTTTGCAGCTATAGCAACAATCCTACAAATCTATATACAAATTCATTCTAAAATGCAATTGTATTGTTTAGTAAAAAAAATAGCAAATTAGTAATCAACCCATATTTTTGTATATGGCCCAAACGACTTTTTTTTAACTAAACGTTTTTATTATAATTTTGTTGTAAATTACATGTTTGTCCTTTTTTGGTTTTTAGGGTTGCATGTGTTTAGTAGTTACAATTTGTGTTTCATATATCCTTGATTTAAGCAAAAATTCATAGCATTTATCTTTTTAACCACCTTTACGATGCATATCCATTTTGTTGGCACTTGCTATATTACTGCCGCTCAAATGTTTTCGATTAGTTTTGCAATTTGTTTTCATCTGTTCTATACTCTGCTTTTTTCTCTTCTTATAATATTGTTGAATAATTGGAGCTTGTCCAATATTACGACCCATGTAATGTAGTCGTTTATAAGGTATTTTATCATTATTATTATATCATTTTATATTGTGTTTGGAGTTTTAAGTTCAGTCTATTCATGCTTTTTTTGTTTGTAAAAAATATCACATTATTTTTGATTTGTTTTCTAGTCGTGTTAGTTGTTAAACTCAACAAATTCAGTGTATCTTCAGTTGTGATAGTTTTATCCAAGATTTCCCAGTATTATCTTAGTTAATTTGATTGTTTTATGTGTATATGACTACATCTGTATTCAGGAGCTCTTCGATTTTATGTTGTTATTTTGTAATATAACTATTTCGCCAATTTGATTTCACAGGGTTATAACTGTATTATATGTAAAACGACTTGGAAACATAAATGTCACTGTATTATGACTATCATGACATGTGATACGACTATTTCACCATTAAATTTCCCAGGATTATAACTGTATTATATGTAAAATGGTTTGGAAACATATATGTCACTATATTATGGCTATCATGATATAGTAGTAGCCATAATATAACTGTCAGAACATTACTTGATGTATTATAAATGGTACTGCGTAATACTAGTCATATTATAGCAGATTGAACATTAGGTTATGTATTATGACTATTACTGCAAAACAGGTACCACTAAAAGAGTCATTTTAGTTTGTTGTATCAGACGTATTAATATGATTGCAGTTTGGTTATTAAATTAACTGTACTTTTCATATTCGGTTTTGTCAATTGTCTTATTTTCCAACATATACATTTTTGTAATTTTGCACGTGGGGAGTAGCTAAATTTCATGTGTTGCATTATATCATATTTTTGTCTTTATCTTTTTGCTTATATTATTTTGTTTTATTGTGTTAAATGTTTATTGGCAGGTTAGATTAATGGATAACCACGTTGAAGTTAATTGTACCTTTGGCAAAATTGAGACCATCTTCAACATTATGATATTGTGTACTTTTAAGTTATTTTTCGATGCGGTAAAGTCGATGTTTCCACAACTTTCCTTTTCAAATTTCAGCGCTAGCTACACAATTCCTAGGCATCGTACGCACTCGATTGAAAGTGATATGGATATAGAGTACATGTATGCTGCACTGACCTTTGTTGAATTGAAAACCATTCATGTTATTATTCATGCTGATATGGTAGAACCTTGCTCGTCATCAAATGCTGTAATCACTATTAATCCTCCAGTGACTACTGAGCCAGAATTTGATATCATAGAACCATCGTCTCAACCTGCTTTGCTATCACAAGAATAGGATAGTTATATAAGTTATGTTAACCAAAAGATTCCTATTGGTGCAAAAATATTTCAAAGGATGGTAAAGTTATATGCTACCAAGGTTGGATTCACAACCAGGTTTAAGAAAAATGAATTTGGCATGTGCACACTATTCTATATTGTAATAATGGTAATTTTCATATTAAGAAACTGAATAATGAACACATGTGCATTGGTAGATTTCAAGGAAGGCGCAATAAGATGTTGACATCTAAGATTGTGGCATCACTTATTTCTGATACAATAGTCAAAGAGCCGCATCTTTCTGCGAAAGACATTGTTCGTAGGTTCAAAGAATCTTATAGTGTCGTGCTACCATATTAGAATGCATGGTATGGTCGAGAGGTTGCTAGGACAGACCTATATGGGGATGATGAACAATCATACAAGATATTGGTACGTTACTACAAAAAGTTCACGAAGTCAAATCTTGGAAGTTTATGGTCACTAGATTTGGATAACGAGAAACATCATTTCCAATGGTTATTCATAATACCCGAAAGTTGCATTCAAGGTTTTCAATGGTGCAGGCCATTGCTATGCTTGGATGCAACATTCTTCAAGCACAAATTCAAAAGAATGCTCATGGCAGCCACAACAAAAAATGGGGATAAGGGTAATCATTTCTAACTGACTACTTTTTATTTGTCATTGTTTTTTGCTAATAAATTCTTGATGCATGTCTAATATTATTTTATATACCATTAGTTTTTATTTATGTAATCATTTTAGAAGTTTTTATGATTTTTGTATATTAACTTGTAGGCATATATCCATTCTAGTATATTGTGGTAGATGCTGAAAACAAGGGACAATTGGGTGGTTCATTGAGAAGTTGGCTGAAATATTGATCCCACAGCAAAGGACTGTTATATTTATATCTGACAGGAATCAAGGGTTGATTGACACTGTCAAACGTGTGTTCCCAATGTCACCACATTTATATTGCTTATTCCATCTGAAGAACAACTTACGTGCTAAATTTCTAGGTGCTAAATTGCATGACGAGAGAGACATACTGGTTGAAATATTTAACAAATGTGCATACACATATAAACCATTTTCCTTCAATAAATACATTAATGAATTGGTTTCCAAAGGTAAGGAACCTGTTTAGGAGTTTTTTTTGTTTTTTGTTGCCTGTGCATTGGGCCAATACATTCTTTCCTTAGTCAGAGGTATGGCAAGATGAGTTCAAACATTGTAGAGTCATTCAACTCGTGGATTTTGGCAGAACGTCACCTACTAATTACTCAATTATTTGATAGTGTAAGGGCAAAGATGTTTTTAACTGGGGAGCGTAGGGCTAAAGCGAAAGAATGGAAGCCGGTTCTTTGCTCGACGCAAGAGAAAATGTTGCCACTTATATATAAGCAAAGTAAGACTTGCTTGGTGCGTCAAGCTGGAGACTTTTCATTTGAGGTTTCAGACAAAAGAGCATTCTCAGTTAATCTTGTAGATCGTTCGTGTTCTTGCAAAAAAATGGAGGATAACAAGCTTTTTATGTGTCCTATGCAAAAAATGGAGGATAACAGGCATTCTCAGTTAATTATCTTATATTACTTTTTACATCTATTGTGTGGTATAATGTATTGTTATGAATTTTAAGTTTCAATTAGATTACGTATACAAATGCACATGAATCAAACAAACATCTTATTTAAACAATTCTGTGGGACAAATTACATAAAGAAACAAATAATTGAAACATTATTCATATAATAAACCACTACTCTTTACAACTACTCTCATCAGATTAATTCTTCATGAAATTTGGGCTAGACATGTTCCTGGCATTTAGTGTTCTCTATATCATCCATGCTTGGACTACTTAGGAGAAGGCATTCTTCCGGTATGTCGTCCATCGGGCCTAAATTTGGGTCTATCCAAAACACTTTTAAATCCCTATGCTGTTTTTTCTTCCTACCCCTTTTTCTTATACTTCCTTCTATGTTTGAGCCATACGTGCCAGATATGATGTCTTTCTATTCTTTGTCAGCAAGCAGGTCTATAATCTGTTCAGTTTTTAGTTGGTCTTCTGGAGTAACATATTCTTTTGTTGAATCAATTTCTTGTTTATGGGTGTCTGTGTCTACATGCTATTTTGGGATTTGAATATTCAATGCTCGATGCCAAATTACAGGCCGATCCCGCTTCTTAGACGAACTGCCCTTACGTTTCGGAACCCCTGCATGTTTTGGCATTATAGATATGTTTACTTTAAAATTATTTTTTAGAGTAATAAATCTGACAGTAAGTATTATTTATAGTGGTTTATTGTTTATATTGTAAAAGGCAGTTAGACAAAAATTAAAAATTGAATACCATTTTTAATTGTTATTAATTGATTACCATTCTCAATTCAAATTTAAATTTCCCATGTAGTTAGTTTAATATTGCATACCCATTTTATTGTCGGATACCGATAGTTGTACTAAACAAATTGTCTTGATACCATCATTGAATCATTTATTTGATACCATATCCAAGATTTTCCCTGTATGATTATAGTTACTTTACAACTTCATTCGAATATGATTATGTCAAATATCGAATATTTTCATTTTATTTTTTTTGTTAGAAATGCATCTTCTAACTAAATGTTTGAAAAAAAAAATCAAGGTTAATTTGATTTTGTGTACTAGTCGTGTAGTTTGTCAAACATAACAATTTCAGTTTGTTTTAGTCAGTACATCATTCCTTAATAATACAAAATTTCGTTTTTTGACTCAATATTAATATGAGTACATCAACCTCATAGATTTCGTAATATAACTAATCAACTATTGGATTTGCAAAAGGATATGACTATGTTACATGTAAAATGGGATATACAAATAAACGTCTCTTTATTATATATAACGCGTTATTATTTGAATTGTACAAAAATAGAAAACTAAATATACTGTATAATTGTTATTTCGAAACTGCCATTAACTAATTCCCCTTATAAATTGAATTTTATATTATGACTTAGTTATTAAACACTCATGTCCACTTAATTTTATATTGCTTGTCCCATTTTATATACTGAATCATATTACGATACATGGGGATATGAACTATTCAATCTATGAAGACATCAAAGGAAATCCATATAATTATACCAAACAAATTTTCATGATATCATAATTGTATCATTTGTTAGATACAATTAAAAAAGTTCTCCAAAAAACAAAAATTATGAAATAATATTCACTGAATTTAATAGTATCAGCAACCATTACACCAAAAAATATAGGCGGTTTGGGTTTAAACAGTGTTCTTCAACGATTGTAATCATAAAACTCACGAATCCCAATTATTTCACTACTAGTTTTTAATAACGATAAATTACTATAATACTAATGCATACTAATTAACTACGTCTTAATAGTGAGTTGGAACCGATCAATTGCATCCTTATTCTTCAAAAATGTCTCTATGATGTCAGCCCGCATCTGGTGCATTGTACTTTTTTTGAATTTTTTCTCGATTTGATTCCCAAATACTAGTTGCTTCATGTAGTATAGCATTGCAACCCCATAATCCACATTGAACACATGAAATTTAATACATGATGGAGTACTTGTATTCTTTAAGTTTGTTTGATTAGTAAATTCTTTACATTCATGGATGCTAGACATAATACATACTTTGTAGCCTGCTGTTGAAGGCAAATTTTTGGGACATTCAATTTGTAATCTATATCCGTTTGTAAAATCTGGCTAATCATGTTAATTTCAACCCTTTCAAGTGGACGGTCTGTGTATTTGGTTACACCATCCCTCGAGCTTAATACCTTTACAAACCCACTTTTAAGAATACTTTCATCGTTTGTTTTGACTTCACGAAAGAATCGTTGTACTTCTTTATACTGAGACAAACATATTAAACCATTAATTTTATAGTAATATATTATGTATATTAAATATTTAATTTTTGAAAAGCAGAATTTTGAATAAATAACATACCATCTTTCTTGCGTCTTCATAACACTCATCCTTTCCATTTGCACGCCTCGATTTTAGTGGATTCATATGGTACCAGCTATCCATATCAAGGTCAAGGCACAACAAGCTGAAATGCGTTTTGTTCTTGTGTATCAAAGGAATGAATACACACATAGCATAATGGAAGGTTCGCATCAATGAGTCATGTATTAATCTTTGTTTTCCAGCTTCATTATTCCATCCAACCATTACTTGTGTATTTCCATAAAAAATTAAATATCTATTCAATGTTTATATTGATTGATGTTTATATATATGAAGCAAATAACATTACCCAAGCAAAGCTAGACAATATGGTATATAGCGAAGGCTGCTTCTCCAGCATGTATGCATCATTTTCCAGAATTTCACTATAAGCATCTATGATCTACACAATTTAAAATGTGGAATGGTTCAGTCTATCAGATTATAGTAAGATTTTATAATTCAACCATCTTATACTCAGATTCAAATACATTCTGACTTTTTTTTTGAACTAATCAAGTTCTTACCTTAGTTGTTAATGCTCCTTCTGACAAAATCTTGTTTATGTCATAGCACGTTATTGCATCTAGTCCACACTCGCATACGATTGCCCTGGCATCATTCAGGTTGTACATGAATTTTAGATGTTAGTTAACAAATAATCAAGCGTAAAATTATTTAAACAAGTTTTACAAGAAAACGTGAACAAATACACAAGACAGAAGTTAACTTACTCCGGTGACATTTTTTCTAAGAAAACCCTAATTATTTCCTTGATTTCGGCAGTTAAAATTTTTGCAACTTTAAGCTTAGCAAAGTTAATTCTTCGCTGAGGTGCGAATGTTACCTCTCTGGCCTCATCATCGTCGCCATAGTCTAATATTTTCAATAATTTCTGGTACAACTCTCTTCCCCTTATCTTCAGCGATAACACTGGCTCTTTTCAAAGTGTGAATACCTCATTTTGCGACGCCCACAAGAATCCTGATCTCCAAATAAATGAACATGCATACATGCACGAGCATTCCTAGATGCACACATACTTTGTACATGGGATATAGGTCAAAGAAGGAAGCTAAAAAGACGCCCAGATGAAAAGTTACGAGAATTACAAGAAATTACCGAAATCGAAAACGGTCAAAACTCCTAAAAACTTGTGAAAAGAGAGTTACCCATTTATGATCATCCTCAAACTTTAAGGGTCATTAGAAATTACCATAAGGAGAAACATACTCAAAAATCAGCTCGATTGGATGGTCGGAATCTTCGAAAATTCAAAAACCAAGAGTTCATTTTGGGTGATCAAATGGAGGCCTTCCCAGAGTCAAAATGAGTTCCAATTTGGTCAATAGATAGGTATTATTGTGGGGAGGAACATATTCAAAGTCATATTTATCAGACATAGGATCATCAAGAATCAATTCGTCTATCGTGTAGTTCTAGTTGAAATGTCCTTCGTAGAAATTAAAGTAAATGGAAGCCTTACCTAATTTTGACCGACCTCAAATTTGGTTAAAAGTTAAAAACAATTTGGAGGGCAAACATATCCAAAATTTAGGTAAAATCCAACGGCTAGAAGTTCACTTGTCAAGGTTGTTGTATGCAAGTACGTTTCCTACGTTGAAACAAACTCTTTGTATCAATCAGAGCAAAAGAAATCTTTCATGAACTCCAATCGACCTGAAATTTTGATACGATCTAGAAGACTTCTATTCCCAGGACATATCCAAAAATCAGCATTACACAATGGTGGGAAGGCTTTGAGATAAGCTCCAAGAGTCCTTGTTGCAATATCTTTTCTTACTCTCTAAGCATTTTTTCGACTATAAATAGACCCCCCTCCATTCATATTTTCGATCAACAATTAAGGGAAGTTTCATGGTACACACTAAGAGACCTTTATTCTCTCCATTCCAAGGAGGCTTAAGTATAATTTTCTCTTTCTCCTTTTATTTATTCGTCAGTCTTATAATTCATATTCTTGTCTTTATAATTTCTATCACTTGATTGCTTTTAAAAACCCTTTTTCAAAACCAAAGGTGTATAACAAACCCTAATCCAATTCAAAAATAGTATTATTATTTTCTTAATTTTCTAAAATCCCGGATTAGCGGCATTGTTGTACGAAGGAATCAATAATCACTATATATCCAATCTAACTCATAGATTGCGGTGTGTATGTGATAAATACTCGATTATGAGAGCACTAGTGCCATCTATATTGGTTTAATCTATAGACTATAGTATACGATCAATCAAGTCGTCTCATATCACATCGAATATAAGATTCCACATCGAATCAGTTTCCAAAAATCCCAATGCTTTACAAAATCACTTGTTTCATTGCATCTATTATTATCAAACTATCTTTTTCAAATCACACATACACATTTATTTTCAAAATCATGGGCGAACTAGGAAACACATCATTTTTATCCCATCCCCAAAATTTTGGTTTTTAGAGCAAACACGAAAAGCTGAAAGAGTAATAGTAATAGCATGCAAGAGCTGAATTATAATACACACATATCCTACTTAAGAGATCGAAAGGGCGAACTGGATACCTAACACCTTCCGAATTCGTAACTTAGTCCTCAAACATTCGAATCAACTAGTTTCGCATACATTGTGTATAAGAGGATATTTAGTCCATAAATACGTCTATTTCAAAACCGATTTTCAAAGCAATATGGAATCACCACCCACGAGGACCTCGGGCGTCGAGAACACGGGTTCTCACAGTGGCGACTCTGCTGAGGACTTTTAAGAGGATTAGACTTCTAAACAAGAGTAGAATATGCGTGTATAATTGATTTTGTTTGCATGCTTTCTTTTCCGGCCTTAATCTTAGGATAAAATAGATGCGATTTAAGTAGATACCCTGATTCTCTTTTTGTTTATAATAATTGTTTGAGGAAAATCTTTTCATAAATAAAATTTGAAAATATTCGAACAAACCCTAAAGTGCTTATCATAATGAACCTCCATAATTGTTATTTTGTACACACCCATTATCATCATGCATTATCGCGAGTGTGAATTTACTCTATCAACCTCGGGACCAAATTAGTGACTAGGCCGTGGACTTACGGGTCTACACTAGCCAAAAGCTCATGGGACCATTCTCATCGGCCAAGTACCAAACTGAGATATATCGAGTGACGGGAACACTCACGTACCCAGAATGTATATCAAAAGGTCCTTGCACGTACTCGCCCTTGAAGTATATAATAAAACTTAGCAAAATAGGAGCGAGCCTAAACCTTACCCATCAAACCACACTTGCATATACGATGCGTCAGCTTAGTACACATAATTTATTCATGTTTTTCTGACCGTTAGTTGTGAGATTAGCGAATGAAAGGTCATGTTATACATACCAACTCTTGGTTTGGCAAGTACGGCCAATAGTTGTCCAACCCCGCCCGTAGAAATTCCTCACTAAAATTCGTTAGTGTGTATTTCTCTGTCATAATTTCATGAAAAGCAACTCTAAGAGTAGAGAACTTCCCGATTTTTCTAAATATTTTCCAAAATATTTTTTAAAAAATGAGTCATTTTCCAAAATGAATTTTTCAAAAATTGATTTTTAAAATCGGAAGGTTATAAGGGCACCCCGGGAATTCATATTTCTACCCTAAACCTATCCACAGGGCTCTCAAGTTGTTGCTGTCGGTCTGTTTTCGCTAATCACCAAAAAGTGGTTTTCGATTTTATTTTCTTGTCAAGTCATAGTTTTTCGAGAATTATGCAACCCATGACAAAATATTCATTTCCCAGTTAATCCTCGATTTTTTTCTCCCCATTCTTCACCACACTCAGATTATCTACTGCTAACACTAGTCAACTAGGCTGGTAGAGATCAAACTAGACGACTTATGAGATCAGACTCACCACCGATCATGCTTCCTCATTGCAACACTGAGTTACTAGTTCATTAAACTGGGGTCAACAATATTAAGGATAATTACGGTGAAGCTTCTCATACAGCTAATTCGCCGCCTAGTCCCGTTCTCCAGCAAACTAAGGGTGGTAGCCATTATGAAGGATCACCAAGTGGCCACCCAAGCCCATCTTGAGCCCTAATCTCTGTCAGAACACCTACTAAACTAAACCAACTTAATCCAAATCCATACCCAACCGGAGGTGACTACGCTCAAGAAACGCGTAATTAATACACCCAAGTGCAGGTGGTCAAGTTATAATATATTAACTTGGAAGTCTAAGGTCGAACCACAAGGAAGGATGGTAATCTTATTATTCTAGCTAAACTTTCAACAGGAGAGAAAGAAGAAAAGAAAAATAAAATAAAGAAAAGATAATAATTTTTTAGAATAGGAAAGAATAGAATAAGAAATTAAATTTAAAACTTAAAAGAAAATAAATAAATATAAATAAATATAAAATAAATATAAATAAATAAATATAAATAAAAAATAAAATAAATAAATAAAGCAAGGATAAAATAAGCAGCAACTAAAACAAGTGTCTAATAAAATGAGAAAAGAGCGTTAGGGGTATCCATAGCTACGACATTACAGATAGTATGACCAACCGATTCAAGAAATGACTGTGGACCTGAGTTCCTATTAACAATGAATGTCCTTAACTTACCAATTATTAAATACTAAAGTTCACGAGCATATCATGAGAAGTGCATGACAAGACTCATATAAGCTGCATGTAAATTTAGTTTTCAATAAGGGAACTTATAATTTATTTGTTTACAAAAATTAATTTTCACTTAGTAATGCTAGTGCGTGACAAAAACAAACTAAATTTAATCAATTTTAGTAAATATCAAAAGCTTAACTCATTTCTAAGATTTGATTATGCATATGCATGACATGTAATACCCCATACTTTAATTTATGTTAAATGGAATTATATTAGCTTATTTATACTTATGCGAGTGATCGTTAGGTGATTCGGGTGGCTCGAATTGATTTTGGTCGATAAATAAGAAGTTTTGGTCTTTCGCGATTTGTTATTTCTAGCTATCTTTGAGCTATCGTAATTTCTTCTCTGTTTATCGGAATACGATTCTGTTCACGCTAGTGTCTAATATTTATTCCATTCTACAACTTTCGTGTTTTTCCCGAAGTCCAATTCACACTCATCGTGGGTCAAAACAGGGCGCAAAATAGGCCCATACAAAAATCTGGTCATTCGGTAGCACTTTGGCAGAGCGCTGTCTTTCGGTGAATTTCTGGGAACGATTGGTCCATAATTTGGGAAAACTTTCTCTTAGAAAGTTGTAGATCTTTGAAATACCTTTCCGCGGACATAAAGAACGCCTCAATCAGTAGTTCTGAGCGAAAAGTTATGGCCAAAACAAAAACAGTGCTCCAAAGCCCAAAAATTAAAGCGCGGACCGGTATGGCGTTTTTGGAATACCGGTCCGGCACCAAAATTTTGGAAAAATTGACCCCCGCGGACCGGTATTGGGTATTTTGCATACCGGTCCGCCAGTTAACTATTCCCACCAACTTAAGCACGATTTTAAGCTATTTTTGGTCATTTTTCATCCAAACTTCATGCCAAACATTTCCACACTCCTCTAGGGAGTTCTAGAGAGAGAAAGAGAAAGATTTCTACGCACCATATCCGTTCGAATCGAGGATTCAAGCTTGAAATCATCCAAACCCATCTCTAAGGTACTATTTATCATCTTCTACCTTGGTTTTCTTCTATAGAAGCTTAGGCATGAGCTTTTGCTACTTGGGTTGGGTTTATACTCTATTAATTCGAGGATTTGGCTATGTTAGGAACGCGGTGAGACGAGAGCTTGAGGATTTTACCGAACGGGGCTTCGGATTTATAGCTTTCTTCTTTCTTTTGGTCTCTACGCTTGAGGTAGGGGTTATATGTTTTCCAAACTTGATGATATGATTTTATTTATCTAAAGATGAGTGATTTTATACATATATGTTCGATATGAAGCACATACCTCTTGTTATTGATTATACAAGAATGATTTTATACATGTATGTTCATATGTTGGTCATATCATTGGATATACATAAGATTGTGTATGATTGAGCTATGATTTTACGATATGAAGCAATATATGACATCTAAGCTCCATAATTACATGTTATTGATTCATACGGATGTTCTTTGGATGTATATGTGTTGGTTTAATAAGAAAATGATTAGTAAAGGGTTTTGTACACACCAAAGAATATGGACGTAAATTGGTTAGAGTTTATATGGCATATGTGGTTTCTATTGTATCTATGATGCATTAGTTGAGACAAGATATGCCACTTGAACTTGGACATCTATGTAATATAGACTTGTATGTGATGTTCCTTGAATATACATGCTTGGTTGTATCCAAGTGAATTTGTAAATGGGTTATGTATACGATAAAGAACATGGCTACATGATGAATGAGGTTTAAGTGGCATGTGTTGTTTTTAGTTGTCATAAAGAGCATATGTGCATGTTGTGCACCACTATTGTGTCAACTGCAATCTTGAAGATTCTTTGGCAAGCTTGGATTCTTTTATGGCCTATCGAATGGGCGTGTATCTCTTATTATGATGCTGAAAGATTCAGTATATATATCTCTCTGTTTGGAGGCTACATGGAAGCTTATTTCTCATGGTAATTCATGGAAGCTTCATAGAAGCTTATTGTCTCATCGGATATGATTGGTTGACCGATTTTTGGATAATGATTGTGCTTGGTCGTGGATGACCAAGGGTGATGTGAATTCTGTATGAATGTATGTTTTCACGGTGCTTGCCGGGATGGGAAAATAGGCAGGGCCCGGTGCCCTTGGGTTGAAAAGCCCTAAACCCCTGGGGGATATTGTTTGCCGCCAATAAGCCACCGGTGAAAGACCCGGGAACCTTGGCATTGGCAACGCACCATGAATTCGATTCTTTTCTAAGAAAGATGGACCGGATTGTTGTTCCACTTCCTGGGTATGATAATATTAGTATGCCGTTTGAGGCGACAGATTCTATGTGGTGACGTTAGCTCGGATTCTTATTGAAGCAAACTATGGTTTTATTATATTCTCTTGGAGCGGATGAATTTCATAAGGCCATGTTGGCTTGGATTCTCACTGGCGCGTATCACCAAGGTGTGGAGATGGGTTGACACAAAGGGATGTAACCTGCATATGCATAAGCATGCATTATCATGAACTTATGACGTCTACGATACGTTACAATTAATGTTTAAATTGTACTTTGGAAGGATTTACTTTGTTTATGATAACAAATCAAGTTATGTTTTCAAAGTTGCACCCTTTCCTTTCCCCCTCTACTGAGCAATATGCTCACCCCGTTTTTCTAAAATCTTACAGGTAGCCAGGAGCCAAAAGAGGTCAGGGACGTGACGGGATCGGGAACGAGTTAGTGGCTCTGATACAGATGTGCTTTTGTTATTTATATGTTCTCACGGGCAGTCACGCCTAGCCCGAAGTTGATATATATAAGTTTGGATTTACTTAATTAGTTTTGTGTAACGACTATATACATGGATGCATGTTTACGTAAGTACTATTATCTTCAGCATGATTATGAAGTTGTTGTTTGACGAGCATGATATTACTATCTGAATTTCTTTATTTATTTTTCATATATACCCATTTTAGTCAATCTAAGATGGGTTAGTAGCACTCCAAGTCTTAATTACGGGTGTTGTCCTGTAGATTAAGCCGGGGGTGTTACATGACATACGTCAAAACCGTTCTTAAAAAGCTATAATTAGTACTATTTCGGTATCGATTTTGGAATGACACCAAAACAGCGCTCAAAGCTCCCAAATTACTTGGATAACTAACTCAGCTCAATAAAGGATAAGGATCGTCCTCTATTCAGCCTCGTTAGAGTTTTAGTACAAAAATTCGTAATTTGAGGATTTTTCGGTTCTTTTGTCGAATAATCGAGAAATAATCTTAAAAATTCATGTTTTTAACGCATGAAAAGTTACTATATTTTCCAGATTTATTAATTGACCTATAACTAAGGATAAATTCAAGCCACAATCACAATCGAATCATATACTCACACTAGTCCGTCATGCTTTCGCTACGGACCCCTAACTACTAAATTACGCTAGCATATTGATAAAAATTAAGCAAAATATGATAAATTCAATCACAAATTGAGCAAACATATTTCTGAAATATAATTGAATAATCACGCAAAATTTCATAGCAATTAAAACTAAGGAACAATTAATAAATTAAAAATATGGTTTAAACAAATTTCGAAAAAATAGCACACTAGCAGTCACGAAAATCGCCTACTGTCCTCAGGAAATTTCGGAATTTAGATCCCCAAAACAGTAAGATTTTTTAGAAAATTCGATCGCGGTCGTTTTGATAGGTGAATCATCAAAATTGACCAAGAAACGAGCAAGTTATGATTAAAATAAGAAAACATATATTTTTTAGGGTTCTACGCGGGAATCTATTAAAAAAATCTAATAAAAATAATAAATTATGCATGGATCTCAATCATCAATCACATTCAAACACATAATTAACTAACAATATATAAGCATTAATGAGCATTAATTGAAATAAATTAAAAATAAAATTGAATGAAAAGAAAAACTTACAGTTACGCAGTTATTGAAGAACTGTAATGGGACTCGCTCAACTCAGATTGAAATAGAATTATACGTTATTTATTCTTCAATACAAGCCATAAACCAAATGAAAATATCTCTTTCTAGTTACGCAAGGAAATTGGGAATTATTGAAGAACAAGAATGACGACTGTCCTTCTCTACTCAAAGAAAAAAGAATGACGGCTATTCTTCCCAAAATTAAACTAAAACCTAAAATATCATCGACATTAATTTTTTTTTTCAAAATTCAAAAATTAAACTAATTAATAAAATAAAATAAATAATAATAAAGATAATAATTCAAAAGCTATTTTTAGCTTTGTCGTCTATCAAGTGGTTGGCTCGGGAGATTAAGTCTTTCACCTTAATTTCTCGGGTCAGCTTAAAAATAATAATTAAAACTTGTTGGCCGCGTGATTCGAATACTGGACTAAGCATGAGTAGAGAGCTAGTCACTTTCCATCTAGGCTAAGGATCCCATTCAATAAATATCTGCATTATAAATTTAGGTATTCTTTCGCGCTCAAACTCAATCCACTGGTGCACTGATCGTATTTCTGTTATAACTTTGTACTCCGAACTCCGATTGATGTAAGGTTTTCGCTTACGCGTAGATAACTCAAAGATATACAACTTCTATTTATGGAGTTTTCTTCAAATTCTGCACGATTAAATACCAAAATTGGCTAGAACATCAGCATTGCACGCAGTGAATCTCTTCTTCATTCAAAAATTTCTCGGTTTGATTCAAATGACTCTTCTTTGCTTGGGACTGCTCTATTGGCTTCTCTTAGTCTCTTCCATCAACTTCCTTCATGCTTGAGCTTGGAATTTTCTTTCGGTTCACTTCTTGAACTCAATTCAGCTCCGAATTTGACTGGTAATGACTAACTTTGGGGGAATTTGTTTTTAGATTCGTTCTTGTTCACTTTTAACCTGTAAAAAGGTTATAATGCACTAGAAACAAACATACTTTCCTATTTCATGATTAAAGCTCAATTCTTAACAATTTAGGATAATTAAAATCAAATTCATGCATATTAAGCCACCTAAATACATATAAAAATGCAATATTTTGGCTTAATTAGGAGGCAACCAAACTCGAGACCCAATAGCTCTACCTAACATTCTCTAATACATTATCCTAGTTCATGCCAACATCAACCACCCACTTCCTGTGGCCCCTTCCAACATCATTGTACCACTGGCGCAAGGTCCCAAAAATGCCTGATTGAACCCTAAATATAATCAACCTCTTCAAAACCATAATCCTTAAGCAATCCTTGATGCAGCTTATAACAGCTCCCCGAAGACTAGCCTTACCATCATCATATACCATCAGAGGGTATATCTGAGGGTGTCGACAAGAAGACCCGAACAGCTCATATACACTGAGGGTGCAGAGGGTATATGCACTGAGGGTTTCGACAAGAAGACCAAAATAGCTCCTCGATGACTAGCCTCACCATCATCGTTTGCATATATTGAGGGTGCCGCCACATCACCACGACCCTGTTGTTGTCCTATCAGTAGAACCAAAAACCCTGAAGGTAAAAAGTCAATCAATTGGTTTAGCAACTGAAAGCTCCTGCCTCTCTCAAGAGTCAAGCCTGTCTACACCCACTCATGAAAATGCAGAACATCTGTAATCCTCCTGAGACTATGGGTATGAGCAAAAGCAGTAACTCAGATGAATTTTGATAAGCCCAAGAATCAAGAAGCAGAAAAAAACGTGTCAAAATAGAAGCATGACGCAAGATCAGCAGAATCCTAAGACGGAATCACGCCATTTATCTGGTGACTGATATCACATTGCCCTCACTCACTAATTGATTGAAAATCAATATTTGCCTTTTTACTGTTGCTATGTTCTTGGAAAATAGTCGGTCTTGCATGCATACATTTTCATTTAGATGATTTCGAGTAGCGTAACATGCTTCATAAATCAGGAAACTCAAGATTCAAGACTTTTCAAAACCAAGTTTTCAAAACGATGGTGCAATGATTTAAGAAGTATACGAATATTTAAAATTTAGGAAAGCATGGCATAGTGTATACATATGAACACTTGCATAAGTGTACTACACACTAGTCTAAGAGCACGTAAGCACTAGGCTCCACCACATGCCAGACAGGCTTTGTCGCCGCATCCCAGCATATACCTCGACGGTTAGTCACCCCACCATCACACTCCCGATCATCACAGTACCATTCCCCCCAGAGAGTCAAACCACATCATAATCCCATATAGTCAAATTTCAGCACATGCCCTCTGCAGAGGCACGATGACATGACGAACACCCTTCTACGGAAGGCACGATGAGAAGAGCACCCTTCTGCGAAGGCACGAAGAGTTGAAAAACCCTCTGTGGAGGCACGATGAGATGACATGCCCTTTGCGGAGGCACGATAAGACCAATCCAAGCCTTTCCTACAGGAATTATTCCAAAGTACTTCCTACATGCACCATTCCAAAGCCCTTCCTATAGGTAAATTCCAAGCCTTTTCTACAGGCACAATCAGCCCTTTCTATAAATAAATCTAAAGCCCTTTCTATAGGCACCATTCTAAATCCCTTTCTAAAGGCAAATCCAAAGCCCTTTCTATAGGCACGAATCTAAAGCCCATTTCTACAGGTGATTCCAATCCTTTTCTACAGGCACATACCAAAGCCCTTTTTATAGGCAAATCCCAAACCCTCTTCATAAACTAAAAAAGCCCTATTTGAAAAGATGTAAGAGAAAGTTAAGAGAAAGAAATATTGGAATAAGAAATTTTTGCAACTGATACACAGGGGACGAGCCCCACAAAAAGGCTTTTGGCCTAGCTTTTTCTCTCCTAAAAAGTCTTTATGATACACTTCTAAAAGTTCTCGGAACCTAAAATCACAAACACAGCACGACAATGTCAAAAGTGAACTTCTAAAGCAAACATTCTCAAATCACAAGGATGATGATGCTCAAGAAAACTTGACAAAGTGAGAAAGAATAAAGTAGGTACAAGAAAAAATTGAAAGAGTAGAACAGAGGATAAATCCCACAGTGCCTAAAGAAAATAATATTGAGAAAAATAAAAAAGGCAAAAGATGGCAGCAAGAGCCACACTAAGAGTGACAGCTAGGCTAAAAAGCCCAGGGCTACTTCTTGGGTGAAGAAGGCTGCTGACCATGTAAAAGAAAAAAAAAGTAAGTTTCATCAAAAAGCTTTCAAATAATCAAGGAGGAATAAGGGTATTAAAAAATAGAAAGTGATGCAGGCACACAAAAATTCTTCTCTCACGAAGCTAGAAAATAATAAGCATAATCATACCCTGGTGACAAGAGAAAATGCCATGGAAGCAAAGCAAGAAGCAAAGTCAAAAAATCATGCACGAGGATCGAGAATTGAGAGAATGTAACTCGATCTTTTCTCAAAGAAAAAAGAAGCCAACCAAAAGTTCCTATTTTTTTTTCAAAAAAGATATCACACCAGGACTTTCTCTCTCTAAGTTTGGTTCTTTTGTCGGAAAGATTTTATTAAATTTATTATAAAAATATGTTATTAGCATACTAGGATAATAATTTAATAAAAATCAGATTTATAATGACCTATTAACCAATGAAAAATTAATTAGAATTTAATTCGGGTCCGAATTAATAAAAATTAATAAAAACTCGGTAAGTCCGAGGTCGATCCACGAGGAGGAGGGTAGTTCTTTGACTTAGGAAAATTTCTTTCAAGAGGAAGAAGAGAAAAATAAAGAAAAATGAAAATGGAGGGAATGGAATAACAAGAACATATAAAAAGCTAAATAAAATAAATAATAAAAACAGCGGCTAAATTAACAAAAGCGTAAAAAACTTTAATTAAAATTAAGAATAAAAAGCCTAGGGGTATCCATAAGTTTCGGGCAATACAACGGACAATTTGGTGGACCGATAATTCTTTTCTAATTAATTTTTCTTTTAAAAATCAGCCTATTATTCACAGCTATTGATCTCATAAACTCATATTTTTCGCAATATTCATGCAAAGAACTATACGTACTAATACTAATTAGGAATCAATTCGCATTACTTAATTTTACCGAAAACACTTGTTTATTAAAGTGGAGTGGCTTAACACTACAAAACCTTTTATTAAAAGTGAGTTTAAAAATATTAAGTAATTACCACAATTTAATTCAAAAGGTTAAAACTGATTAAAATCAAATTTGAACTAAAACGGGCGGTGAAAATATAAAATTGACATTTGTATCAAAAAAAGATTAAAAAACTACCGAAATTAGCGCACTTAAGAAATTAAAAAGATACATAACCAATTAATTTAGAGAGTAAACCGCTCTCTAAGTCAACTAGTTAGGGTTTAGCGCAAAAATAATGATCAAACTAGTTTGGTTCTTTTGTCGGAAAGATTTTATTAAATTTATTATAAAAAAGTTATTAGCATACTAGGATAATAATTTAATAAAAATCAGATTTATAAGACCTATAACCAATGAAAAAAATTAAATTTATTCGGGTCCGAAAAATCATCGAGTCGGATACCCGTTCCTTAGACCCCTAACTAACAAACTAGCCAAACATATTTAATAAATTCATGGACAATAAAATAATTAAATAAAACAGCATATTTATATTCAAGAATGAAAAATTAATTAAAAACATAAGCATATAAATGTACTCAAAATTTTAAAGCAAACGAAAATTAAAAAAACATGCGCAAAATAGAAATTACGGATAAACACTTTTGAAAAATAAACAGTCTGCCAGCAACACAAATGGCCTACTGACTTTTGGAAAACTTGGGATTTGAGTCTCCAAATCAGTAGGGTTTTGTAGAGAATTAAAATACGTTCGTTTTGATAGGTGGATCATCAAAATCGGCCAAGAAACGAAGAAGTTATGATTAAAATAAGAAAACACATATTTTTAGGGTTCTATGCGGGATTCTACGCGGAAATTCCAATAAAAAATTATAAATTAAGCATTAATTTCAATAACAATCACATTCAAACACAATCAAAACAATAATTGAAAGAAATTAAAAATAAAATTGAAAGAAAAAGAAACTTACAGATACGCAGTTACTGAAGAACTGTAATGGGACTTACGCAAACTCAAATTGAAATAGAATTATACGATATTTCTTCTTCAATACAAGCCATAAACCAAATGAAAATATCTCTTTGATAGTTACGCAAGGAAATTGGGAATTATTGAAGAACAAGAATGGCGACTGTTCTTCTCTACTCAAAGAAAATAAATCACGGCCCTTCTTCCCTTACTCAAAATTAAACATAAAACCTAAAAATATCATCGACATTTAATTCCTCTTTTCAAAATTCAAAAATTAAAATAATTAATAAAATAAGATAAATAATAATAAAGATAATAATCCAAAAGCTAAAAATAGCTTTGTCGTCTATCAAGTCGTTGGCTCAAGAGACTAAGTCTTCCACCTTAACTTCTCGGGTCAGCTAAAAAATAATAATTAAAACTTGTTGGCCGCGAGATTCGAACACTGGACTAAGCATGAGTAGAGAGCTAGTCACTTGCCATCTAGGCTAAGGACCCCATTCGATAAATATCTGCATCATAAATTTAGATATTCTTTCGCGCAGGAATCTGCTCCTCCAGCGCACTGTTCGTATTTCGGCCATAACTTTGCGCTCCGAACTCCGATTGACTCAAGATTTTCGCTCGCGCGTAGCTAACTCAAAGATCTACAACTTTTGTCTCAGGAGTTTTCTTCAGATTCTGTACGGATAAATGCCATAAATTACCGGAACAGAGGCAATGCGCGCAGTGAATCTCTTCTTCATTCAAAAATTTCTCGGTTTGATTCAAATGACTCTTTTTTGCTTGGGACTGCTCTATTGGCTTATCTTAGTCTCTTCCATCAACTTTCTTCATGCTTGAGCTTGGAATTTTCTTTCGGTTCACTTCTTGAACTCAATTCAGCTCCGAATTTGACCGGCAATGACTAACTTTGGGAAATTTGCTTCTATATTCGTTCTTATTCATTTTTCACCTGTAAAAAGGTTATAATGCACTAGAAACAAACATACTATCCTATTTCATGATTAAACTCAATTCTTATCAATTTAGGATAATTAAAATCAAATTCATGCATATTAAGCCACCTAAATACATATAAAAATGCAATATTTTAGCTTAATCACCTAACCAGTAGAATTCAGCATATCCTTAGCAGACCACTATACATCATATCCCCAGTAAATCAACAACCCTCAGCCTTTATCCTAACCAGTAGGATTCATCATATTCTCAGTAGACCACAAATCATTATATCTCCACTAGTTCATCAACCTTTAGCCTTTATCCTAACAGGTAGGAATTCTCATTTTCCCAACAGAACATCACTTATCATTTCCCCAGAAGCCTTTATCCTAAATCACCAACACCAAAGTAGTGTCTCCAGCAGACCATCTGCCCTGGTCTGTTAAACCCAAAGCAATGTCCCTAATATACCATCTACCCTTACCCCACCAAAAGAACCAAATCAGAATTAGAATTGTTAGCAGAACCGTCCCTATCGATAGGAGTACATTAGCTCAACACCTTAATCAAATTATTGACAGAACCGTCCCTACTGATGGGAGTACATCAGCTCAACACTGCAATCAAATTGTTAACAAAACCGTCCCTATCGATGGGAGTACATCAGCTCAACACCCTAATCAAATTATTGACAGAACTGTCCCTACTGATGAGAATACATCAGCTCAAAACCCCAATTAAATTATTGACAGAACATTCCCTATCGATGGGAGTACATCAGTTTAACACCACAATCAGAATCGTTAACAGACCATCTCTACCGATGAGAGTACATAAGCTCAACACCTCAATCAAATTATTGATAGAATCGTCCCTATCGATGAGAGTTCATCAGTTTAACACCCAATTAAATTATTGACAGAACCGTCACTACTGATATGAGTACATCAGCTCAATACCTCAATCAAATTATTGACAGAACTGTCTCTATCGATGGGAGTACATCAGCTCAACACCCCAATTAAATTATTGACAGAATCGTCCATGCCGATCGAAGTACATAAGCTCAATCTCTCAATTAAATTATTGATAGAACTGTCCCTACCGATGTGAGCACATCAGCTCAACACCCTAATCAAATCATTGACAAAATCGTCCCTACCGATGGGAGTACTTCAGCTTAACACCCCAATCAAATCGTTGCAGAATTTTCCTTACCAATGAAAGTACATCAGCTCAACACCCAATCAGAATCATTGACAAAACCGTCCCTACTGATGGGAGTACATCACCTCAACACCAAGTGCAGAAATCGCCTATTCATCCCAAAAAAGAGATAAGCAGCATAGCACGGCATCATTTGCATTGCATTATTTTAAAAATATCATTTATGATTCATATGAGTGCCACAAAATGACGTGTTCTCATTATCGTACTATTTTTTTTGCTTCACAAAGAACTCAGGCCAAAAGGGTAAGTGAACACCTCATTTTGCGACCTCGCAAGAATTCTGATCTCTGAAGAAACACGCATGCACGCACGAGCATTCCCAGATGCACACATAGTTTGTACATGGGATACAAGTCAAAGAAAGAAGCTGAAGAGAAGCCTAGATGAGAAGTTACGAGAATTACAAGAAATTGCCGAAATTGAAAATCGTCAAAACTCCTAGAAACTTCTGAAAGGAGGGTTACTCATTTCTGATCATACTCAAACTTTGAGGGTTGTTAGATATTACCATAAGGAGAAACATATTCGAAAATCAGTTCGATCCGACAGTCGAATTTCCAAAAATTTAGAAAATTGGGAGTTCATTTTGGGTGATCAATTGGAGGCCTTCCCGGAGTCAAAATGAGTTCTAATTTGGTCAATATATATGTTTTATTATGGGGAAGAACATATTCAAAATTCAGCTTTGACGGACATGGGATCATCAAAAATCAATTCGTCTATCGTGCAATTCTAGTTGAAATGTCCTTTGTAGCAATTATAGTAAATGGAAGCCTTCATGATTTCTGATCGACCTCAAATTTGGGTACAAGTTAGAAAATATTTGAAGGGAAAATATATCCAAAATGAAGGAAAATCCAACAGCCAAAAGTTTACTTGTCGAGGTTGTTGTGCGCAAGTACGTTTCCTACGCGGAAACAAACTCTTTGTACCAATCAGAGCAAAAGGAGCCCTTCCCGAACTCCGATCAACCTAAAATTTTTACATGATCTAGAAGATTTCTATTCCTAACACAAATCCAAAAATAGCATGATCCAACCATGGGAAGGCTTTATGATAAGTTCCGAGAGTCCTTGTTGCAATCTCTTTTCTTACTCTCCAAGCATTTTTTCAACTATAAATAGACCCCCCCCTCTATTCATATTTTCAATCAACAATCAAGGGAATTTCATGGTACACACCAAAAGACACTTATTCTCTCCTTCCAAGAAGGTACAGGTATAATTTTCTCTTTCTTCTTTTATTTATTCATCAGTTTTATAATTCATATTCTTGTCTGCATAATTTCTATCACTTGATAGCTTTCCAAAACCCTTTTTTCAAAACCAAAGGTCTATAACAAACCCTAATCCAATTCAAAAATTGTATTATTATTTTCTTACTTTTCTAAAAGCTCGGATTAGCGGCATTGTTGTACGAAGGAATCGATAATCGCTATATATCCAATATAACTCATAGATTGCGGTGTGTATGTGATGAATACTCGATTTTGAGAGCAGTAGTGCCATCTATATCGGTTTAATCCATAGATTATGGTATACGATCGGTCAAGTTGCCTCATATCACATTGAATATAAGATTTCAGATCGAATCAGTTTTCGAAAAGCCTAATGCTTTACAAAATTACTTGTTTCATTGCATCTATTATTATCAAACTATCTTTTTCAAATCATACACACACATTTATTTTCAAAATCATGGACGAACTAGAAAACACATCGTTTTTATCCCATCCCTAAAATTTTGATTTTTAGAGCAAACACGAAAAGTTGAAAAGTAATAGCAATAGCATGCAAGAGCTGAATTATAGTACACACATATCCTACTTAAGAGACCAAAAGGGAGAATTGGGAGCCTAACACCTTCCCAATTCATAATTTAATCCCCGAATCTTCGAATCAGCTGGTTTCGGATACATTGTGTATAAGAGGATATTTAGTCTATAAATATGTCTCTTTTACGTAAACCTTTTTTGTTTGTTTAGTAAAACAAACTGGCTACTCTTATTCTTTTCAAAATTGATTTTTAAAGCAACATAGAATCCCTGCCCACGAGGACCTTAGGCTTCGAGAACGCTAGTTCTCACACATAGTGTTTCGTTCCTCATTCACATTACTTCCCTGCATGTGTGTTGTATCACCATTCACCTTTGGTCCTCTTCGCACGACTTTATTTACCAGAGCTTCCTCCCCTCTGTGACGTGCTCTAACATTCTTAATTAATGAGTATGGGGATAAAAAAAAAATTCCCGTAGTAGGAGGCGATTAGATAAGTCAACTTGGGACTGTAATACTCTGTTCTTCAGTATGAGCTCCTTAATGAGAATCTCTATATCCCATATCTTCTACCTTTGATTCACATCCTTCAAGTTTAATTCATTTTCCTTTGATTGCAAAAGTTGTCTGCCGTTATGCATTATCTTTGCAGCTTCCCTTAGTGATTCATTCATATGCTTTTGTTCATTCAATTTTGTTTAAAGATCTTTGATTTTGTCATGAAATTCATTTTCAATTTTAATCTTCGCTTTTCTAAGCATATCCAGTTGCTCTTGACAAACAGCCAACAATGATTGCGTCTAATTCAGTTTTAGTTAATACATTTCTGCATTCCTTCTACTGTGAACTAACTCATTTTCAAACTATTTAGAAGTACCAATACCACTAACCCGTTCAACTTGTTTCACTGTTTCCTGAGTTAATATCTCACATAAAGAAATATCGGATATTTCTTTCTGCCTCCTGCCTTCTGCCTTTTGCAAGGGATGTTTTAAACGCGTTTATTTTAGCTGTAACAACATTTTTCTATCTTGCATCCAGCTGGGCATGTGTTGATTCAAGCTCATGTCAAAATTTTTGGTTATCATCATGAAGCTTCACAGCCCTTGTTCTCTCTCTCTCAAACTAAAAATTGAACTTTCTTATTCTCATATATGAATTCTTTGAACACTTCTCTTAATAATCACATTTAGAAGACTATTCCCTTATTTGGATTTCTAACTTTGTAGCTTTATCACTTAAAATAATGTTCTTGATTAGGAGATCATTCTTATCATAGTCCAATTTTCGAACGTACGAAATATCGAACAACGGCACAAACGTCAACTCTTGTGATGGTGTGTTCTGAAATTGTTGTGGAGTATGCGCATTCCTCTCGATGACCACGCCAGCATGGTTATCTTCATCATATGATGACTTATCTTGTTATTACGTCCATGATTCTTTACATTCTGTCTGTTTTTCCTGATTATGGGAGTAATCGGCAAATTTATTAGTTGCTGATGATTGTTTAGTTCCTTCCCTGACCTTGTGTTTAGTGCTCATCTAAGTATTTTTAACTTCTTTTGTTGCACAACCATTTTGAAACATGTCACCTGTAGCAGTTTGATGAGACACATTATATGTATTAACCAGAGCATAATCCTCATCCTTGTTATTGTTGACATTGTCACTTGTACATCTGTTATGCAACCGTACCAGCATGACGACGAAATCTTTTCTCATTATATGTTTGACCCAGCTAGTCATGGATGGTACACCTGACATGCCTCGTTTTTCATTGTCAGACCTCGGGTTATCATCCGTTTTATAGACTGCCGATTTTATGCCTTTTTGAGGAGTCATGTTAAACTATGTAGAATCATCTTCTAGTTCTCCTGGGAAATCATTTGTTTTGGCAAAACTGTCATCCCGATTCACCCTTTATGGTACATTTTCTTGGATGATTCATTCCTTTTCTGTTTCATAATTAGGGTCTCTGTCCTTGAATCCATCATTTTGTCGTCTTCACAGTAGATGGCGTTACACGACGTAATCCCTCTTAAACGAAGACAATGGTACCGATTCCATGTCATTATCACCTAGATTTTATGTTCGTAGATTACTCTAACCGGTAAGATCATTTGAAGGACTCATGTGTAGATCTTCCTCTAAATTGCCACTTAGTCTCTAATGACTTCCAAACCCACTTTCATTCCCTTCATCATCTTCGGTTGCGGGGCGGTAATCATTGTCAGACATTGTATCTTCATTTTTTTGTAATAGGATCTAACGTTGTTAAAAACTTTAATACTTCACCCAATCATTTACGAAGGAATTAAGATAATTTATCAAAGACATGATGATTGCATACGAATGAATGAAAATTGGATAAGGTCTAAAATTACTAATACCTTGACATAGTCTAGTATTTTCGATTTTTATTTTCTTAGCATTCTTGTAAAACACTTTTTGCGATCAACTTTTGCTTTTTTTCTTGGCCTCGCTTTGATTGAGGCTTGCTTATTGACGTCAATTCTATCTTTCTTCTTTCAAACCGTAGTAACCTTGTCTGACTCTTCGATTGAATCTGAATAATCCACTAGACGAGTATTCTAGGGGGACCTTTGACTATAATTTTTAAATGGTAATATTTGTTAGTACCATAGTTAAAGTTAATTGATTTGTATAGAATGGATATTACAATGACACAAGGATGCCGAATATAAATTACGAATGGATGTTGCTTATAATGGCATCATCAAAATTAACGTTAGATAATGCAGCAGTTAGTCGTGAAAGGTCCCAATGCAGGAAACATGGCTCCATGTTTGTACGGTCCTTGATTGGATAAATGATATTAGTCACTTCATATAGCGAGAACTGTAAAAGTTAATATTTTCAGTAATCACAATTAGGTGCAAGGATGTTTAAAACATATGAAATAAGAGCATACCAGTGAAATTATTGTACATCCTGTGATAGAAGTCAGTCGGTGTTGTTTCTTTGAAATGTCATCCACCAACCAATCACAAATTATTTGATCCCAGTTGTAACTTGCCATTTTCTCGATGTCTCCAACAATGTTCACAATGTACCACTTTATGGAGGTTCTAGTATTCGCAAATAGCAGTGAGTTACAAAAATGTAGACATATTAGAGACACTGTGTCTCATACATCATTCTCATTCTTGCTCATGACGACATCTTTTATAGTACTAGTTATCTTAGATAAAAATAGTTGATGCAAACCACTGAAATACTGTTTCCCGAAGGCGTGTTCAAGTTGTTGGTTGGTGTGATCGTTAATTCCTTGCCTTCGTTGGGTAGCCCAAGAATATGACCTACTTGCATTGTTTCAAATTTAATAACCCTTCCTCCAATTCAAAAAGCGTTTATCTTAACGTCATAACGCCTAATTAATTTAGCAAGAAACTTATTAGACTTGTAATAAAGCTTGTCATTCACAAGTTTTGACTTGTATGCCGAGTATAGATTCTAGAACGGAGTAATGCATAGTAGGTTCTCATGTCGAAGTCCGATTCTTATCAATAGCAAGTCTAGACATCAACGTAGAGAACGACACCAGTGATGACCTATATTGGTCAAATTTCTCAGTATCTTGATTTTTATCCTGTTATATGAAATTAAACAAAATTAAACACTTCGAATGATACGATTCCATTAAAATTAAAAACAAAATTACGTACTATCAACTATGTATAAGCTTACCTCACTCCAAAACTCAGATTGATCTCTGTTTTGTTTATTCCTTCTTTTAACTTTTCCACCTTCTGCTCTGTTCTTTTTGGTGTCGTTTACCTTTTATTTCCCTTTGGCACCCTTGTCTATGTGTCCACCCTAGCAACAATAAATTTTATAAAATAGTATTCTGAATGATTCTATACACATTTTACATTATCATTACATTAACATGATTTAAAAAAAAACTTGGATATAGTGTAATACCAAATTGACAATTTGTATATTTACCTTGTTCACTTTCATGTGATTCTGCGGACTCCTACGTATCTTTAACTTTTTGGAATTGTTATCTGTCATTAAAAATAAATCATTAACTTGGACATAGATGTGATCGAATAAATGTATTCATAAAACAGTATCAAAACCTTTTTACATCATAACATTATAACCATAATTGACTTCATGTCCCATGTTTTGTTCTTACAACAAATGTTCTTATCAACTGATATAATACCACGTACAAGTTTTTATATTTAATAACTTGATTTCAAAGGATAAATAATATACTAGACGTTAAACAAGAAGATATATTATAATATAAATCTATATGAGTATATGTATACAACCAAAATTAGTATGACATAAAATGAGAGAAAACTTACAAGACCCAAGTTTTTTGTAATCATATTAAGATAATATGACTTTAATATACATATAAAGTCATATTAAACTCATATCTAGTATAGATCGACATATTAAAAATCATCTATATGACCCTATTTTGCTACTGAGATTACTGTCAATTGTGTCTTAATCAATATGTTTGTTCAGATATACTCTTTAATAAGATACCAACAACTTAGATATTATATGTATCTAAGCAAACAAGACCTAGTTTTAATGAATGTGTTAATATGGATTGTTCATATGCCATGTCTTGTTATTATAACAAACGTTCTTAACAACTGATGTACTGCCACATACAAGTTGTATTTTAATAACTTGATTTCAAAGGATAAATAATATACTAGATGTTATATAAGTAGATATATTATAATGTAAATCTATATGAGTATATGTATACAACCAAAATTAGTATGACATAAAATGAGAGAAAACTTACAAGACCTAAGTTTTTTGTAGTCATATTAATATAATATGACTTTAACTATACATACAAAGTCATATTAAACTCATATTCGGTATAGACATATTAAAAATCATCTATATGACCCTATTTTGTCATTGAGATTACTATTAATATACACTCTTTAATAAGATACTAACAACTTAGATATTATACGTCTTTATGAAAACAACACTTGCTTTTTTAATGAATGTGTTAATATGGATTATTTCACTTGCTTGATTATTTACTACAAGTTGAATGAATTTTGTTTTCACTTATGGTAACGAAATGTATATCATGCCATAATGGAAAACTAAAAAATAATAATAAAATATATAAATAAACACAACTACTTTTTAATATTTAACCAGACTGCATTACCTGACAAATTTAATGATAACAAAGATTGGAAACCCGTTGTAAAGTTATGATTCCCAAATTCCCACTTGAACAAACATTTTGTATCCTTGTGTAAATTATTATGCATAAAGACATGGTATATGCAAAGTATTATGGAATGTGATAGAGTTGAGCTTTGCGTTTGCGGATTTTGTTTACTAATTCAAAATAGGAATCGTATACACGGTAAACTACGATTTCAAATGAGAAATTTGTTATTATGATAACGTTGGAAGACAATAGGAAAGCAAGTAATAATACTTGGATATAATTGACTGTCGTGAGTAGTTCAGATTTTGTAGAAGGTGTTCAAACTGAATCCCTAATTTATCGCAAGGTGAACTAACAAGCGAAGGGGAGCGGGGCCTACTTAGAGAATTGAATATTAAGAGACTCTGTTTGAAAGTGGTATATCTTTCTAACTTATACAAACCTGGTTTATGCCCCACCCAAGTTGAGACACCATTTGACTAAAGACCACATTAAATATTTGTGGATACTTATCAAAATGGTTTGACAAACTGTATATATCTATCAGGCCCATTACTCATCCTAATTTTGATGCCAAAGCCCAATACTAACGACCCCAATGAATTCAGTCGATATTAACCATTACTCACACATTAAAGACACATTCAATTTACTTTGACATCGTATTCCTGAAAATATGAAAATGCTCTGTACAGACTACCATTATATCTTCATTAAAATGGGTTCGATATCTATATATACAATTGTTTGGATCAGCATTTTCTTAAAATACACAACCGACGTACAAAGGTAATATTTGAAACCAAAATTCGATCGGTTACATCATTACGTAGTGCAAATTAGTGTACATCATTGTTCATCTGTATGTTATTTGGTTTTTTGTTAATTTTGATTTGTATCCTGAGTAATATGTATTCGTGAAAGGTGTAAACACTAAAGATTGAAATAATAGTTGGACAAAAAAAGGACAACGGCATCAGAAAATCATCTCACATTGGGTATTATATTTCAATGTAATACGATTTAATCTGTATACCTTAAATACACCCACATAATCGTCTTCTCACCCCACTAAAAGTCGTTACGTTACCATCATCTACGCTTTCTATAGAAAAAATGCAAATTAGTGTACATCATTGTTCACTAGACTGTCAATGTTATTTGAGCATGCATGCAAGTAAAATTTTTGTTAGTTATCTAATTTAAAGAGTTTGCGTATCCTGAGTATGTTGTGTTTTTATGTATTCGTGAAAAAGGTGTAAACACTAAAGAAAGATTGAAAAATTAAATATCATAGAAATCGAAAGTAACAAAATATGTTAATAAATGAATTTTTATGAAAACTATTTTATTTTTCCAATTAATTTTTTCCATTTTCACAAAAGACAAATTGACTTTTAATATTTTTGAAGTAGTGGTATTATATTTACATAATAAACATTTAAGAAAAGAACTTATTTATGACATATCTTGGAGGTACTATTTAGATGGAACTATGTAAATTTTATTATTATGTTTTATCTTAATGAAAAATTTAATATTATTTAATATTTTTACTTTTAGCGACGAAATTTTATCGTCCCTATATATTTCAGTAAACTCACCCCACTGATGGGGTGAAGTGCTGAGAAGAAAGTATTCTCACATGAGAAGACTGATTTTGTGGGTGCATTTAAGAACACCCATTTTAATTCTTCTCCCATATATTTGTCATTATCATGATCCATCTTATAAGAATAAATACAAAATACAATGGCTTTATACCTTTCAAAAAATATATTTATTGTCTAACAAACGAGGCTCTTTTTTTTTCAAATACAGCATCCAACTGTGGAAAGTGAAGTTACATCAATTCATGACACTAATTATAACGTATGACACGAGGAGAAAATATTACTTTGCAGACCATAGTTATGCAAGGTATGTCACTTAGAAAAACCATTTTATTAAGGTTAGTACTATGAATGATATGTCTATTGCAATAGTATTTGACCATAGGTAATATGACTGAATGTTGTAATTTCACTTCGGATAAACTGTACTCGTTTGCATTTTAGCTTAGATTTATTTGAATTTCAAAATATTTCTAATCATAATAACTAACTCAAATTAATTTAAGATTAATTTATGTTTATATTTATTTTGGATAAAAATAGTAAAAAAGGCAACGTTGGAAAACAATAAATGAATAAATAATAACTAATCTAATTAAATAAAAAACATAATCATAATTATCCAAAAAAAGGGCCAACAAGTAATTATGGAAATCTAATGGGTTAAACGCAAAACAATTCAAAAATGCTGGGCTAAATACAAACCCTCCCCCCAAAAAAAAACAAAAAGAAGAAAAAATCCTTTCAACTACACCTAGCCTACATTAGCCCATTATGTATTTCCCAATTTGATTGCGTTATTCTCACATCGGATATGTCTACATATCAACATATTTTATCTTCTAGCCACAATATACATTTAGATTGATCACAGCTGCATGCGGTTGTCGATGAATAATGATCTTAACATACATTGTGAAAATTTCCAGATTAATTAGCTAAACCCAATGTCCCAAATAATGATCTTAACAAACAGTCTAAACCCAATGCCCCAAATCCATCAAAGGGAAAATGAAACCAATAAAATTCTAACTATAAACATCCAGAAACAGGTTAAATTAGCAAATTAAATCAACAGAAGGGACATAAATTGCTTCCCCAAGACCCAATATTTCAACCACCCGGCCCTAAGAGGCAATTCAACACGTTCATACATGAAATCAACCCGAATAACCACAATATACTTCCCAAAACTTAAGAATCGTGATCGTTATTCAACAGACACATATAGGAAAAGCACAAAAAAGAGATCAAAATTAACAATGAATCATGGTTTCATTCAAAATAGAAATATAGATCTAGAAGAAGAAGTAACTGCCAGTATTAAATCTTCAATAAGTAGAAAAAAAACCCAATCAAATTGCAAAACAAAATTAAATCCAACTTTATTGATCAATTTAAAAAAAAAAAAAAAACAAACGAAACACTAGAATTTGGCTTCTGCGTCGTGGTGCTCAAAGTCACTACCGACTATCTCCGACTGACTTCTAGCAGTTAGCAGTTCCTCTGGTAACCTTCTTCAATGCATAGGTCTCTTTTCGTATCTCTGTATATGTAGATAACGCGATAATTGGAAATTAGTTAACCACGATTTCATTGAAAATTTGAATCCATCTTCTTTTTCATTAGTTTTTAATCAAACACACACCAAACCTAATTTACCTCCCGCCAGCAATAGCTACCGCACGAACTCCGGTTATAATCGCCGGCGGCACCGCTTGGCAACTAGAGGGTGGGTTCGATTCATTCATGTTGGAAGCAAATTATTTTTGAAATTGCAAAAATATATATGTATATATATATATACCTGGAATAGATAGAGTTAGGTAGTTGGAGGAGGCTGTTTGCCGGAAGTTTCGGTTTTGGTTGGCTGATCGCCCCGAATAATCGGAGGCGACATGGTATTTGGGCCGGATAATTGGAAATTAGTTAACCACGATTTCATTGAAAATTTGAATCCATCTTCTTTTTCATTAGTTTTTAATCAAACACACACCAAACCTAATTTACCTCCCGCCAGCAATAGCTACCGCACGAACTCCGGTTATAATCGCCGGCGGCACCGCTTGGCAACTAGAGGGTGGAACTCCGGTTATAATCGCCGGCGGCACCGTTTGGCAACTAGAGGGTGGGTTCGATTCATTCATGTTGGAAGCAAATTATTTTTGAAATTGCAAAAATATATATGTATATATATATGCGATAATTGGAAATTAGTTAACCACGATTTCATTGAAAATTTGAATCCATCTTCTTTTTCATTAGTTTTTATTTTTGAAATTGCAAAAATATATATATACCTGGAATAGATAGAGTTAGCCGGAAGTTTCGGTTTTGGTTGGCGGTTCGCCCTGAATAATCGGAGGCGACATGGTATTCGGGCCGGAAGTTTTGGTTTTGGTTGGCGGTTCGCCCTGAATAATCGGAGGCGACATGGTATTCGGGCCGGAAGTTTTGGTTTTGGTTGGCGGTTCGCCCTGAATAATCGGAGGCGACATGGTATTCGTAGGGTTGGGTTGGTCGTAGGGTTGGGTTGGTTTGGCTTTGGCTTTATATAGCCAAAGTGTTTGCATTTTATGAGATTTTTTGAGTATCCAGATTTTGAGTATATCCAGATTTTGTGTTTGCGCTTATGAGATTTTGTTGCGAGATTTTGTGTTTGCGAATGTAGATTTTGTGTTTGCGAATGTACACGGTTTCCAATGTACACGCTCTTATGAGAGATTTTGTTGCGACTGGTTTTGAGAGATTTTGTTGCGACTGGTTTCCAAGCGCTTATGAGAGATTTTGTTGCGACTGGTTTTGAGAGATTTTGTTGCGACTGGTTTCCAATGTACACGAAGTGTTTGCGCTTATGAGATTTTGTAGGGTCCAACTTCAAACAGGCTGGTTGCTGGTTGTTGATTTTGTAGTTTCCTGTCCTTTGTAGGGTCCAATGTACACAAGTTTTTACCATTTTTATTTCTGATCAATTGGTAAGAATTTTGAGTGTTTATAAGTTTTACAACCTCCAAAGGCATAATTTCTTATAAACTCATAAATTTTTTTTTAAAGTTTTAATATGGGATATAAAATTTTTTATTCTTAAACTTTTTATTGTTCATTTTAAATATCTCACTTTGGCAATAATTTCTCATTCATTCAATATTCATTTTGAACAAATAAATATACCACTTCAATATATTTACGAAGGAGAACATAAATCAATAATAATCTTTCAAAATCGATTATTCAATTTTAAATAAACTTACTCTAAAAATGGCCAAAATAATTATTTTTCCAACAACGAGTGGCCTATTACCTGTGTAAAGCGTGCTCTGCCGCCCAAGGGGCTTGTAAAAGATGACTAATGGCATATCTGGTTTCCTATTTGGTGGTGAAACGGTGCACTGGTTCTATATTAGTTAATTAGTTAATGGGGATATTGAAAAATAGAGTTTATATACAAAAAAATAAAAAAGTAAAAGAATCATGTAATAATATCTTTATAAATTAAGGACTTATATTTGATCAAATTTTAAAATAAGTGTAAAGTTAACTTTGCGGTAAATTTTTAAATTGTATTTTCTTATAGAATCATGCAAAATTAAGTTTGCACTATATGCTGTTTAGCGAATTATTATACATAAGTGTTTAATTGATAATACTTTAGAATAATTTTAACAAATTGCATATTCAAAGCCTATTTATTATTAAAATACACATAATAATTTTTTTGGAGTTATGCAAATAAGTTTGCACTCCTTATTTTCTAAAATATTATTATGTATTTTTGTTTATTTGGTGTTGTTTTAAAGATTTATGAATGAAATATAAGAATATACTTGTTAAAAAATATAAACATATCATGCAAAACAAATTTGCATTAAATTTTTTTGATTGCAAAGTTAAGTTTGAAGTCAACATAATTTTGTGCAAAGTTAAGTTTGCACTGAACACAATTTTATGCAAAGTTAAGTTTGTACTAGGTGAAAACCCTTTTTTTAAAAACGCAATTGATAAACAACCCCTTATTTTATAATGATAATGATATCTAAGCCCTTATTTCTTAAAAATAATATTCGCTTGATTTTTTGCGAAAAATATTGTCACCCAAAACCTTTTACCTCTTTTCCAGAAAATTTTAATATAACGGAAGTTTGGGATCTATGAATATAATTTTCTCTTATTTTTATTAGTAATTTTAGTTATTCACTCATTTTGTTTTTAGTGTATACTTTATTTATTCATTTTTATAAAATTGATCTCTTTAATGGGCATGATCAGATCGTGTTGTATTGCTCAATTACTAATACAGCTCGTATGCAATTTTGAAATATTACATGATAGATTATCGAGTCGTGTTTGAGTTTTAGTCATTTATTTGGTCATTGTCAAGTCTATTTATGACCAAATAATTGAGTTTTAGTCACCTTACGTTTATCTAATAATATTTTAATTGTGCCCGCTAAAAGTTCGAAAGTATCGACAAATATTAAATTTTTAGTAATTCAGATTAAACAAAATCAATTTAGTTTGATCCGCTTGATGCCTGAAAATTAAGTGTACTTTTTTATTTTCAGTAAAAAGGAAGAAATTTTCTTCTACTTAGTGAAAACAGAAATATATGTAATTCAAATAAAATGGTACGTAGGCCAAACAGAAAAAGTATATATACGTGCGGCCACAATTTCGTAGATTAGTTGAACATACTAGCTAATAATTAAACGTAGGCATAGCGCGGATTTATTATGCAGAAAATGAATCACTCCGACGCAAATATATATATATATATATATTTGTTGGAGGATGGTTCTCTTAATTAATAGATAATAGATTTAGAATATATTTTACCAATTAATTGGATTGCGCTTTCTTTATTCTATGTTGAACAACAGTAGAGTACAATGTTTTGGCTATAGAGTTTCTGAGGTTCGTGTGTGTCTGATCTCCTTTATGGGTGTAAACTCGACCCGAATCCGACCTGTTGCCATCCTTAGTTTAATCCCCTCCCTTGTTAAGAGAAATCTATCATTAAACAACCAAATCAGCCTAACAATAATTCAACAAACCAATATGAAAATAAATAGTCCCATATCTCATTGTACATCAACACATGCATGTATATATATACACGCACGTACGTGTTGTTATAGAAAAAAAATTAGGTCAATTAATACAGTCTTTCCAACATAAAAAGAAAGGAAAAAAAGGAGTCAGGCGTATTTTCAGTTTTGGAGAAACCATAAACTTGGTCAAATAATATAACAAAAATATTGTATTTATGCTAATGTTGATGTGCTTATTATGAATTTCAACATATATATAAATAATTATATGAAATCTACAATATAAAGTTGGCATGCCTCATCTTGAGAACTAAGACTAAGTCAAAAAATAAGAGCTTCCATAGACCGGGCTGGAGGTTATATTAATTAAATTTCCCGTATAACATATATATTCAGTTTATTATAGCTCGAAAGATATTTTTATTTAAACATTGACAATTATTTAAATGCAAAAAAAAATTGACGGAAAGGAAATGTATAAGAAATTAAAATGTGTGACATAAAATATTGAAAAATAATAATAAAGGACATTACATAAATAGTGGTTATAATAAAGGACATCCGTTTAAAATCATTAGTTTAAATGACAACTTTTTAATGAAGGACAAAATATTTATTATTTTATTATTTCAATTAATTAAGTTAAATTCTAATACTACCCTTCTTAGAGATAAATACAAGAAAACAAATATATAATTAAATTTAGAATTAAATCAATCAAAATAAATTCAAACCAATTCAAACATATATCACAAAAAAAATTCAAATAAGACGATAACATAATTATTATTCAAAAAAAATGTCAAAGGAATAAAATGTCTCAAACTAATCAGACGTGCTATGAGGCTGAAGCTACAAATATGTCTGAGACATAATTCTCCAATAATAACAAACATACTTATTAAGTTACATTCTTTTAATTTATTTTCTAGCAAACATATTAAACTTTATGTTTTCAATTTTCTATCAGACATATTAAGTTACATCTTACCAATTTTTTGTTAGACATACTAAGTTATATTTTTTTCAATTTTTTTGCAGACATATTAAATTATATTTTTTCAACAACACAGTTTGATGTCTGTTAGATAACATATAGCTCTTAGACCATCTTTTTAAAAATAAAATAAAAATACTAATTCTAATTAATCAAAATTGAATGCACTAGATTCTTTATCATTAGTTGGTAGTTCAAGTATTTCTGTGGTTTTCATAACTTACAATATGCCTGAGACTTTGTGATGCATTGGACTCTTTTTTAAGTTCGTATGCGTATTGTTGGCAGTTGAAGTGATTTGCCCCTTCCAAAGTGTGGATTTAATATTGCTTCTTTTTTTTCTAAACAAACAAAAAGTGTGCTCAATAGGCAAACATAAAAAAATGTCAGGTTGGGTTTCATTTACATCCGGATTTCTTAGTGGTTCATTTTTTTAAAATTTATTTCTATCAGGCCCTTTTTATGAGCCCGTGTGTGTTAGGCCTTATAACCATTCATTACTAGCATTATGGGTTGTTCCTAAATACATTATAACACAAAAAGTAATTGGTTGTACAAAATATAAGCCCGTTTATTTAATTATGTACCTTCACCACTTCTGCCTTTTAGTTAAAGTTGTCTTCAATATTCTCAGATCTACGGCATTGTGTTGAGTTTAACAATTAAACTATCCCATTGAATCCCGATCTTAGTCATCATCCTCCCAATAATTGTGTTTGAGTTGATCACCACCGTAAGACAGGCAAGGCAAGGCTGTTATATTATTTTTTATGGCAGTGACTCATTTAATGATTGGTTCCTTAATCATCACTAGTAATGATATTCATCTCTCGAGGTCAAGTTGTTATTTATTTAGAAATTTTTATTATGATACTATGTTATACGCTTGTCATGGTTGTCAAAAGCAACATTTGATAAAATAGTGGGCCTTTCTTTAGCGAAGGTTGATCTTATTCATCATGTTTATAACGACTTATAAAACTTTATAACTTCAACATATATTTTTTTCAATACATTATATCACGAAGAAGATATATTTATGTAATTTAGTTTCTCGCAATACTACATTGTCTTACATTCCCATGTTTGTTTTGTTCCTTTTTTGTTCTTATACTATAAATTTATATAAGTATTTTACATTTTTTTCACGTGTCACAATATTTTTGATCATTTTGCTTATTCATCAATTTTTGAATCGCTTATTCATCTTTTTTTAATATGTCTGAATATGTTTTTGCTCTTACTATGTAACATTTTAAAATGCTAGACATATTAAGTTACATTTTTTTAATTTTTTGTTAGACATATTAAATTTTTTCAATTTTTCTAGTAGACGTAATATAAATTTTTTATATGTCTTTGACTTGGTCATCTTTCAATATAATTTTTTTTTCTTTAATAACCTTACAATCTTGTTGAAGTAGGATAGGTTGAATTTTCTAATAAAAAAAATGTTCCAAATTATATTTGGGTCGAGATAATAATAATAATAATAATAATAATTTATTTGAAAAGATTAAAAAAAAAGTTAATAATTCTTAATTTTAAAATTGTCAATCTTGTTTCAACCAAAGCCAAAGTGGGCCTCAGGCCCAGCACAATCACAAGCCCACTCATGTCTCCAATTTAATAAAGTCTTTGGGAAACTAAGCAAAGAATTATAGGAGGGGACAGCTGCAGGAAGCTAAGACCATGAGCAGGTTTTTGATATATTTTTCTCTTCTTTCTCGATAATTATAATTATGTGCAGCCTTTAATTTTTTCGTTTTTCTTCCTTTGATTTTGATTTAATCTTTTGTTTTTATTCTTTAGCAATCTTTCAAGCACTTAATACTTTAATACTTTTAGAGAGACCTTTATATTTGCTACTATTAAGATATATATATATATATATATATAGCAATTAAATAGTAGTATTCTTAATTTATTTTTAGAGTAAATATTTGGACGCTATTCATTTCAGATCTTTTTCATCTTTGATTATTTTCTCCCATTCAAGTAAGTAACATGTTTATTTAATTATGCATTCACTTCCATTAATGTTCTTTATTCATGATCCCGTGGATGAGATTTATCAAACTAATATGTTTGCTTGCTGTTATGGGAAAAAAATTCTTCAAACATATTTATAGCTTTCGTGTCATAGTATGTCTGGTTAGTTTTAGACATTTTCTTCATTTGACTTTTTTTTAATTAATTATTGCATTTATCTTCTTATTTGATTTTTCTTGTGATAATTATTTGAATTGGTTTGAATTTATTTTCATTGATTTAATTATATATTTATTTTCTTATATTTATCTTTAAGAATGATAATATTGTAATTCAACTTAATTAACTGAAATAATAAAATAATTAATATTTTGTCCTTAATTAAAAATTTGTCCTCTAAACTAATTAATTAAGATCAGTATCCTTTAGTAGAAAGAGAGTGTGACATTTGTCCTTTAAAAAAAAGCCCATAAAATATATCCAACTTCAACTATACTTTAAAGATACTAAAATTTCATAAATAATACTAAGAGAGAAAGTCTATTTTATCGGTTCTTATAAAAAAGATTATGGCTGCAAAAAATTTCCAATTTCCAATTTATTTTGATTAAAAATATTTTAATATTATGTATCTAGAAATATGATTGTGAAAAATAACAAAGAAGTACAACAGAAGAGACTAAAAATAAGCAACAATCATAGGTATGGGAGAATGGGAAAATATTAAATAGCCATAACATTAGTAAAGTTACTTGGAAAAATTAAAAGCAAGAGAGAGCAATGGCAAAAAAGAGAAATAATTGTATTTATTTTAAAAATATGTAAATGTGGAGGAGCTTGAAAGTTGAAGGTTATAATTTTAAAAACAATTACTAAAACATGAAAAGAAAAGATAAATAGTACTGGTAGAAATAAAGACCAATTCAATTAACACCTATTAGACCTTTTAACTTTTCAATTAAATAATAATTTAATACAGAAATATTTAAAGCAATTGAAATAATTTTAATAATCAATTCATAAAAATTGACTTCAATTTCGAAAACCATTAAATTAAAATCAAACCCCTCTTCAAAAAAATAATTTATGAGGGAGTAGGAGAGAATCAATTATATATAACGGTGTGGTCAGGGTTTTTTTTTCTTTTTCCTTTTTTTATTCTCTCTTTTTTTTGTGGTCGCTATTTACATACCATTAATTACTTGGTTTTACTCCATATTTCATTCGTTTGATGACAAGTGAATAAGTATATGTTACTCGCTCAATGACAAGTGAATACATGCATGTTATTCGCTCGATAACAAGCGAGTAATTAGGCATTGAAGTTTTTACGTGCTTGTCATCAAGCGAGTTCTTACTCGCTTGTCATCGAGCGATGAACATGTTCTTATTCGCTTGGTATTGAGGTAAATGAAATATATTTATTTCAAAAAAATGTAGATATGAAACTTTTTTCTTTTCAGATGGAAGGAGACAAAGATGAGGAAATATTGAAAATTTAAAAAATATTTTTAAAAAATGGAGATTTTCAATGAGAAAGTTCTTGAATATTAGATATTATAATTAATATTATATCAAAAATTAAATTAGATATTAGATTTGCTGTAAAAAAGATATTAGATATTTCAAAATATATATTATATTATAAATTAAATTAGATATGAGATATTAATTATTAGAAAATATGAAAATATTAGTAATATTAGAAAATTAAAATACATTTATTATGTACCACATGCAACAATATAATAATTTAGTAAATTTTAATATACATATATATACAATATGATATCTAAATTAAATGCAACGAGTTCATTGAACTAATAATATATTGTATTCCATCGTTAAAGCCACTATTTACTGTTATACCCCTTCAAATGTAGGAAAAATGATGTCTCTTTGTCAACCATTTCCTTTTTCTTGGTAACTCAAGGAAAGCAAACAAATAGAATAGCAAGAAAAAAAGCAGCAGTTAAGTCCCTCTGGAGCATTGAACTCCAATCATATCCGCCATGAGCTCCTCCACCACATCATCTAGAGGGATGGAAATTCGAATGTGTTGTTTCGAGTGGCATCCTGGCCTCCGAGCTTAGAAAGTCTATACGCGCAGCAATTAGGTTCCCTCATTATATGTTTGATCTTCACATGCATTTCATTCTTAAGGCTTCTGCAGTCTTTTATAAGCGCTCTTTCTGGATGGTTTTGATGTTTCCATCACCATTTGCCAGTTCCATAGCTATCACAGAGTCGCTTTCCACTTCAACTTTTTCCCATTGTTTTTCCTTGGTCAATTTGAGCCCCTGCCAGAGTCCCCATAACTCTGCCGCAGGACTGTAGCAACATCAACAAAACCATATAATCCCTTAATCCATCTCGCTTGATCAGTTCTAGCAAGTCCTCCATGGCTGCCATATGAAGGGTTCAGCGCACGGCAGCCATCCGTGTTCTTCTTAACTTTTCCTGCACGAGGGAACAACCATTTAATCATATCACCATTTCTATTCTGGCAATTCACGAGTTTCTATGAAAAGCAATAATCGATTGCATAGCAAGATTAATGCTTTTTATAGCTACTTGGGACTGGTTTTGCTCATTTTTATTAAAAACCAAATCATTTCTTTTGTTCCGAATACACTAAAGAGTAATAGCAAAAATAATATTCCATGGCCTATTAGTATGGTGCGAATTTTGATCCTTCGCTAAGTTTCCAACAAGCCAAGGTTTTAGGGAGATATTGTTAAAACATATAAATCTAGAGAGAAAATTAGGAAATTTAACATATATCACCTAAAATCGTAATGCTAGTAAAACCCATAATATCCCATACCGCCTGTGGCCGTATGCATTCTTTGATGATATGCATGCTACTTTCGTTTAAAGAATGCATCTAGGGTCATCAGTGATGTCTCGGCTCGCACATTTTTCCGCTGACAAGAGTTTTTCCTATATCAGTAGCCAAAGGAAATGGAGAATTTTAATCGGAGGTTTCATTTTCCATAGCCAACTCATTTCATTCCCTACACAACTTTCCATACCATCTTCCCTCATGATTTGGTTATAGCAATAACCAACATAGAATTTTCCTGATCCTTTTCCTAACCAAGAGGGCTTATCGTCTCCAGTTAGGTCACGGGATAAGGGTGTATTAATGATACTCGAGTGTAACTCCAACGGAATAAAATTTGTTATCTTGTTTAGATCCAAAATCCCATTATCATTTATCAAGTTTTCAACATTCTCATTAACACTAACTGTAGAAATATTTATATCCATAAAACTTTGTTCGCCACACCACCAAATGGAAATATTTTTTATGTTCCCAATATTCCAACGAATTCCTTTATAGAGAGAGTTTTTGATTTTAAACACACCTCTCCAAATATAGGAGTTATTTTTTAATTTCCAATTTTTAGGATTCGTGGGAACACAAAATTAAAATGACTTTTATTGAGTCTACCATAAATGATGGGTGCTCCCAGGTAGATACCCAGATCTTTGGTCAAGGTCATACCTCTAATGGCAGTGAAAGAATTAATCTCACGTCTAGTCACATTAGGGGAAGCCAAAAGCATAAATATAGCAAAATTTATTTTAAGCCTCAAAACCCCACAGAAGGTATATATCTAACGTGGTTATCACAGTTCTAATATTTGGGTCAGTCGACTTATGAAAAAGCATGAGAGCATTAGCAAAAAAGATATGGGATATTGTTGTGCCATTTCTTGAGATTTTAGGCCCACTCCACTTCTTGTTGTACATAGCCCCATTAATGAGATTCAACAGAAATTCAAGGCACAAGACAAAAATATAAGGTGATAGAGGGTCACCTTGTCTTAGGCCTCTCATAGAATTCATGGGCGTTAGTGGTTCCCCATTCTAAATGATGGAGGTCTAGCGTTTAATAATGCAACTTATAATAAGTTTAATACAGTTATCCGAGAAATTTATGTTTGTTAGGACTGTTTCTATAAAATCCCAAGAAGCTTTATCATAAGCTTTTTCCAAAACAGTTTTGAAAATCAAACCCCCATTTTTGCCCTTCTTCCTCTCAAGGGTATGAACAATCTCTTGAGATATAATGATATTGTCCAAGGTTTGCCTCCCAATGAAGAAGCTAGACTGAGCAGGATCCACAATCTTATCAAATAAAGGTCTTAATCTGTTAACCAAAATTTTTGTAAATATTTTATAATTAACATTACAAAGCATGATTGGTTTATACTTTCCGGGTTATCAATTTTAGGAATCAAAGTTATGAAACGTTTGTTGAAATCGCCAGGAAATTCCAACCTCCTAAAATAGTTGTGTATAAACTTAAATAAAGACAATGAAATTTTCTCCCAGTATGTTTAGTAGAATTTTGGTTGAAAACTGTCCAGGCCATGAGCCTTAAGTGGCTGCATGCTAAAAGGGGCTTTTTTTGGACTTTGAACATGGTAAATTGTGCATCAAGTTTGATTTTATCACTATCACATGGGAGGTGGGAAAATCAGATCCGTGGGAATAGGTTCACGGGGTGACTCAAAAAGAGAATTGAAATACTCTAAAATATGACTTTTTATTGCTTCACCTTCACTGCACCATATACTATCAATACGAAAGTTTTCAATCTTATTCCTCCTCCTAATAATAATGGTGGAGAGGTGAAAAAATCTAGTGTTATCTCCTTGAGCGAGCCAATTAACTCTAGATTTTTGGAGCCAATATATCTCTTCTTATTTAAATAGAGAGTGAAACTCCTTTTTAAGATTTCTTTCTAGTTGGTTCGGAGTCCAGACTATGGGAACAGTGCATTTCTTTTGCCATTTGATGTCCTTTTAGTCTCGCTTTAATATGCATTTTGTTTTGAAATATATTTCCAAAAACATCTTTATTCCATTTAACAACATTTTTTTTTGGAGAGATTAGTCTTGAAGTTAGCGACACTATCCTAATTATTCTTAATAACCGAATCAAAGTCTGGGTGTTCAAACCAACTAGCCAGAAACTTAAAATGCTTGATAACACTATTAGAAGAGGTGATAGAGGTACCTTTGTGAACACCTCAATCCACAACTCTTGTGTGAATCTAGTCTTATGCAAAACGAGCATTCTGCATCAAGTCTTGAACCCATTAGAACACTAAGAAAATCCCCAAAGACTAATTCATGCATATAGAAGTCCATTAGGGAAGCCTTGACTTTGCGTTATATTTCAGCATTATTGTTTTCAAAATAGAACTCACCAAGAAATCTTAGATAAATATCGGAAACCTTAATGAACCAGCGACTCAGGATCCTTAACGCAATGTCGCCACTTCACTGATTATGACGGGCAATGCTGCACCCTCGAGTAGGGGTGTTGTTAGAAATTCGAAAATCGAATCGATTCGTTGTGATCCGAAATTTTTCTTACCGAAAAAAAACTGGAACAAAAATCAAAAACCAAAACCGAAACCGACTGATTCGGGTTGGATTAGTTTGTGGTTCAATTTCTACGAGTTGGCCCAAAATAACCGAAAGTAAAAAAAAAAAAAATTTACTTACTTACAAACGGTAACGTTTAGAATGCAAAAACTGAAAAAAAAACCCTACTTCTCACTTTTCTCCCATCTCTCCACCGTACACCTTCATCAGCGTCTCTCTCTCTCTCTCTCTCTCAAGCTGAAGCTACAGGCCTACAGCCCACAGCCGCACCCTCATTCTTAGCATCAGGTTTTTTATTTTTCTCTAAATCTACTATTACTACTCATATTTGTTTTTACCATCTTTTTTTTCCTTGCTTTGTTTTAAAAATCTTCAGATGCATTCTCATTCCATCGAGTAGTGTATGTGTGCATATGTATGTGTGTATATATGATATTTATATATATGCTCTTTAAAAATCTTCAGATGCTCATTCCAGTTCAAAAGACCTAATTTTCTACAAGTAAAAGAACTTCATTCCACTAGGAGAAAGGAAACCCAGTTAGGTAAAATCAAGAAACAATTCAAAGAGAAAAGTAAAGTAAAGAAGAAATTAACTGATTTAGACGTTTTTCCCACACCCATCTAACTGATTTAGAGAGCTAGAATGGAGAGGGAAGCTTCATGTAATAGAAGCCAGTGTTGATTAACCTATTTTCTGACCATGACCAATTGACCATGGATTTCCTTTGAACGTGTTTGTTCTTAGTTGTAAATCCTCAATTTCATTCTTACTTAGCCTTTTAAATGGGTTCCTTAACCACATTACATCAGTGTCCTGTAAAAGAAAATCGATCATTATATTTATTGTAAGTTATAAGTTATATATATATATATATATAATACACCAGTCTTTCTTTTGTTGACTCATTTTAAATAGTCTAAAAAATATCAAAACATATTTAACTCTTCAACCTGACAAAAACAATATTCTAAGTTCTAGGCCAGGCTTAGTTATTTAATTTATTTGAAGATTGTGAGAAATGTTTAGTAGGGATATGACGATGGGGCGGGCAGAAATGAATGTATCAAATTCATTGTTTGTAGACTGTTTTATTGAGCTATTTCATGGACATGTTATGAGCTGTTTTAGTGCATTTTTAGTGCTATTCTTGGTTATATTTATTGGTTGTTTTAAGAGCAATTTTTGTGCTGTTTCATGGACACGTTATGAGTTGTTTCAGTGCATTTTTAGTGCTATTTTTTGGTATATTTATAGTCTGTTTTTAGAGTAGTTTTTGTGCTGTTTCATGGACAGGTTATGAGATGTTTCAGTGCATTTTTAGTGTTGTTTTTGTACAGTTTTTAAGCAAGTTATGAGCTGTTTTTTTAAACAATTTTATGCAAAGTTTTAGTGCTGTTTTTTTTTTTTTATTTTAGTGCAGTTTTTAACTAAAGTTTTAGCAATATAAAAAAAATTTGAATGAGACCTAAGTGGACCGAAACTGAATAATTTAGGGAGGAGTTGGGTTCTATAGGTATGAAATCCTAAATCGAACCCAACCAAAACCAAATTATGAAATTTGGAGTACCCTAATCTCTACTCCTACCCTCGAGGCAGTGCCGCAAGAGGCTGCGGCACTGCCAGTGCGGCGTGACAGTGCTGAAACCCTAGTGCTGCACCATCGAGGCTGTGTCCACACCCCCAATGCCGCAGCTTGATGCCACGTAGCACTATGTGTTATGTAGCAACGCATTTTTTCTATATAAATAGGACCCTTGGGGTGCCATTTGAGGACATGAAATTTTGGGGCAAGTTTGGAGAGAAAAATTAATCTATAGGCAATTTCATATAAAGTTTTAAAAAGATAGAAAGTAGTAAGTAAGAAGCAAGTTTTATTTATTTTCAAGCGTATCAGGTACGTATTCTTATAATTCTTCTGAATTTTAATTACCAATTTAAATACAAGTTTTAATACAAAAAATTAGATAATTTGCAAAGAAGCTCATTACTTTCAAAATACGTCATTTCTAAGTTTTACAAGAAAACTAAAATCCATCTTGACAAGTTTTCAAAACAAAACCTATACAAAAAATAGTTTCTAAACAAGTAGAACTACGAGACTCTGATTTCATTCTACGAATGAATACATAGGCGCTTACAAAGCTCGAGTCTGATTTTATAAATACTGTTTTAAACAGAATTTATTCGAAAGGACTATTTTAAAAACAATTCAAACTACTTGCAAGATATCTAAAATATGAATTACATACGTGATCCATTAAGATATTGGAAGGGCGAATTGGGTTCCTAACACCTTCCTAATTCGTAACCTAGTTCCCAAATCCTAGCAAAAAAAGTTATCAATCAATCTCTGGTTTCAAACATATAAAAGACAGTTCGGTTTCAAATTATCTTTTATACAATCTTTTGTTTATTTTCTTGGAAAACAAACTGGCAACTCTAAAAACGCATTTTCCCTACAAAGCAAAATTTTAAAACAAAACCAAAAATCGAGAGTCCATACTACGGCGGACCGGATTCTCACAACCTTCATTATTAACAAGAACTGGGCAGTGGTCTGAATAAATTCTTAGCAAATTTGACATAGTCATTTTTGGGAATTTTAGTATCCACCTTTCATTTGCCAGAGCCCTATCCAGTCTCGCCTAGGTGTTCATCGTTCCTCATATGTTATTTGTCCATGTCAATTTCGGTCTATTGTATCCAAGATCAAAGAGGTTGCATTGACTAACATTTGTATTGAATATTTGCATTCTTCTATCTTCCATGGAATCAATATAGCCGCTTCTCTTGCTACTGCTACCATAGTCATTTAAATCACCCCTGACAAGCCATGGTACATTGTAAAAGTCGACATAGCTGCCAGTTGCCCCACAGCTTGTCTTAAAGTGAATGGTACGGGCTGGCATATACTACTAAAAGCATCCATTCTTCATAATAATGGCATGAATACATTGGCTAAATGTATAAAAATGATTGATGGTGACAGTGCCCAGATTCAAGAGCATCCATGTCCTTCCCACAAGTCCAACTAGATCCACACAAATGGAGTCAATCAAGCTAAACAAATCAAAATAATGTCCCATTTGCATAAACAGAATTTTGGTTTCCATAAGCATGACCATATCAAGTGTATGTGTGAGAATCCCGACGGGGACCCTAGTGCCTTTTCGGCGCATTTTATTGTTTTAAAAGAGTTTTAGAGTTGCTGGTACGTTTTTTGGAAAAACGAATAAAAGTATGTTCCGTACCCTTTTTGGATTGCAACGCTGTTTACACAACCAGAGTAGGTTCGGGAACTATGTTACAACGTGGGAAGGTGTTAGGCACCCATGTTGCCCTTTCAGCTTCTAAATGAACATGCTTGACTTTATTTTTAATATTTTCCTACTACTTTAAGGCCTAAATGTGCATGTATATCAATTTTATTAGTATGCTGGAGTAATGGCACAGTTTACACAGCAGAATGGGATAATCAACGAAGACTGATCGGTATGCACCTAAGACCGATCGGTCATCCGTGGCATTGCACTGGTTTTTGTGTTTTGCAGTTCAAGAAGCATGTATATAGATGTATTTTACAATTGTACTATAGTCCATAATTAATTTAACATGTCATACAAATTGTGATTGTCCAATTTCGGGTTATTTAATATACATGCAATACGTATGTGTCATATACAACATTCACAGATATACACATATATGGGAGGCAGTCAAATGATTAAAATGATTTAAAGAGATTAACAGAATACCTTTATTCCGATGACAAAGCTTTTGTTTTAATTGATATTGAAATATTATTACAAATTTGTGACTAGTCTTAAAATTTTAAATACAATACTATAAGCCTAGTACGGAGTCTTTACTTGCGTATCTACGGTGTCACAGTATATTCCTATCTTTTGATCTAGTTCTTATATATATTTTGAGCGTTTTCTCTTTTATTTGACTTTCTACAACTCTTGTGGCTCTTATTTGTCCTATGGATTCTCTCTCTCCCTTGCCTCTCTTCGGAGGCTCTCCTTCTTTCAGCCTTTTATTTTGGCTGATATAGTGAAGGAAATAAACTCCCTCGCCAAAGACCGATCTAGAATGCATAAAAATCGACCGTTGGTATCAAAGGCTAACTCGCTGTGCATGAAGACTAGTCTATTTCCCTAGAACCAATCCGTATCGGCCGATGACTAAACGAATGAACATAATGATCAATTCAAGTTTACAAAATACCAATCATCTTTCTCAGGAAGATCGATCGGTTTTTTGTTGTCCTTGATGATTGTGGATCAATTCTTTTGGGTTTTGATCTTTGAACTTTAAATGTGATTGCTCTGGACTAAATATCCCCCTTTTTTTGTATTGTCCGAGGCCGGTATTTGACTTTCAATGTCTTCCAAGTCCGTAACTATTTGGTTGGATAGCGAACAATCTCTTTTTCTAAGGCTCGTAAAATAAGGTATCCATAGAAGCCCCTCGGCATTTGTACATTTTAAAAAAGTGTGTAATGTCAAGAAAATTAAAGTTTATGTAAAATTCGCATTTTGCGACTCTTATTGGACCTTTAGGGGTAGGTAAATGAACAGCTGCATAAAAGCTCCGAAAATTGATCTGGCTAATTGAAAGACCGATCCGTTTAGTAGGTAGAACAATTCAGCCAATAGTAAGACCGATCGGTCTATTCAAGATATGCCAACTGAATTCCTTGATGACTGACTGGTTTATTAGAAGATCAACTCATTCATTTTTTAAACCAATTGGTCTTTTCTCTCAATTTCTTTCACCTGCGTTTGTTTTGCAGAAAACACACTGTTCACATCCATTTCATCTTTTTCGTCGCAGACTCACTTCTTTCATCTTTGAGCTTTTTATTCATCATATTTTAAGAAAAAATTGCCTCTTTCTTTCTCTTTTTGACCTTAGCAATAGGGGATTACTTAGCTCCGATCCACCAAGTATATGCCAATGCTATAAACGAAAATATGGGATGGAACGACAATTTCTTCTTTGAGGGTGGACGATTCGTTCCTCGGCTCAGCGAGGATGACTGGGCTAATGTATTGTACGAGGGGGCTGGGGTCACGATGGAAGGCCGCAATCAAGTGTACTTTACGGCTGGGCGCTAGCCGACAGCGTATACAAAATTTCTACTCTATGATCCAGATAGCTAACTTTGCACCCATGTTATGCCTCCAACGCAGGTGTGTATTATCTCCCCTTTGCTTTTATGATTTTTTTGCATTTGTGTTAGTAATATATATATATATATATATATATGTGCGTATGATTGTGTTTGGACATGAATGAGATAAACCTAACACCTATCATGAAAGTGACCAATGTTGATATGTGATTGTAATATATTAAATTAGTTGTAAAATTATGTAATTGTCCTTAAAAGACAAGTTAGTAAATAAAACAGACTAGACATAATGATAATAACAATAATAAAAATGACATACCACTTAGGCTATCAAAAAGCTTTACCGCTTAGGTAGAAAAGAGATTTGCCACTTATATAGTAAAAAGAAGGTTTTACCACTTAAGTAGATATAGAATTTTACCATTTTAGTAGATACTAGTCTTGCCATTTCAGGAAGTTGTTCGTCTCGCCATTTTGGGAGATTGGTTTGTCTTGCCATTTCGAAAGACTAAGTATTCGTCTTACCTTTTTGGGAGACTGAGTGTTTGTTCATCTTGCCTTTTCGAGAGACAAGTTGTTTGTCTTGCCTATTCGGGAAACTGTTTGTTTGTCTTCTTTTTTTTTCGGGAGATGAATTGTTGGTTTTACCATTTTAGGAGACGAATCGTCTTGCCTTTTTGAGAGACTGAGTTGTTTTGCCTTTCGAAATATTGGTTTATCTTACCATTTTGGGAGAATTTTTTAATTTAAAATACCTTTTAAGTGAAAAATTACTAAAATATCCTAAAAGACAAAGTTAGTACAAATGGATACCATTTAGTTAAAAAATTACTAAAATATTCCTGAAAGACAAAGTTATTACAAATGAATACCGTTTAGGCAAAAAATTACTAAAATGCTCCGAAAAGGTAAAGTTAGTACGAATGGCTACCATTTAAGTAAAAATTACTAAAATGCTCCTAAAATGCAATGTTAGTACAAATGGCTATCATTTAGGTAGAAAATTATTAAAATATCCCTAAAAAACAATATCAGTATAAGTGTTTACCGGTTTAGTATAAAAATTACTAAAAATGCCCCTAAAAGACAATGTTAGCAGAAATGACTACCACTTAGGTAAAAAATTACTAAAATGCCCTCGAAAGACAATATTAGTAGAAATGGCTACTGTTAAAATAAAAAATTACTAAAATGCCCCTGAAAGATATTGTTAGCAGAAATGGCTACCACTTAGGTAGAAAATTATTAAAATGCCCCTGAAATACAATGTTAGCATAAAAAGGCTACCGTTTTGCTAGTAAACTCTGAAAGACAAAGTTAGTACAAATGGCTACCCTTTAGGTAAAAAATTACTAAAATGCCTCTAAAAGACAAAGTTAGTACAAATGAATACCGTACATTTAGGTAGAAAGTTATTAAAATGTCCCTGAAAGACGATTGTTAGTACAATTGAATATTGTTTACGTAGAAAGTTACTCAACTATCTCTGAAAGATAATTGCTATAAATGAATGTATGATTTTATTTTTTCTTTGGTACAAGAACATCTTAGTTATTTTAAAAGGCAACGCTAGTTTATTTACTTAACATATTCATGTTACCTGGTTCTTACGACGATCTGTCATATGCTACAGAAGGATGGGATTCGAGGCCGCGGTGTGGCCATGAGCATTCCAGGAGACCTCTGGGCGAGCTGCCCTATGGAGGTTTCCATTTTGCTTCGCTCAGTGAATTTTAAAGTGTTCCTTGATTCGGTTGTGGGGTCCCCGAGGAAAAGGCTATTGATCGTGAATTTGGTGCTGGCCTAATATTAGTAAGATACCACCAACACTGTTCACTTCTAGTTCGGGGAGATGATGATGACTCCCATTGACTTTTATATGCTGACAGGGCTCACCTTTTGTTTAAGAGTCGATTCAGATTAATCGGAGGAAAGTTATGACCGAGGCCGGCATGGAGCACGCCCTTGGGTTTATATTCCCTTTTTATGGGGGGAAACACTGTCAGGATCGAGGACCCAAGGCGTTATTTGCAGGGTTGGGCTCAAGATGATGTATCGATCACTGTGCAAGTTCGGCAACTTGCCTGATGCTTTTTGCTGTTTGTGTTGCGACAGGCACTCACAGTGAATGCTGGCAGCATTGTTCATCTCTGGTGGCTGCACTATTTTTGACATTTCTCCCAAATTGGAAATTACAATCGAGCTAATGATTGAGCCCAGAAATTGCATTTCTAATCCCTTAAACAATGCTCAATTAGCTTCTAGTTACCATCTAAAACCAGAAATTGCATGTAAATTCAATTTAAGCATGAAAATAAGGTACTGCATTGTATTTCTATGTTACTAAGCCATTTTGTAGGCCTAAAGTGGTTAAGCAACTAAAGTTGTATGCAATATAGAAGGTTAAAAGCGAAAAAGTACAAGAAGAAGGCTTGAAGAAGAAGTCAGTATCCATTCCGAGGCCCGAGGCGAGGAAACTCCTCAAACTACACCTAAAGAGCTAGCAAGGAGAAAACAGCAAGTCCCCAAGCATGAATGAAGTAAATGCAAGTGTCCAAGAGTGATCCTAAAAGAAAAGAAGCTCAACTGAATTAATTTCGAAAGTTTTCGATCAAAATCAAGAACTGCCTTAAAAAGTCCAAGGTTGAAAATGATCAAAGTTTTTCTACAATGAAAATTTGAAGAAATCTCCAAAAATAGAAGTTGTAGATAATTAAATTACCTACGCGTAGGTGAAAACAATGCGTCAATCGGAGTTCAGAGAAAAAAGTTATAAGTAAAAGAATAAGCAGTCAAAAGAAAAAAAAATACATGAGGATCGATCCCAATGTAAGGATCGATCCCCACAATAGGATCAATCTGCACATGGTGAGGATCGATCCCCACTTCAATTTTTGGCCCGTTTTCTGTTTTTGGCTATGTTCGACCCGTTTCTTCAAGGATCATCCAACCCACAACCAAAGACACTTGTGGGACATATAAAAGACACACACACACACACACACACACACACACATATATATATATATATATATATCATATTTTAGGTAAGCCACACTTTAGAATTGATAGAACAAAGAGGCAGAGAGCACCGTAACTTTCTGGGATTTTTTGCGCTTATCTGTTGATCGAATCTTGAGTGATTTTTCTTTTCTTTCTTCAGAATAATTATTAGGATAGTTTAATTATCATATTTGAAGGCTAGAACATCAGTGTATGCTACTATTATTCATCAATCAATTCAAGTTTTAATTGCAATTGTTGTTCTTCATCCTGGTAAACCTTAGTTTTCTATTTTCTTCTACTTCAATTGCTTTTAATCGTTTATTTGCTTAGATATTCATAGATTAGTTGTTAAGGATCTTATATATTCTGGAATTAACCTTAAACCCTCATTTTAGGGGTTGGTTCTAGGGTTATAGATCCGTTTTGTCGATTTTTTATCGATTTATGCTTGTTTCTCGTTCTATATTCAAACAGTTTATCATTTTTCAATGCTATTCATATGTGATTCATTACTCATCATATAAAATCCGATTTTTCATAATTTTTAGGGTTTTAGTCGATTTTCTTCAGTTTATATCTGTTTTGAGTCTGTTTATCGTTTTAAGAATAAAATCTTCGTTTTAAATCGAAATTGAGAAATTCCAAAGCCAAAAGTTTTCAAATTTGATTTTTTTATATTCTTAGGTATTTTTCTACTATTCTCCATGATTTTAAAGCTTATTTTCATGTTTAATTTAAATATGTCTAGCTAAACTGCTTGTTAGGGATCGTAATAAAAGATGTGAACTTAATCTTTGAATGTAATCCAATTGAGGTTTGAATCTGATTTTTTCATTGATTATAGATCACCTACTTAATTTATGTGTAATTTCTTATCTTTGCATGCCTTAAAAACATGTTTCCATAAGTTAGCTCATAAATTCCATTTGATTAAGAACCGTAAAACATCAATTCACAGATTTTTGCACCAAAACCCTAACATGGATGATTTGAGAATGGTATTTATCCTCTAATTAGTTGGGTTAATTTCTTAAGTAAATTGGCTGATTTGGCGCTATTTTAGTATTTATTCACGTAAGTGCCAAAAAAATGTTAGTTTTAACTTTCGGGGTTCTTTTTATGACGGATTTGATTTGAATCACGTTCAAACATATTCAAACCTTAGGAGAGTATTAAGCTACTAATCTTTGGGAAGTTTAATTAACTTGGATTATTTTTTGTCACGCACTAGCAATACTAGGTTCTAAATTACATTTTTTTCAAAGTCAAAAAGCTTCACTGTCGAATTCTATTGCTCAAAGCTAGTCTATATAGTCTTTGTCACACATGGGCTATGATATACTTGTAGTAGAAATATAATTGGATGGTTGGAAGGTCTATGAGCTGAATCTTAGTGAAAAATCCTATTTAAACTTAAATTTGGATTACTTGATTAGACTAATTTCGTACTCCTTAGCTACAGATACCCTAACGTTTGTTTCTTGTTGGTTTAAGTTCACTTAGTAATCTATTTTATTAAGTTTATGCACTATTTTATTTTATTTATTTATTTTTAGTTTAATTGCATGTTCCCCTAGTGCATTTAGGAAGCCTTTTAGGTAAAAAAACTTGTGCTTGTGGATTTCCTTTAATTTTGTACCCTGTGACTATATTTGCTTTTAGTTTTAGTTTAACTTATTTAGTAGTCTAATTTAGTTTCATTTTTTCCTTTCCTATTTCCCCTTTCAATCATCTTTTATTTTCTTTTCCATTTTTTCTTTGAGAGAGATAACTAGAAGAAATAGGTTATTTACCTTTCTTGTGGTTCGACCTTGGACTTCCCAAGTATACTATAACTTGACCACTAGCACTTGGGCGTAATACTTTGCACTTTCTGAGCGTAGTCAGCTAGTGTTGGTTTGGTGACTCACTATCATTTGATGAGCATATTTTCTTAGAGGGTATCGACGAGTTATATCAGCATGTCCCATTTGTGGGAGGTATGTGACCTTTGCTTTGACTTAGTCAATTCTCCATTTGAAGCTTTCTCTTCTCTCTGATTCGAGTATTTTTTATGAACTGATAGGCTATTCATTCCCTTTTCAGGTTTGGTGTTACATGTATTTCAATAGTGAGCGTAAATTACAGTCGCTACACAATGTAGTTGCCAAATATCCCATTCAACATATGTAATGAAAGATAACCAAAATAATAATGTTCTTAACTCTGTTTAGAAGGTTTTGGTAAACCTGCGTGCCTTAATGGCTGACCTAGTACGTTTTTTTGAGTACACTAAAAAATGTGAAATTTATACACCTAGGTGCAGGTGGTCAGCTTATAGTATATACCTGGAAGTCCAAGATCGAACCACAGGGAATGAAGGTAATTCTATTATTCTAGCTAAACTTTCAACATGGAGAAAGAAGAAAAGTAAAAGAAAATAAATAAAAGATAATAAAAAAATTTATGGAATAAGAAATAATATAATGAAAAATTGAATTATAAACTTAAAAGAAAAATAAATAAATAAATAAAGCAAGGGTAAAATAAAATAGGCAGTAATTAAAACAAGTATTTAATAAAATAAGGAAGAGCGCTAGGGGCATCCATAACTACGACACTATAGATAATGCGATCGATCGATTCAAGATACGACAATAGATTTGGCTTCTTACTAACAATGAATGTCCTTAGTTTACCAGTTATTAAATATTAAAGTTGATGAGCATATCATGAAAAGTGCATGACAAGATTCATATAAGCTGCATGTAACTCTAGTTTTCAATAAGGAAACTTATAATTTTTTACAAAAATTGATTTTCACCTAGTAATGCTAGTGCATGACAAAAACAAACTAAATTTAACCAATTCTTTTTAATATTAAAGTTTAACTCATTCCTAAGGTTTGATTATGTATATGCGTGACATACGACAAAATCGTTCTTAAAAAAATCGTCAAACGCTAAAATTGGCATTGTTACGGTACTGTTTCCATACCGGTTTTGGAATGACACCAAAACAGCGCCTGAAGCTCCCGTTGCGTCAAAAACTTGTTTATTTACTCGCAAATGCACGAATCAGTATATAGTATAGCATATACAAGTGCAAGATCGAACCCAATGGTCTTGATATGTTTACCACTCACTAATTATGATTAATTCCTAATCTAGTTTAGAAATCAAGTGGGATGGTTTATCAACTAAAAATATTAATAAAATACTAATTAAATAATCGATTAGTAAATATTAAGAAAATAATCAATTAATAAAATATTAGGGTGGATGAGTCATATATTTGATATCATATTTCTAATATTCATGCCTAATAAACTCTACTCTTTGTCTCGCACTAATTTGGTCTCTGGACTCTATTAGATGTGAAAAATAAAATCAATTAAGCCCAATTAATTTTTTAAAGTCCAATTATTAATTCTTCCATAGCCAAACTTATGTATACGATCAAAACACTCACTATATTTGTCAAAACACAATTTATATCCGCTTTTAACAAATCATAAACTGAATCAAACAAATTATAATGAAAATCCAACTTTATTTTTATCAATTAAAATAGACATTCAATAAGAAGAATTATTTTTAACATTAAAGTATTAAATTATTATAGTCAATTGACATGAATACGTGCAATGGAATTAACATATATAATCATCTTCAACCCTAGAAAATAGCTTAGCCTAGAATGCTTGTAATTAAAATACAAAACATAATTAAATAATAACTAATTAAATAAACTAAATAAAAAAAGTCTGAAATTAAATTGTACCAAATAAATCTGCTCCAATCGACTCCAAATCTCTAGGAAATAATTAAAAACCAACCAAAAACTAAAACATGTTGCTCCCGAAAAATTTAATGAATGAAAAGGAGAAGAGAAAAAAAACTAAAGTTGCAGTTGCTGTTGATGTCTCCAAAAAATAGATAAGAAGAAAAGAGAATTGTGGCCATCCTCTGTTTAATTGCTGTGCATGATCCTTTTATTCTTGTTGTTGGCTGCTAGGGTTATTCATACATGGGCTTGGGCTTTGAATTCATTTGTGGGCTTGGTCTTGATAAATGGGCTACTGCAAGTAAGACTTGACCCATTTAATTAGTTGCATTGGGCTGGCCTGCAGGTTTGGTTTGTTGTCTTGGGCCCTTGGATGGCTTGGCCCGCTGGATTTAATTCTTTGGCACACTGATCGTATTCTGGCCATAACTTTGTGCTCAAAATTCTGATTAATGTAAGGTTTTCGCCTACGGATAGCTAATGCAAAGATCTAAAACTTATGTCTCTGGAGTTTTCTTCAAATTCTTTACGGATCAGTACCAAAATTTTCTTGAATATAGGTGTTGTGCACAGCAAAACTCTTCTTTTTTCAAAATCTTCTCGATTTAATTTCGAACACCTAAAAAGCACTAAAAACACAACAAATATAAAAATATATGCTCTGCAAAGTATAAATTAATGGGTTACAATGTACTAATTTCTTAGTACGTCACTCCCAAATTACTTGGATAACTAACTCAGCTTAATAGGGGTAAGGACCGTTCTCTATTCATCCTCATTAGGGTTTTAGTACAAAAATCCGTAATTTGAGGGTTTTCGGTTCTTTTGTCGAATAATAGAGAAAAACAAATCTTAAAAATTCATGTTTTAATGCATGAAAGGTTAATATGTTTTATAGATTTGTTAATTGACCTATAACCCATGAGAAATCCAAGCCACAATCATAATTGAATCGGAATTACACACTAATCCACCATGCCTTCACTACGGACCCCTAACTACAAAATTACGCTAGCATGTTGACAAAAAACTAAGCAAAACACAACAAATTCAAACCAAAATTAACTAAACATGTTTCTGAAATCTAATAAAATAAGCATGCAAAATTTTAAAACAATTGAAACTAAGGAACAATTAATAAATAAAAAATACGGTTTAAACGAATTTCGATAATGAAACACACTGCCAGACACGAAATACACCCACTGGTCCTGGAAATTTCAAAATTTGGAATTCCAAAATACTAGGGTTTTGTAGAAAATTTTACGATGATCGTTTTGATAGGTAGATCATCCAAAACAACCAAGAAACGAAAAAGTTATGATGAAAATATGAAAACACTAATTTTTAGGGTTCTACGGGAGATTATACCAAAAATTCTAATAAAAATTCCAACTTAAGCATGAATTTCAATAAATAATCACATTCAAACACATAATTAAATAACACACTAAGCATTAATGAACATTAATTGAAAGAAATTAAGAAAAAAAGTTAAAGAAACTTACGGTTATATAGAATATCAAAAGTTGCGATGCCAATTGAGTTGCGCTCAAATTAAATGAGAAATATTTTATTGTATTATTTAACTTTGGAACAATTAATAAATAAAAAAATATGGTTTAAACGAATTTCGGTAATGAAACACACTGCCAAACACGAAATACACCCACTGGTCCTGAAAATTTCGAAATTTGGAACTCCAAAATACTAGGGTTTTGTATAAAATTTTACGACGATCGTTTTAATAGGTAGATCATCAAAAACGGTCAAGAAACGAAAAAGTTATGATGAAAATACGAAAACACAAATTTTTAGGGTTCTACGGGAGATTCTACCAAAAATTCTAATAAAAATTCCAAATTAAGCAAGAATTTCAATCAATAATCACATTAAAACACATAATTAAATAACTCACTAAGCATTGATGAACAGTAATTGAAAGAAATTAAGAAAAAAATTTAAAAAAACTTACCGTTATATAGAATATCAAAAGTTGCAATGCCAATTGGGTTGCACTCAAATTAAATGAGAAATATTTTACGTTATTACTTAACTTTGTCTCTGAAATCAATACAAGCTAAGGGGAAGAATGAAACAACTATCTCTCAAACTCTCTCTGATAATATGCCAAAATAAAAAACTTAATGAAAATGTCGACTGAATATGTCGACTGCTCTTTCAAAAACCTAAATACCATCGACATTTCAAAATTAAAAATAAACTAACTAATTTAATAATTAAAAAAATAAAAGAAAAAAATAAAAAAACTAAAAATAGCTTTTAGCGTCTATCAATTCGTTGGCTGCTAAAATAAAAACTTAATGAAGATGTCAATTGTTCTCTCAAAAACCTAAATACCATTAACATTTCAAAATTCAAAATAAACTAACTAATTTATTAATAAAAAAAGAAAATAGAATAATCGGGTCAACTTAAAAATAATAATTAAAAAGGGAGCATAAACTTGTTGGGCGCGGGATTCAAACACTGAACTAAGAATGAGTAGAGAACTAGCCACTTACCATCTAGGCTAAGGACCCCATTTAGCAAATATTTGCACCATGAATTTATGTATTCTTTCGCATTCAAACCCGATCCATTGGCGCACTAATTGTATTTTTGACATAACTTTGTGTTACGAACTCTAATTGACGCAAGGTTTTCGCCTACGCATAGCTAACTCAGAGCTCTACAACTTTTGTTTATAGATTTTTCTTCAAATTTAGCACGGATAAATACTAAAATTGGTTAGAATATCAGCATTGTGCGTGGTAAATCTCTACTTCATTCAAAAATTTTCCGGTTTGATTCAAATGACTTTTCTTTGCTTGGGATTACTTTATTGGCTTCTCTTAGTTTCTTCCATCCACTTCCTTCATGCTTGATCTTGGGATTTGCTTTCGATTTACCTCTTGAACTTAAATTAGCTCCGAATTTGATCAACAATGACTAATTTTGGCGAAATTTACTTCTGGATTCGTTTTTGTTCATATTTAACCTGTAAAAAGGGTAAAATGTACTATAAACAAACATATTATCCTATTTCATTATTAAAACTCAATTCTTAACAATTTAGGGTAATTAGAATCAAATTCATGCATATTAAGCCATCTAAATATATATAAAAATGCAATATTTTGGCTTAATCATTTTTGTACTTTGGAAACGACTGATCTTTTAAGCTTTAGCCCTGTATAAGATATCGATGACTGACGATCTTTTCCCTTTTTTAGGTGATTTAGTTCCTGTATCTGTTGTAGTGGGGAGGAGGACAGGCCATGATGATGCTATCCCAGCATAGACTATTGATGCTCGGCGAGTACGATTTTCAGTTTTATTTGGCTGAGGGTTATCAGGCAGCATGTGCAGGGTTATCCACTGAGGGCATTGGTAGATCCTCTTAGGCTTATGAAGCTTTCAAATTTTGTACCGATAGGAGAGATGACCGAATTAGTGGCCAGTGTATTCTTTGAAGAGTTCTTACAGGGCCTTGAGATTTCTTACGAGTATTATGTCACTAAATATTTGATGCTGAGGAACCTGCCTGTTTCACTTCCACCACTGTCGGAGGGGTCTCCTAAACATCCTGCCGCTCTCGAGGATAATGATGAGCAACCTGGTGAAAATGACCCTACTAGTGAGGGAGACTTTGGAGGTTTCGATTTCGGAGGTGCAAAGCTGCTACCACCATCTCATCTTCATGGAACTCCGCCTATAGTCCCTTATGCATATGCTGCGGGTCTGATCCCACTCTCATTGACGGTATACCTTCAAGGTCATTATACCATATTCTTCCTATCCCGTTGACTTATCGCTATACTTAAGGAAGGATTTTGCACACGAGGGAGATTCCTCGAAATACAATACACAGCAAGCAGTACTTTCCTTTACCTCATGACTTGCTTGAGCAACCGGTATAACCCCCTTATCTTATTCATTATAGCATTTCACTAGCACCCATGTTGTATGGATATTCTCGTTCTTAATGATAGGTGGCCCTGGTATACACTACCGACATTCGAGATGCATATGAGGCAGCTAGCTCATGGAGCTTCTATCGGTCGGTGATAACCGACGAGTTGGAGTCGCTGAGGAGGAGTGTTGGTGGCCTATCTTTGGGTGTCACCCGGTCTAAGACACTTGAGGCCAATCTGCTTGTTCGAGCAAGAGCCAGTTTATTCGGGGAAGTTCGGATTGCCAATAGTCACAAGGTAGTAAGAGGACTCGTCACTAGGGAACTCCTTGGCATAGCCTTCAGCAAGATTAAACATATGCATTTTTGTGTGATGACACTATTTTGTCTTTTCTTTTTCTCAGACTTGCATTCGGTTTATAACACTCTTAACCTAGATTTCACTACACCAAAATCAGGTTTTTGTGATTGACAAAAACAGTCACAAATGACTGTCACAGAAACAAAAGTCATAAAAAAAATTATGACTACTAAAAACAGTCACACAACTATCACAAAACCTTATTTATATGACTTTCCAATCCCACTTTTCATAGCAGTCATAAATACAATTTATGGTTGTTATTAATAGTCACAAATTTTGTATTTGTGACTGTTAAAAACATTCACAACCGTTGTAATGTATGACTATTTTTGACAATCATAAATACAAAATTTGTGACTATTAATAGTAGTCATAAGTAAGTGACAGTCTCAAATGTTGAAAATTTTTCAAAAAAATATTCACAAATATTAGAAAACCCAATTTTTTTTCTTGTAATCCAATCAATGTTTTTCCATACATCGTTTGCTACTCAATTTTTACACTAATCAATATTTACTGTACAATTTGGAAAAGGAAATCAATTGAAATATATATAAGAAAATTTATTAGGCTGCAACTGAATTCATTTACATCCGTGAGACTCAACTAGCTACAATAGATTACATGGGAAAGTACTGCTCATTCAATTCCATCAGATTACAAGAGCAACATATGGATTTGCAAATTTAAAAGAAATGTCGAACAATGAAAATTTGAAAAAAAACAAAACAAAACAAAGAACCTGCTAAAATAAATCATTGTGTCGCGTGTTGAACAAAAAGCATAATTATGTACTGAACAAAATTAAGAAATTAATTAACTTTCTTATTTGTAGCAGTAAGTGGTTATATGTTATAGGCAGCGGTCGAGTACTTGTCCTCTGCAATCCTGGCATGAATCTTATTTCTTTCCTTAAAATACCTCTCAAATTCTCTGGGAAGGAACATTGATATCAAAAAATAAGGGGCAAAGAACAATTTTTTACATAAACTAGGGTGGGAAAAATTCTATTTTCTACATACTAGATTTACTTTTACACAAAAAAAGGAAAAAATAAATAAATATGCGCATTTTTTTAATAATGAAATGTAAGTTGGGACATTGTAAAAAGATAGGATAATTTGCAATCCATATGAAATTAGTGAAATAGAAAGCAAAACTAAAGGATATACCTTCATCTCAACTTGTGACATCATTCCAACATTATTTTCTTGTGGACGATTATGAGAACCCACGTTTTCGACGCTTACGTCCTTGTGGCGGCGATTTCGTGTTGCTTTGAAAATCGGTTTTAAAAAGAATAAGAGTCACTGGTTTATTTTTTTAAACAAATAAAAAGTTTGTATAAAAGAAACGCATTTATGAACTAAATATCCTCTTATACTCAATGTATGCAAAACCAGTTAATTTGAAGGTTCGGGGATTAAATTATAAATTGGAAAGGTGTTAGGAACCAATTAACCCTTTTGGTCTCTTAAGTAGGATATGTGCGTGTTATAATTCGGTTCTTATGTGCTATTGCCATTACTTTATAGCTTTCCGTGCTTGCTTTAGAAATCGGGATTTTTGGGGATGGGATGAAAATGATGTGTTTTCTAGTTCACCCATGATTTTGAAAATAAGTGTGTGTGTGTGATTTGAAAAGGAGAGTTTAATAATAGTATAAGCAATAAAACAAGTGATTTTGTAAAGCTTTGGGCTTTTTAGAAACTGATTTGATGTAGAATCTTATATTCGATATAATATGAAGCGAGTTGACTGATCGTATACCATAGTTTAATAATTAAACCGGTATATTGGCACTAGTGCTATCATAATCATTATGTATCACATATACGCTGCAATCTATGAGTTAGATTGGATATATAATGATTATCGATTCCTTTGTATAACAATACTACTAATTCGAACCTTTTGGAAAAGTAAGAAAGTAATAATTCAATTTTAGAATTGGATTAGGGTTTGTTATACGGCTTTGGTTTTGAAAAATAATTTAAAAAAGGGTTTTGAAAAGCTATCAGGTGATAGTAATTATGCAAACAAAAGTCTGAATTATAAGACTGACGAATAAATTAATGAAAGAGGAAAGAGAAAATTATACCTGGGCCCTTTTAGAGGGAGAAAATATTATTCTCTTGGTGTCTACCACGAAATTCTCTTGATTGTTGATTAAAAATATGAATAGAATGGGATCTATATATAGTTGTAGATTACTTGGAGAGCAAGAAAATAGATTGTAACCAAGACTTTAAAAGCTTATTGCAAAGCCTTCATATCGTTGGATGATGCTAGTTTTTTTATATGTATTAGCAATAAATGTTTTTTAGAAATTTGAAGCCGATCGAAGTTCAGGAAGGGAGTTCGGGAAGGACTCTGTTTGCTCAGATTGGTACGAAGAGTTTTTCTTGAGTAGGAAAGGTACTTGCGTACAACAAACTCACTTGTTGTATGACAAGTGAAGTTCTAGTCATTGGATGATTCTGAGTTTTGGAGATGTATTTGAAATATAAGTTTTCTATATCTTTTAAAAAGTTGAATCCGATCAGAGTTTGGGAAGGACTTTATTTGCTCATATTGGTACGAAGAGTTTTTCCTTCTTAGGAAAGATACTCACGTACAACAAGCTCATTTGTTGTACGACCACTGACGTTTTAGCCGTTGGATGATTCTGAGTTTTGGATATGTATTTTAAATAGAAGTATTTTAGACTCTTTCAACATTTGAAGCCAATCGGAGCTCGAGAAGGACTCTGTTTGCTCGGATTAGTATAAAGCATTTTTCCCGCGTAAGAAAGGTACTCGCGTACAACAAGCACACTTATCGTACGATAAGTGAAGTTGTAGCTGTTGGATTTTCCATAAATTTGAATATGTTTTGCCACCAAATGTCTTCTAGTTTGTGTATGAATTTGACTTCGATCGGAGTTGGGAAGGCCTCCATTTGATTACCTGAAGTGAACTCCCAGTTTTTTGAATTCCTGGAGATCTGGTCGTTGGATTGAGCTGATTTTAGAGTAAACTACTCCTTGTGGAGCTATCTAACAACCTTCAAAGTTTAAAGATGATCAGAAATCAAGAACTCTCTTTATGAAATATTCATAAGATTTGATGGTTTTCAATTTCGGCAACTTTCGGTAATTCTCATAACTTCTCGCTCGGGTGTCGTTTTTGCTTCCTTTTTTGACTTGTATCACATTAAATGGTATGTATGCATGTATGAATGCTTGTGCATGTATGCGTATTCATTTTCTTAGAGATCAGGATTCTTATGAGGGTCGTAAAATGAGGTATTCACAACAATACATGTGCACTCTCTTGAGTTGTCTTAGTTCTTAAAAATGATCCCATACTTCATCTTTGTTAATTTTTCATGTTGGGAATCCTGCGAGGCAAGATACATAATCATCAAAAGTGCGTATCCTTTTAAAATCTTAAAAAGGTTTCTTAGGAAATTATCTATGAAAAATTCAATTTCTTGTTCCCTCCCACGATTTCATTTCACTTGTCAGATAAAAAAAAGAAGAGAAAAATGATCAATTCTTATGACTGAGATTGGCATAAAAGGTTTCCCAACATGTATATGACAAATAGATGTGTGCTCAATTTGTGATGGGCATACCAATGAAGGAACAGACTTGGGTTTCCAAATTTGTTAAAATAAAGAGAAACTACACAAATAAAAATAAAAAAAATCACAAAGTTAGTGATGGCATACACTTCCATATCGGGTGTCCCTCTATCCTATTTCTAGATGTAAGAAGGTTCGTTCAGAGTCGCCAGTACGTTTTTTTGAGAAAACGAACAAAATAGTTGTGTAAGAGGAAATGCTACATATAAGCCTTTCTTTACACGTTTGCCTACGAAACCAGGATTCTATAGGGTTCAGGAACTATGTTACGGATTAGGATGGTGTTAAGCACCCGTTCTGCACTTTCAGTCTCTAGTGGTCTTATATGTTTATTCTATGTTGGAAAACTTGGATGCTTTTACTGATATTCTACTGCTTTCTGGAAATAACTCATAAAAACATGATTTTAGAAAAAAAACGGGAAAAATGATGAAAACCTTATATTCCGTGATCCGCTATTTTGGTTTTGTCGAAATCTGTTTACTAGTGACAAAAGTTGATCTTATTTATTTTGAAATGAGGGTAATTCGGTATTGTTTCCTCAGATAACAATATCAATTATCTCGTTTGGCTAATTTAAAAAAGATCGGATCTTATCAGAATTGATTTGATATGGAATTTAACTCTTGGGGAGAGTGTATCAGATATATTATAATCTATGTGGAAGACATAATATATCTAAGTTTAATTCCTAGGTAAGCTTTATCAGTTCGAGTTTTGAAAACTTGGTCTTATCCGAATAATAATAGCCTCATTTCTTATGGTTTTATAAATGATTTTATCAAGATTTAATTAAGTCATTTTATTTGAAAATGATATAATACTAATAACTTGATTAAATCTAAATATATGAATATCTTAAATTAAACAGTTAAGATAAAACAAGTACACGGATATATAATTTAAATACTAGAAGAGACTCCAGTTACCTTTTCAATGATGTAATATAAATAATAGGGAAAGAGAGAGAATATAATATGGCAGAGGATACTCCGGCGGATATTATCTTTTCTTCACCAAATATTTTCGAGAATTCGACTCCAATAGATAACACTTCGAGTGTTTGAGAATGGATTTGGTGATTCCTCGAAAATCAGATAGCTATAGATTGCACTTGATAATGCTTCAAATATATAGAATATAGAGAGTTTAGACCTCTGAAATGCTGTCTTTCCAACCTCTCTTTCTCCCCTAGTTGCCTTTCTTCTACCCTTAGGGGTTATGGTTGATTTATACTGCTTGGAAGTAGATTGTCGCGCGATACTTGCCAAAAAGTGGCCGTTTGTCGCACGACAATCCCACCTCAATGGGAGAGCCGAATACTTTTCTAGACATAATGATGTCATGGGTGATGTTTAAGGAACATATCGTACGATATAAGGGATTTGTTGTGCGACAAAAGGATTTGTAGTGTTTCAAAAAAAAATTCGAACAGGTTTGTTGGGGGCGACAAACCTCTCAAAACAGTTTTTAGTGTGCCGGTGAGATCCGGGTTGGCAAAAGGAGTGTATCTCAGCCTTTTTAGGGTTCTTGTGGGGGTCACGAATTAGGGTGTCCACAGACCCTCTCGACTCAAGCTTATTGCTTGCAAAGAATTGAGACGATTGGAAGAGACGACGATCCATGATTCCCATAAGAATTCTGAAAGGGCACTTGCCGAGGGTGCACATTATGCTCTGAACTAAAGGACTTACACTGCCTTTTAAGAGGGTTTTTATTACTCTACCTCCTTTCTGGGAGGATTTTATTTGCTCTTGTGCCTCCCTCGGAGGACTTCGTTTGCTCCACGTGCCTCTCTCGAAGGACTTTGTTTGCTCCACGTGTCTCCCTCTAAGGGCTTTGTTTTCTCCATGTGCCTCTCTGGGAGGACTTTATTTGGTCCACATGCCTCCCTCCGAGGGATTTGTTTGCTCCGTAAAGGGCTTAGGTGAATGGATCGTCTCCGTAGAGGGCTTGTGCTTATAAAAAAGGACTTGCTCGTATCTTATGCCAATGAGAGGCACTTGTGGGATTAAAGGACCACAATTAGTAGTTATACTAAAGATGCTTCCTTTTCCTTAGTAGTTTTTAAAATCTTTTGTACACATCTTCTGTCTTACATAACGAGTGTTTTCCAGAAAATAATTTTTTGGACCTTTAATAATTTCAAGCGAAGAAACGTGACTCAATCATTTTGCTTTCTTCTTAGTTGTTTCTCATTTTATCATGCTGAAAAGAAAATTTTCTTTTGGAAAAAATCTCTAATATGTTTTTGTTAATGCTTGTCATTCTCTTAAGGATTTTTGTGGGCCCACATCGTTTTCTATTTTTTGATGTCCTTATTTTTCCCTCGTTTCGGGGAAGATTTTCTCGGCCTTTTCTGTTTTTGGCTAGGAGCTTCTTGTCCCATTTGGCGTGATCAAGAGCCTTACTCACCCAAGACGAAGCTCTGGGCCGTTTTTGGCTTAGCTGTCACTCTTGGTGTGGTTCTCCCTTTCACTGGTACTTTTTCTGTTTCTCTCGCTTACTTTAGGCGCTCATGCGGGATTTTTCTCTTTTCTACTCTTTCAATTTTTTCTTATTCACATCTTATTCTGATATTTTCTCATCTTCTTAAATCTTTTTAGTATTCTTCGCGTATGATTAGAGATCATTTTCTAGATAAATTTTGTTTTCAAGACTTTTTCAAAAAAAAGTAACATGGAATATTGCTTTTAATGTCATCTTATGAGTGTGATTCTGTACAAATGATCAAGAAAACTATCCTTGAAGCGCCCCTGCAGGAAATAAAGTGAGAAAAAGTTAAAAAGCTTTGGGGGAAGGGAGATTGTCACGCGGCAAACGTGTCTAGTATATAAACCCCTTGCTGAGCTCATTCCACCTCATTCTCTCTCTACCTCTCTTTTTTCTTTCTCTCTAGCACGGAAGCTCTGCCGCTTTAGGTTTTTTACCGATTTTTTTCTCCACTCGCCTCATATACTCATGGATCTTGCCCATAGAGATCAACTGGGTAGACGGGAGGGCGACCAGGATGAGATTACATTCACTGACGCCCAGGTGGTCTGATGTTGCAGCCCTCATCACGACGACTGGGCGTACATCGATTGGTATGAGGATGATGGGGTGGACCGCGGTTGCGCGGTGGTGTACCAGGATGTGACCTGGGTCATTCTTGCGGTTCCTTGCCAGTCTCCCACGAGATCCGTAGTTGACGCTTAGTAAGTTTTTCGAGACTTCTTCTTTTTATAAAAATGTGTATCTATACTTGTTTATCTTTTGTATAAAAATATTATCTTTGTCATTTCCTGCACGTTTAAACAATCTTATAGTTTAGTACATATGTTTGTATGGCAATAACATCCGATTTAAAGAACACATACTTTACTGTGATACCCTTAGATTTTTTAAGAAATTACACAAATTCCCTCTATAACTCATATTACTCTCATAATTATCCCAAAGTAACCCTAATTTTTAGAATTTACATAATTTACCCTCATAACTCATATAACTCTAATAATTTACACAAAGGTACCTTCAGGTTTTAGAAATTACAAAATTTACCCCTATTACTCATATAACTTTCATAATTATACAAAAGTACCCTCAGGTTTTGAAAATTATATAATTTACCCTCATAACTCTTCTATTTATCCAAAAGTACCCTCAAGTTTTGAAAATTATGTAATTTACTCCTATTACTTATATAACTCTCATAATTACACAAAAGTACCCTTAGGTTTTAGAAATTATATAATTTAACCCTATAACTCATATAACTCTCATAATTACAAAAAAATACCCTCAAGATTTTGGAAATTACATAATTTATCCCTATAACTCATATAATTCTCATAATTACAAAAAATTATCCTCAGGTTTTAAAAATTACATAATTTATCCTTATAACTCATATAACTCTCATAATTACACAAAAGTACCCTCAAATTTTGGAAATTACATAATTTATCCCCATAACTTATATAACTCTTATAATTACACAAAAGTACCCTCAGGTTTTTGGAAATTACATAATTTATCCTTATAACTCATATAACTCTTATAATTACACAAAAGTACCCTCAAGTTTTAAAAATTACATAATTTATCCCTATAACTCATATAACTCTCACAATTACACAAAAGTACCCTAAAGTTTTGGAAATTATATAATTTATCCCTATAACTTATATAACTCTCATAATTACACAAACGTACCCTCAGGTTTTGGAAATTACATAATTTATTCCTATAACTCTCATAATTACATAAAAGTACCTTCAAGTTTCGGTAATTACATAATTTATCCCTATAACTTATATAATTCTCATAATTACACAAAAGTACCCTCAAGTTTTAAAAATTACATAATTTATCCCTATAACTCATATAACTCTCATAATTACACAAAAATACTCTCAAGTTTTAAAAATTACATAATTTATCCCTATAACTCATATAATTCTCATAATTACTTATATATGTGCATATATGTGCATATCTGTTTATTTTTTATAGTGGGTTGACCGAGGATGGGGATCTCCTAACACTATTTCTATTGAGTGGATACAGGCCCCGGGCCCTGTATAGGAGTTGTTCTTTACGACTCTTTTTGTTATTTTTTTATGTATTTTCGGAGAGAGTATCGAGGGCAATAGTTCTAGTATCGGCCCATACGACTCACTGGTAGGATACTACATATACATTCCACTAGAGCTAAGGAGAAATGACGATGACTCCCTTGGACCTATTTACTTTGATTGATATACCTTCGGGAGGTGTTCCTCTTCAGATCGACGTGCCTTTATGCCACTCCTCCGAGTGTATAGTTGGTGCCTTGGGGTGGTTCTTAGAGCGACGGAGTTCGGGTGATGCTATTCCTCGGGTTGTCTTGATCACGCGTTTGGCGACGGAGAGAACTAGACTAACTGCTTTTGGAGAGCCGATGACCAGACAGGAGGCACGTCAGTATGCCCACGTCTTGCTGCTGCTGACACTCCATGATCTATTTGAGGTCCGTGGGGGGATACGGCCCATCATTGGTGGTTGCCCTACCTTCGAGATTTCAGCATCCTATTTTATTATGACTGGGGGGTTTCAGCCTGGCCGTTCTCTACGATGCCATGGATCAAGTTTCTCGACATTTGGCCCTGAATCTCAAGGGCTTTTCCTTGCTGTGGGAGGTATAAATTTTTTACTTCTTACATATTATTGTGTTTATTTGTCTATCCATTGTTTGCTAATATCCTTTATGTTCTTCTCTCTTTTTTAGAGTTAGTTTGTGGCGTATACCCACCGGGGTCTGGCCCAAATAGATCTCCTCATCGAAAACGATGATCAGTTTTCATTCCTTCGCCGGTTCATAGCGGGGAACTACAGGGCTCTTCGCCGGTTCTCACCTTATTTTCTATCTTTTCATACAAACTAACTAAATTTTTTTTTCATCTTTGTAATCAAACGGAGCCTAAATGAATAGTGTTTTTATGTTAGTTTGTAAATAAGTTTGATAAGATTGACGAAAAAGTATAGATTTAATCTTTTGGTGAACACTTTTTGTAAATAGGGGCAGCATGCATTGATATTTTTGTATTAAAGAGAGAGAGAGAGGGGGAACTGAAAAAAAGGAACCTCCTCATCCCCGCTCGTGGTTGGTTTGGTAGGGTCGTGTAATTTGTTTTTATTCAAACAGTCACTTTGGTTCGCGTCTGGCATAATGGACAAAGCAAAAAGCTTGTTGGCTAAGTTAAAAGCTAGATGGCTTCTTCAATATTTATAGTGGCGCTCTCAAGATGTATTGCTCTTTATGGGTTGCTCCCCCAAACATCAATTTAAAGTAAATTTTGATGCAACATTGGCTCTCGGATCTGAAGGTATCGGGATCAGTGTGGTGACTAGAGGAGCACATGGTGAATTTTTTGCCGGTCTTATTAAGTTTTCCAGGGATTGTTGTTTAGTTAAAACTGCAAACTCGACAGCAGGACTTGACGCATTGCACTTTGCTATTGACGCATGTTTTAGAAATATTATTTTAAAATGTGATAATGTGTAGGTTGTTTAACACTTTCAAGGCGAACAAAGATGGTTTTACTTTGGGAGATAGGAGTGTTTTCGGTCACAGTAAAAAATATGAGACCTAAACCCAAATCAAAAATGGGCCAATTTGCACAAATGTGATGGTATATGCAAAGTTAAATGTTGCTGTGAGAGAGCATTTTTTTTAGGGCCTTTTTGTATTTAATCCCCTTTTTTCGAATTCTTTTACATTTAACCCACTAAATTTTTGTAATTAGTGGTTGGCCCAATTTATTGAATAATTATGATTTTGTTTTTAATTTAATAATTTTAGATATTATAAATTCATTTATTGAATTACCGTTCTTGCCCTTTTTATTTTTTCCCCCCAATATTAATTACAAAATTAGATTTTGTTAGTTATTATGATTATACAATTTTTGAAATTCAAATGAACAAATCTAAAATCCAAACAATCAAAGATTCTATGTGGGCAATATGAACCGTATAGTCATAATACACATGGTTGTATAGTATTATGGAAGTCATATAAGAAATAATAAATATCTATGTAGTTTTCAGGTTAAGAAGTTGGAGTCATAAAAAGGATTAGAATACAACTGATAAATCTATGGTAATATTGTTATGACTACAAAAAATGAGTTTATAAGGTTTACAAACTACACCATATGGAAAAAACAAAAAAACACATGTAGTAATCAAGCTGGAAAAAAATGAAACAAAAAAACTGATATTTTTCACAAAAAAAAAACCATGACTAGAAATATATCATCAAGATTAATGCATTCACTACATAATATAAAATGATAGAACAGTTTTGAAAAGATAATTTACAACCAACCATTACATGGATTCATATAATTGGATTACGAATCAAATCTAAGATTACAAAACTCTAAAGTTACCTTTGACATTACAAAGCAAATCTAGGATTACAAAATGCTAAAATTACTTATGACGTATAATTGAACATCGACCAGTGAATGCAAGAAAATAACAAACAGACAAAAAGCTTATATATAAAACAAACTACAAAAGTAAAATACTACATATATCGGCAGTAATATAAGAGTTTCTAACAAAATGATAAAGATGCCAACGTAACTTCTTACTTGAATGGATATACATTGTAATAATAGTTACCAAGATAAATGATGCAAAATTTACCTAAATATAGGATAGATAAAATATGTTGTAACCAAGAAACGGGTGAAATCCTAAAACCCAAGAAAGGGCAAATATGCCATTTACAACGAAATAATAATAAAAAAATAGAATTAAAACTATTAAGACATTTGGGTCAAAAACAAAACTATGGGCTGTTCACTAAATACTTAAATGATGTGGGTTTTAATATTCAACATACGAAAATTCAGGGCCATTTACTAATTTGCTATTTTTTTTAATCAAGCCACACCACCCTTTCATACATGCAGTAACTTAAAAAATTGTATACTTCGTAAATAACTTGATAATTAAAATCAATAAATTTATTTTTGGTGCATCAATTTTATGGTCATCAATCATCTTTCAATGAAGTTACAAATAAAAAATAACATATTTGTTTGACAGTTTAACTAATATAAAAAATGAACTATGCTATTTTATGCTTAGTCAAATAAGAACCATACTCAGGTTGTGCCTTGCGCCAACAAGGATTGGCGAAATGGATAACGATTTAAATATTTTGTTTATAAGACTTTGGACTGAATTTTGTTACTAACCATCTTTTTTTGATCAACAATTTATAAGAATCACTTTAGATGCTATGCCCTAATCTTGAACTGCTTCCTTTAACTGCTTGTTTACAGTACGCTTCATACTATTTATATAGTATGTAGTAATTCTTACCAAAATTATTATTAATTATTTTAAAATTATTTTAAATTTCGATCGCACCATTTTTATATTACAGGATTAAAAATCCATTACCCTAAACAGTATCACTCCTTTTTCTCCATCCATCCATCGATTCCCTTCCCTTTTTCTGTCGTCGCTAATCTTGGAAGACTCACTGCTACAAATGCAATCCATGGCAACCTTAAACTCTTTCTCTCTCCTAAGGTAGGTATTTTTTGCTAATAGAATTCTCTCTCTCTCTCTCTCTCTCTCTCTCTCTCTCTCTCTCTCTCTCCCCTCCTCATTTCTTCTATTTGAACTGGGAGTTGTTCTTTTAAACAGGGGTCCGGTAACTGTACGAGCTCTGACTACTATCAGAGCTTCCAATTTCACGAATTCAATCCCCCAATTCCATCCTCTCGTCCATTTTCCTCCCCGTTTTCGCAGGTATATATATATATTGAAACATTTTTCAATTGTGTGCAGTGCACTTATCTATAAGTGCAAGTTTCAATTTTTCATTTACTTGTACATTATGCTTTGAGTACTTGCACTCCTCTGAAAATGTTGTACCCTAATAAATTGTTACAATCAAAACTATGTTGTATATACTCCTTCAACCCCACATTAAGAGTAGTCCTTTACGCTGTTCAAGAAAACACTAATTTCAATATGATCCAATGGTACATTACCGAATCTGTATTTTGTGAGATTTGATACATTCACTTTATAAAAATGTGACCTTTGATTTGGAAATTTCAAGAAATAAAGTGCGACTTTTAATTTGGGCGAGAAGTTAAGGTAATTAAAGTACACTATCACCATGTTTAAATATTAATGCAGCTTTGGAACCCTAATTTATTGCCAAGGTTAGCATTTATGGTGAATAGGATTCTTAATTTCTTGCCTATGTTGTATAAGAAAGATATCCTGTTTCTAGTTTTTCAACATGTGACTCCCTCTGTCCCAAATTAAGAGTTTATGTTTGACCTTTCATGTTTTTTAAGAATGCACTAATTTCATCATAGGTTTAGATGAAGCTTGTTTTCTTTTGTGAGCTTTGGAATGTTGATTAATTTCTAAAGAGGAAAGTGAACTTTTAATTTGTTACATAGGGAGTATTATTAATCTCTGTGTTTTCCTGGAAGTTGTGGGGACTTTTTATTATGATTGCACTTCTGGATATAACTACAATTGTATGCATCTGTTGATGTATCTCTTTCTTATACTATGTTTTCAGAATCAATTTTTCCACAAGTGCTACAAATGACGAGGTGGTTAAAGCCAAAGTAGCTGCAGCCAGTGCCGATACTGGAGCTCCAACCATGTATCATCCTTCTAGCTCATTTTCATTATATCTTCTAATTCAGTTAGGAAATTTTGAAGTTTGACATTAGTGGATTATAACTATCCCAATTATCAACGCTTTGATGATGTTGACGGAAAACATTAGATATTTTGTAATGTATGGGTAAAAATAAAAGAGACTTCTTTTTTTAATAAGAAGAGGGGCAACGCTGCCCCAGAATTTTGTAATAAAACAACACTATATATCAGCGTATTATAGATGATACCTGTCCTTCCAAAATATCTACTTTCTAATCCTAATATTTGGAACTCCTCATCTATCAACTCTGATAAGCCTCCTGAGCAGATTTGGGATGCCACCAATAGGATTTAAGAAAGTATTATGCTTAAATGCACAGCCTTAGTTTGCAGGATAATCCGATTGCCCCATTATTCTCCTGAAAAGTATGATAGAATTGCAATTAGATGGGATCCATGGCATGAATTGTAAATGACCCTACTGTTGTGAGAGTTTTGTTGTATTGGCTCGGCAGGGCTGCAGTAGGTGCTTGAGTAGGTTACACAATGTGAACTGATGTATTATATATGTGCGGCCAATAGTCCTTCCTGCTAAGAGCCTTAAACCAAAACCGTGAAGGCTCGGGTTCAAAGCGGACAATATGTTAGGGGGCTAGACCAGGATGTGACATGAATATGTGCCTCAAGTCATAGTTGATGGACGAAGGGCCACCTTTCTCTATTCACCAATTATGGTTGTTCCATTTAATATTTATAATCTTTTGTTTATGTAGATTTGATAAGATTATTGCGAAGGAGATACCTGCAGCCATAGTTTACGAGGATGAAAAAGTGCTTGCTTTTAGGGATATCAACCCTCAAGCTCCTGTTCATGTTCTAGTCATTCCAAAGTTTAGGGACGGATTAACACAGCTTAGCAAGGTACTTTCTTTCTCGTTTTTTTCTCTCTTGTTCTCTCGAGCCAACAATGATCATATGGCTGTTATATTCACTACTTAAGGACACATAGATTGGATGTCAATAAGACGACTAAAATAGTTTTGTATGCCTTGTCATTTCTGTTATCAATATTACTACACGCATAAAAGGTACACAAGACCTGTTATATAATCAATCAAATATCTTATGTAACTTTTAATAAAGGAATCATTTCGTCTTACTATTTTCGAGTTTCGTAATAAGTGGGCCGATGATTTGGGTTGGTGTTTTAATATTGAGTTGAATCTTAATGATTGTTAGGCTGAAGCTAGACATGGAGAAATATTGGGTCATCTTCTCTATACTGCAAAGATAGTGGCTGAGAAAGAATGCATCCTTGATGGATTTCGCGTTGTTATTAACAATGGTCCCTCTGCATGTAACTGCCCTCTCTCTCTCTCTCTCTCTCTCTCTCTCTCTCTCTCTCACACACACACATGTAATAATGGACTGTGTGTGTTTATGTAGGTCAATCAGTTTACCATATCCACTTGCATGTACTTGGCGGGAGGCAGATGAAATGGCCAGCAGGTTGAAGCCAGGTTCAGATGCCTGAACAACCTTCCAATTTTTAAATTTCTTATATTTATAATGCACATCCCATTTTTGTAATCTTTGTATCTTTATCTTAAAGACTAGACACATTATGCAAATGAATAATTTCCCAGCTGACTTAAATAAATAATAATAGATTAGTCATAATCCTGTGGCATTTTGTACTTCCCTAGTGATGGACATTTTACATGGAAGTATTTGAATTTGAAGGTGCAATATTAGCTTGCATGGTTGTCCATCTTTCATTTATTTTTCAAGTATAGCTTCTTGAATTTGGTAAAAATGCGAAGAAAAAAAAAAATGCCATTTGCATGAAAAGTCTATGCACGTGCTAGCTTCTTGATGCCGAAAAACAACTTAGACCTTCCGTTAAAGTTGAATGTAATTGTCATGATTCTGAAAAATGTACATTGCATATTTGTACTAACCACCAAGGACTGGAAAAGGGGTGAAATTGTATTCCAATTGGGCAATGCAGCGTATGAATCACCAATACATTTCTTATGTTACATACATAAATTCGTGTCACATTTTTATAGAAATCTTTAACAGCTCAACTTGTTAACAGTATAATACTGGTAAAAACCCACTAACCCACATCACAGAAAGAAGAAAAAGGATCAACACTGAGCCCACTTCAAATGAATATTTGTGCTATTATCTTGTATTTGTTACTGGCGAAGTAGCTACAAAAAGAATCAGATTAGCTGCCCTTCGTCAGTATCTCATACAGTACACTAGAAGAATATTTATAGCTATATAAACCACCATTAAACGAGAATTATATGAAACTATGAAGCATAATCAATTGCCCCGCCAAATTGAATAAATGATATATCATCAAAGGATTTTCACTGATCAACCCTGGCTGACCTCACCAAGCATTGCTCCGGATGATAGAGGATGGGTTCATAATTTCATCGCCAAGAATGAAAAGTCAGAATGTTGTGTGATGGAGTATGAACTTGTAATTTTCTCAGCCCGGGAAGGCAAGAAAAAGATAATAAAAAATACAATGATCTATAAGGAATCTGAGGAGGCAGAGAGCATCATAAGGTGGTGTAGACATCAGACTCGTTGGAACAGAGACGCACAGTCCGGTCCCTCTTCATGAGCCGTTTGTCACGGTTGATCATCAATTTAACATGTGGAAGTTTTAAAGAGACTTGCGCCATATCTCGTTAACGGTTCCATTTGGATCCTCATGCAATTACTAATATAAAACAAAAAGTCCAAAGATATAATCAGTAGTATGTGGAGATGATAAAACATATATTATATGGATCCAGCTCCTCACTTCCATCACTGTAGAGTAGAGCACTAAATCTGGCTCATTTAAACAGAAACTGCTTGTCAACTCTAAACCATCTAATTTTACACTAACAATCTAGATTTCTTCAACCCTCCTCTAGTGTGTTTTGTCTTTTAAATGGTTCGGTGACATGCCAAAATCTGGACAGCCTATTTTAAGATCAAGGCTTTGGGTACTCTCAACTCTACACAATAAAGTGACAAGGCAACTCTAGAGGATCCAATCCATAGAAATACCGAACATGAAACATTTCAATGAATATGTAACAAAGTCCAATAAGTGTAAAAAGGAAAGGATCCTCTGTGTGCTTACTCCTCTAAGCAACTTAACTAGGTGCCCTGGCTTTACAGCTGAGTTGGAGTCTATAAATACTGAATTTTTTCTGTAGTCTATAACGTCTTCAAAAGGCAACTCAATATGATCACTGATAATAACCGGCACGCACAGGCTTAAAACATCAAATAGTCGACAAGCTGAAGGAGTATCACCAGCAGGATGCAAACAGAATTTTGATGAATGCATCCCTTGGGAAGCCATGCGGTGACTCTCCCTGGATTGTGGACCGTGCTTGATCACAACATCTTCGCTCTCAAGTAGTTGGAAAAGGAAGCCTCAAATTTTTCCTCCCTACAATCCCAGGACTATCAAGTTATAAATATATGCGTGTGTGCGCACGCTTGTACATGCACAATAAACATTCAGCACACATGCAACCACCAAAGAAATGCACATTATACTAAAATTCAGCAAGGAGGCAAATATAGAGATTAAACATGACCAAAACTCCTATAAATATACATGCAGGCCCATACCATAGCTCCGCTTTCAGTGATTCATCTTAGCCTTGAAGGAAGGAGGTCAGGCACTCATCTCAGTCTCAGGGACATGCCCTGAATCAACTGCTGGTGAAAGATTTGATGGAGGAATTGGACAACTAGGCTCTTAGGCAGCTATTGAATATGCTCCATAAGCTCCGGGATGAGTATGTCCTGGATTCCTGGAAGGGTAACTTGATCTAGATGCGGAGTCTTGTTTGCACCTTATCTTGAGATGAGTCCGCCATGCCAATGGTGAAGGAGCTTTCTTTCTTTGTGGGGAAAAAAAACATACTGCTTCATTAAAGACTGTCAAAAACGGAAGAGAGCGTAGGACCACCTTCTTTAGCCAAGAGAGGAATCCATAAAAAAGAGATATTTTCATTAGAAGTCAGAGCACGGAGCCGCCTACACTCAGTCAAGGAACAAAGAATGGTGGAAGGATGAGTAAGAGCCTTACAGTCGTCTTAAGTTCTTCCATCCAGCCAATCCTAGAAAAAGGTATTGCTAATTCAGCGATTGAACTTGTCCAAGAGTGGGAGAAAGTCGAGGCAGCGAGCGAACAGCAAACTACGGCCTTGAAGAGCAGTATATACTATATAGTCGATTCTCTTTAGCAAGAAAGCATGTTCAATGGGCTGTAGTTGTTCTTGAGCAAGTTATATTGGAAGAATAAATTATCCACATTCTCTCTGGCTTCCTCGCGCAATGTAAAACATAATTTACCCTAAAGTAAATAACCAAAAACTTGCAATCACCATTACTGTGAATAACCATTCCGTAGTTCCTATTAAAGATATTTCAAAGGAACATAAAACAAGACTAATAGATGGGGAATGCTTTCAAAGGAACCTAGACCTACTGGCCATGGTTTTGTTAAGCGCAATCAAGAAAAATAAATTTGACTAGCAAACATAAAGTAATACATATTGCCGGCCAAAGAATCTGATTTACATGGAAAAAATGAATTCCTTGAAACTGGAAAGCAGGAAAGCAAAGTGTTAGGCAAGGTGTATATTGGGTTCCACTGGAAAAAGGAAGATTTAGGGTAAAGCAAGTTAAAAATGGAAATTCGTTTCTTGAAAGGAATGCTGATGCAATTATAAGACCAAGAACATTAAACATGAAATTATCAAAACTTGAACATTATCCATAAAGAAGGAAATGCAAAATCAACCACACCCAGGGGCGTCTCCAGTAAGGTACGAGGGTGTGCGGACGCACACCCGAGCATTTCCGAATTTTTTTCAAAAAAAAAAAAAAAAAAGGTTAGGGACTTATATGACTTAGTTTTATGCTTAGTTTTAGGGGTTTTGAGAAATAAAGTTAAACTTCAAAGGGTTTTGAGCCTTCTGCGGTTCTGCCTCTCCTTTATTTCCCTTCCACACAGCACTCTGCCTCTCCTTAAACTTCAAAGAGCCTTCTGCGCACAGCACTCTGCCTCTCCTTTTATTTCCCTTCCGCACAGCACACACACGCAGCAACCAGCACTCTGCCTCTCCTTTTATTTCCCTTCCGCACAAAGACCTCTTTGCTCACTCTGCCTCTCCTTTTATTTCCCTTCCGCACAGCACACACACGCAGCAACCAAAGTCCGCACAGCACACACACGCAAAGACCTCTTTGCTCAGCTGCTCTCTTTTATTTCCCTTCCGCACAGCACACACACGCACTCTGCCATTCTCTCTCTCTTCTCTCTCTCTCTCTCTCACTCACGCCTCTGCACTCTCACCGACTCACGCCTCTGGACAGCTCACCACAGCAGACTCACGCCGAGTACCGAGCAAGTGAGCAACGGAGCAAGGTAAATAAAAATCCCTTTTTTTTCCTTTTCTTTTTAGTAGCGAAAAATGCTAATTTTTCTATGAGCAACGGAGCAAGGTAAATAAAAATCCCTTTTTTTTCCTTTTCATGAATAGCGATATATCATATATGCTAATTTTTCTATGATATATATTATAAATCATTGTGAATAAAATTAGTTGGAGCTTGATTTTAGGGCTTAATTTTAGGGCAAAATTTTGTAGGGTTGCTTAATTTATGGCTTAATTTTATAGGGCTCAATTTTATTGGATCTTGATTTTAGGGCTTAATTTTGTTGGAGCTTGATTTAGGGCTTAATTTTGTATATTTTGTTGGATTTTATTTAGGCTTAATTTTGTAGGGTTGATTTTAAAGCTCAATTTTATGTATAAAATTATGAATGGATATAAGCGATATGGCTAATTTTATTTAATATTTATATTATTATTATTTTAGCTTTTGCTAATTTTATTTAATATTTATATTATTATTATTTTAGTTTAGTTTAGAAATTGCGCACCCCCGGGTATAAATTTCTGGCTACGCCACTGACCACACCCAAGAGGAAAAGAAAAGTAAAAACCAAAACTACACACGTGATTATCATAGTTAAGGCTATGTTGGGATGATCTAAAGTGAGATCTAACACGTCATACTCACAAAGATAAGTAGATAACTATTAAATAGCGCAAAAATGTAGAATATTTCCTCTTTTGATTAATCAGAATAAAATGTCATCAACTACAAAAACGTATAATATTTCCTTTCTTTGATTAATATGTAGCAAATGTCATCAACTACAATAAAAACAAGCACACTGACTAGCATATATACATTTAATTTTGCAAGTACCTCCTTTTGATATCGATTCCCCATAAAGAACAACGATTTCCTAGCTTCAACTCCGACTTCCCCCTAAAAGCACCCCATTCTTCACCCTATCAATAACCTTATACAATGCATTTGGATCTTGACATATAAACACACGATCCAATCCTTTGTTCCTCTTCCAATAAACCTGTTCTTCCAACCACTCAATCAAACCCTCCTGATTCTCCTTTATCAATGTATACCGGCATATCCCCTCGGCAACATTCGCCGGCCAAATCGGGCTCACAATCAAGCTCAACGAAGAGTGAAATGGCACGTAGAACAAATCCGCCTCTTCGGGATCCAAAACCCTAGATAAAAATGACAAGTTCAAAAACTATGTTAAGAAAGGTAAACCATAAAATTTTAGAATGTTGAAATGCATAATTGTTATATGAGGGAAATTGAAAAAAAAAAAATATTGTTCTTGTCGACAAATGCCATATGCTTGGTTGATGTATTTTAAGCTATCAGCACATCGTAGTCCAAGACAACCAAATAAATTATATATTTTTACTATTGATTATGCTGAAATTATGTGGCATTTGATTTTTTAACTTTTGAATGCAAAACTTTAAAAACTTATGCTAAATGACCATATGTAAATTTTGTTTGTTCCTTACTTGAAGGGTGGTGATGTTGGCACCCCCAAAATCTCTTGAAAACACTCTCACTTTAATTCGGTCATTCGCAATCGAATAACGGTTGTGAAGGACCGAATATAAACTTGCAAAAATTTGAAAAAATTTGAAAATACCTTATTCGGTTGTCGAGAACCGAGTATAAAATTTGAAAAAACTTGAAATTGCCTTATTCGGTTGTCAATAACCGAGTATACAGACTTATATTCGGTCCTCAACAACCGAATAATAGACACTTTACTCGGTTGCGAATGACCGAATTAAAGTGAGAGTGTTACGAAGTGTTTTTGGGGGTGCCAACATCACCACCCTACTTGAATGAAGTTCTTAATAAAGTTCATTTGTTTGAGTTTATTTGACATTGAATAATGAATATATGTCATTTGACAAGTTTAACTTCATTAAAGTCTTTAAGGCTTCATTTAATTTAAGTATTAAAATTAGTGAGAGTAATAATACTATTTTAGGATTAATTTAATATCAGTATTATATTTAATTCATGTAGTATTAATACTAAAATATCTCATGTTAATATTATATTTAATTCTGTAACTTGTACACGTGATTATATTTTGAAATAAAAAAATATTAAATAAATAAATAAATAATAATAATAATAATAATAATAATAATAATAATAATAAGAGTGGTGGAAGTGGCATTTTTAAAAATATTATAATAGTAATGGCATTTTTAAAAATATATGGTTTATTTTTTCTAATTTCGGATAAACAATACCACCCTTCTGGTATTAAATTATACCACAAATAATAAGATTAAAATAGTCCTGTAATTAGTAATTTCAATACATTTATACGAAACAAACAAAGTATTATAAAAAAATTAATATTAATAATCTCATCTTGTCTTACTTTTTAATATCCTTATTAAACGAAGTTTAAACATTCAACAAGGAACTTACATTTTAATGCTGAGTGTTGGATTTTTAATCCAATTTAACATTAGAAGGTGGAAAAACAAATATCAAATTACCGTTTAATGTTTTTATTAAAATTTACTAAAATCAAAGTGCAAGCATCAAATGACAGAAGGAGTATGGAACATCTTCTACGTAGTCACCGGTGAGTTAGAACGATCTAACCGAGTTAAATCGGAGAACAAGTATCACTCAGCTGGGTGCTGATTACTGGGGTTCTTGAGCTTCGATAGATCATCGATCGGATATTTTAAATCACCACGGGCAATTACTTAGCTCTCTATAACCCCAAAGGTGAACTTTCTGGGTAGATCGTACATGTAAATTTTCACAGTTGATGGTTTCGAGGGAATCGAAAATGGGGTTTGGGGTTGGAATTTTGAGAAGTTGGGGTACGTAGATGTGTTGAAGAATGCGTAGAGGGGTAATAAGAAGAAGATGGTGGCTAGGATGGGTTTTCGACCCATTTTTGGAGGGTTAAGGGTTTTGGCATTTGGGTGATCTGGTGAGGAAGAAGAGGAGGGAGGGTGAGAGTTAAGTGGTCTGGTTTAGGGGTAGGTTGTTGATTGCCCCATTGTTGTGTTATTGGTGGTGGTGGTGGTGGATGATCCATGTTCATTAAGTTTGCGTGATGATAATGGCATCGTTCTTTTTTATCAGTAACACTTAGGCTTCGTTTGATTCAGGTATTAAAAAGTGAGATGATATTATTAATATTATTTTTTTTATAATACTTTGTTTGGTTTGTATAAATGTGCTGAGATTATTAATATCGGAACTATCTTCATCTCACTCTTTATGATATAATTTAATACCAAGACGGAGGTGATATTGTTTATCCCGAATTAAAAAAAATGAATTATATATTTTCGAAAATAGCATTACTACTATAATATTTTCAAAAATGCCACTACCCCCACCCCTACACTCCCACCCCCACCACCACCACCACCAATACGGCGACGACGACAATGATGATGATCATCATCATAATAATAATAATAATAATAATTTGTTAATTCAAAATATAATCCCGTATACGAGTTACAAAACCAAACATAATATTAACATCAACATGGGATATCCCAGTATTAAAATTGCATAAATCAAACAAGGTATTGGTATTAAATTAATACCATGATTAATAATCCAGTACTATTAATACTGGTATTATTAATCCTACTTATCCTAATACTTGAATCAAACGAGGCCTTGATTTATTAAAATATAATCTCTCATCTCCCCCATCTTTATCTCCATATCCATTTTAACCACCACCACCACTACCACCTTTCACCTTCCCCCTCCCCCCTCTCTCCTCCTCCACCTACAAATCCCCCGTCTTCTCCATCTCTATCTCTTTCTCCACCATTAACACGCATCCCCAAACACAAATATAGTAAGGATATACGCAGTTTGGATTGAATCAATTTACTACTTAAACCAACTTAATCGTTTGCAAAAAATTTATACTCAATCTAAAACAATTATATAGAAAAACCAAATCAATTAAAACCAGGTTCAAATTGGGTTGTCGGATAAAAAAAAAATTAAGTTAAGTAAAACTAAGAGAAATAGTACATATTATTAATGAACCAACACTTAGGTATATTTATTTTTTGTGCTAATGGTCTATTTTAAACTTAACTTGTGTAAAATTTTAAATGGGTGAGAGTCTATAAAAGAATGAAACCACTTTTTAATTTTGATTGTGATTAGTTATATATATCATTTTTAGTATACTTATGGTTTAAGACACTTGTGAACAAGTAGACAAATAATATCAAAGACTATATAATTCACAAACACATTAAATAAAAATAATATATATACTATTAAATTATATATTATTGTTTGGAATTGGTTCAGTTAATCCAAAGACTTGACCGAGAACCAAATCAATTCAATTAGTTTTTGAAAAAATCAATCCAAACCAATTAATCTAATAAATTTTATAAATCTAACCAACCAATACGATTGGATTGGTCCAGTTCTTTGGTTTACTTATAACCCGGTGGACCCCTCATATACAGTCCGTTTTAAGTGCGCATTAGTTCATACATATATATAGTTGGCGTTCAAGTGAGCACCAAGTTTGCGCACCGTCAATACGCACTTCCTATTTTGGCTCATTTTGAAGATCAATAATTTTATAAAATTTTGTGGAGATGATCTCTATGATCTACGCATCATGGATATATATATATATTAATTTTTTAGTTAACTCACTTTCCAGTTGAATTTTTTTATGAATACCAGTGAAATCATCTCTATCAAATTTTATTAAAAAATTCAACTGAGAAGTGGGCAAAAAGGCCCGGTTCGTACAAAACGGTATGCAGAATTGGTGCACACCTGAACGGACTGTATATATGCATATATGTAAAATGGGACAAGTGGAGAATCAAAGTGCCACTATGATCTTCACTCGTCTGGCTAGCTGTATATGAATAATGACTCGATCAATGTCAAGTGTGTATTTATCCATTTACTTGGCTCTTCAAATGAGTACTATAAACTTACTCAGCTCACATAAGTTTATGCCTACTCACAGGTTATGTCCTGAGTAAGTGTACAAATACACGCTTGGCATCGGCCGAGTTTTATTGGATTAAAAAAATTTGCAACTTTACTCGTTTAACATGAGCCGAGTGGAATGAAGATAGTGGCAGTGGCATAGTGGATCGGAGATGGTGGCGGTTGTAGTGGCAATTCATACACTCACACACACACATATGTATATGTAATGGTGGAAGAGATGATTGCTTAATGATGATAAATGTTAAAAGGGGTTGGGGTTAATGATTTGTACTAATCAATTAATCTTAATTTGTGAATAGTTAATATGGAGTGTTTCTACTAAAAATAATGGAGTTCTAATTAGTAATGTGTTTATTTTGGTTGGAGTGTTATTAAGAGATTTGGTGGGTGTCATTATCATCCACCTTAAATTTTGACTATAATTTTGATTGCATTAAGATAACTCATTGTTTAGCTAGTTTATTTGTTTTTTAGGAGGCATTTCATTACTTTTATGATTTTGAATGCATGGTTGAATATATATAAAAAATTTGATTTGAAATTTAATAACTAAATCAAAAAAATTTATTTGTTTTCTTTCACAGATAATGACTATTATTTGAATAATTTCGTCTTTGTTTTTATATCCTTTTTGTGTAATTTGGTTAAATCAATGGATAACAGTAAAAGATGTATTTTGATAAATTAAGTGTTAAGAGAGAAGAAAGCCTTTTAGTTTTTAAGAGGTAAAAATAAGACTTCAGATTTAATTTGCGTATTAAGTTTAATAAACCATCCATTCAGATTTCAGAGGTGAAAATAAACATCTTAATCTTTTTTAGATGATTAAATATAAGCAATACCACATATGAGGCCAGGTTTTCTACCACGGTGAACAATTATAAAGTAATCTAAGGTGATAGAGAAGATAAGAGAAATACACCTAATTAATTGAAAAGGAAGACCAGCTAGCTAGGAGTAAGAAGAAGATGAAGGATAATTCTCAACCTAGTACCATGGAAGGAGTCCATGTCGTTATGGGTGAAATCCCTGTTCCTCCTACCGTTTGCGTTAATACGCCGGATGTTAGTCCCACCAACTACTGACCGCGGTAAACAAGGGCCTTCTAAACTTACTTTTGCAGAACGGTCAAAAAATTTTCATCAAAAGCTAATAGAGGGGTGAGCTTCAAAGGTGCAATTCTCCTAGATTTTAATAACATCTCCATCTCTCCACCTACGGAGTCATCTCCTTACTCGTCGATTTCACTCAACCTAGAGTTCCGCTTTAGCCTTGAAACACCTCGGAGGAAAGTTGTTATTCTTAAAGGTTCGTTTGGTTCGAGTTTTGAGAATGGAATAAGTATATTTGATTTTTAAAAAGGTTTTTTCCTGACATCTAAGATGTGCCGATGTTTGGTTCAACCGGCAATAGGAATAAAATAAAGTATCAATTACAAAAATACTCTTTATTTTATAAAATGAGAAGTCATCTACTAATTTTTCAAAATAGACAATTACTATAGTAAATTACAAAAATTACACATGCCTAGCTAATAAATATCCTACAAAAATTATAATTTTTGTAATTAAAAAAAATTACAACAGGAAAAAATAAAAGAAAAAAGCTTCAAACGAAATTTTTTTTTTTGTGCACCAGCGTAACTTTAAAAAATTCCAAACAATATTTTCAAACATAAATGGAAAAAGAATTATTTATTCATAAGGAAGAGAGTTAATTTAGTCCTAACAAGAAAAATTAAAAAAGATACCCGCCGGTAATGGCTTATTTCTTATGATTTAAATGGGAGAACTTGGAGGAAAAGGTTGGTTCCTGGAATTATTTATTCCAGACCTAAAACTTGAACCAAAAGTGAGAATCATTTCGGAATGAAATTTAGCAATCCTGAAATGGTTTGAATTTTGAATCAAACAAGCCATAAAGTGCTAGGCCGGACGTTATCCATTATTATGATGCAAAAAAGATTAATTTCAATGTGAAAATCCGGGAGTGAGTTCTCATTTATGGAATTAGGGTATGCTTTTTCTTTTCTTTTCTTTTTAAATGTATGATGAAGATGTTGATAATGGTTGACTCAAACCATTGATGGCACATAAAAAAATTGTAAAATTTAACATGAGAATATAAGTGGGAGTGTTACCATATAGTAAAGATGTTTTTTTTAAAAAAAACTCATACATGTGGCCCAAAGGTGTTTAAGTTGGGGACAATATCGTTACTATGTGCGAGTACCGACGAGCCAGATTAATGCCCTGAGCCCCAACCCTGTGGGCACAATAATTGGTATAAGAGGTTGATAGTAAATTCACACACTTGTGAAGCAGTATCGATAGAACTCGGTAGAGCCTAAAGTGATAGGTCGCTACAAAAAACGTCCCGATAACTGGACTTGGTGGAGCTTATAATAGAGTTAGACTCGGAGAAGTCAAGGGTATAGTCATATAGCCTACGTACACCCGAGGTGCTATCAAGTTGGTTGTGCATATTTCTCAAGTAAGGTGAAATAGGGTGTACCTCGAGATGTGCATTGACTAAAGGTGGACAATCTTGCGAAGTGAACTAAGGTATAGGTCTAGGTGAAACCAGGTGGATCGGTGTTAGTCCATCCAGGTGAAGCTGCCCAAAGTTTGGTGTTTAAGTTTGGGACAATATCATTACTACATGCGCAGACTCGTGGGACAAGTTGGTGCCCTGGGCCCAACCTATGTGCCGGTGGGCACAACATTGGTATCAAAGGTTGATGGTGAATCCAAGCATTTATGAAACAGTATCAGTAGCTGTACTTGGTATAGTCAAGAAGAATTTGGTAAAACCTAAGGTGATAAGTCGCTACAAAAAGCATCCTGGTAGCTAGACCTAATGGAACCTATAATGGAGTTAAACTCGAAAAAGCCAAGGGTAGATTCGAAATAGCCTACATACAATTAGGGTGTTATCAAGGTGGTTGTGCATGTTCCTCGAATAAGATAAAATATGGTATACCTTGAGGTGTGCATTGACCAAAGATGGACAATCTTGCGAACAGTGTTGAGTGGTGATCTGTATAGATAGATCAAAGGAGGATTTAAGGTGGACTATGATGTAAGTGTTACTTATGTAAATATGTGGCTAGTCTTGTATTATTGTATATTATAGGGTTCACTCTGTAATTATTAATATTCTTTGTTATATAAATAGAATAAGATGGGAACTAAGTTAACTAGTTCACCAATTCCCACAATATTGTTCTCTCTTCCTTTTTTCTATACTCTAACATGCTATCAGAGGCTGGTTACGAGTACCATTGTAAGGAGTACAAATTAATCCAAGGTTAATTTTTTCTTTGATAAAGTGTTGGTCGACTTCAACATGCTTTGTCCTATCATGTTAGACTACATTGTGGGCGATACTAATTGCTGCCTTATTGTCACAATATAAGCTCATTGGCTCATGCACTGGGTGCCCCAACTCAGCAAACATAGTTCATAACCACAATAACTCACAAAATCTAAGTGCCATGGATCTGAACTCAGCTTCGGCACTAGATCTAGCGACTACCGCTTGTTTCTTGCTACACCAAGACACAAAATTCCCTCCAATAAAAGCATAATATCTTGATGTAGATCGCCTGTCTGTAACTGATCCTGCCCAATCAGCATCGGTGTAGGCTTCAACCCACAAATGACCATGGCAGCCAAAGATAATTCCTTTCCCAAGAGAACCCTTGAGGTAACACAAGATCTGATAGGCTGCCTCAAGGTGAGGGGAACGGGGAGCATGTATAAAATGACTAACCACACATATAACATATGGAATATTTGGCCGTGTAAATGAGAGATGTATCAATCTCCCAACTAATCGCTGAAATCTCCCAATATCTTATAATAGCTTGCTGTCCTCCTCATTAAGCTTGTGATTTTGGTTAATCCTCTGCAGGTTTAGCACCGAGCTTACCTGTTTTGGCCAACATGTCAAGAACATAATTTCTTTAAGAAATAAACACTCATCTCTTAGATCTACGCACCTTAATGCTAAGAAAGTATCTCAGAGATCTGAGGTCCTTAATCTCAAATTATGTGTCCAAATTTTTTTCAATCAAAGTATCTCTTCCGGATCATCTCCCGTGACCGCAATACCATCCACATACATAATAAGAGCCGTAGTTCGATCATTGCCCCTCTTGACAAAAAGAGTATGATCTGCTTGACTCTATTTATACCCTCCATTTCTCATGGCTAAACTGAACCTTTCAAACCAGGCTCGAGCTGATTGCTTAAGCCCATATAGGGCCTTTTTTAACTTGCACATCAAATTTTGATCATTAGCAAGTTTAACCCCTAGAGACATGGTCATATACACCTCTTCATGCAAATCACCATGAAGGAAAACATTCTTCACATTAAGCTGAAATAACGGCAAAGATAAATTTACTGCCAATGAAAGTAGAACATGTATGGAGTTCATTTTGGCAATAGGCACAAATGTCTCTTGATAATCAATTTCATGAGTCTGAGTATAACCCTTTGCAACTAACCGGGCTTTGTACCTATCAATTGTCCCATCAGCTCGATACTTCACTATATACACCCATTTACAGTCAACTAATTTTTTCCCTTTTAGAAACTGAACAATGTCCCAAGTAGCATTATTTTCAAGAGCTTTCATTTCCTCAAGCATTACTTCTTTCCACTGAGTTTGTTTAAGGGCATCTGAAACTTTAGAAGGGATAGATACAGAGGACGTAAAAGCTTGATAAGAATGTGATAATTTATCATATGATACAAAGTGGGATATAGGATATTTAAAGCAAGTATGAGTTCATTTACGAATGGTAATAGGAACATCAAGATCGAGAGAGGAATTACCTGGAGAAGAGGAGGTTTCTTGGTTATGGGGAAAGATAATAGATTGTTTTTCCCGTCTAGTGTATAGTTTGAGAAATTGATGCTCCTTTTGATGATTGAGAACAGTAATAGGGCAACTCTCCCCCTGAGGATAAAAACGGTAACAGACGGAACAGTAACATGCATCTCTACACCAGTAACAGGAATAGGAACAGGCAATGGAATTTCTTATGAAGCAGCACTCTCCCATGTAGATAATGCCTAGTAATGGTGAAATACACAATTGGCTCAAAGAAGGTAACATCCCTAGAGACAAAACGATGACGAGAAACGGGATCATTGTTGCGTCAAAAGCTTGTTTTATTTACTCGCAAGTGCACGAATCGGTATATAGTATAGTTTATGCAAGTGCGAGGTCAAACCCAAGGGACTTGATATTTTTACCACTTATTAATTTTTGATTAATTCCTAATCTAGTTTAGAAATTGGGAGATTGTGAATTATCAATTAAAAACACTAATAAAATATTTAATTAATAAAATACTAACTAAATAATCAATTAATAAAATTTTAGAAAAAATAATTAATTTATAAAATACTAGAGTGGAGAAATCATATATTTGATATCATATTTCTAATATCCATGCCTAATAAATTCTACTATTTGTCTCGCATTAATTTGGTCTCTCGACTCTATTAAATACAAAAAATAAAATCATTTAAGCCCAATTAATTTTTAAAGTCTAATTATTAATTCTTCCATAGCCAAACTTATATATATATAATCAAAACACTCACTATATCTGTCAAAACACAATTTATATCCGCTTTTAACAAATCATAAACTAAATCCAACAAATTATAATGAGAATCCAATATTATTTTTATATCAATTAAAAATAGGCATTCAATAGGAAGAATTATTTTTAATAGTAAAGCATTAAATTGGTAGAATTAATTGGCATGAATATGTGCAAGGAAATCAATCAAATATAATCATCTTCTACCCTAGATAATAATCTAGCCTAGCATGCTTACAATTAAAATACAAAACATAATTAAATAATGCACAAATAAATAAATTAAATAATTACTTGAGTACGCGCAAATAAATTGAAGAAGAAGAAAATAATTCTGAATTAATTGCAATAGTCTACAAGCATCAAATCAATAATAAAAATAAAGGTTCTACAACAAAATGAAGAAAGAAATGAAAATAACAGAAGAAAGGAAAAAGAATGAGAGAATTGTTTGTTCTGCTGCTCCTCTGTAAATTGTGCCTCTCTGTCCCTTTAATTGCTTCAGGTGTTTCTATTTATAATGAAGAAAATGGCTTAGGGTTTTGGATGGTTGTAGGGTTTTCTTGCGTTGTGGCTTGGTCTTGCATTCAGGGACAAGGCTAGGCCATGTGGCCTTGGGCTTAGCTGCGGGCTTGCTTGATCTTCTTGATTTAATTGAATGAAGTTGGGCATAGCTTGCTTAATGAGCTGCAGCTGAGCTTAGTTGGATTAATAAAGTGGGCTTGCTATTTAAATTGGTCTGCTGGACTTTGGCTTGCTTATTGAGCTGAATGGCTTGGCCCTTTACTTATAACTAAACCCATCTTCAATAAAATGGCCCATTCTCGCTGGAATTAATGTTTTGGCGTACTGATCATACTTCGGCTATAACTTTCTACTCCGAATTTCAATTGATGCAAGGTTTTCACCCACGCGTAGCTAACTCAAAGATCTTAAACTTTTGTCTCTAGAGTTTTCTTCAAATTCCATACGGATTAGCAGCAGAATTTTCTTGAATACAGGTGATGTGCGTAGCCAATCTCTTTTTGCTTCGAAATCTTCCAATTTAATTCTAAACACATGAAAAACACTAAAAATACAAAAAATATAAAAATATATGCTTTCCAAAGTATAAATTAATAGTTTATAATGTACTAATTTCTTAGCACATCAAATTTCTCCCAACTTATACTTTGCTAGTTCTCGAGCAAAGCTAATAAAAATCTAAGAAATTAAAATAACTAATCCTAACTCTGTTTCGCGGAGTTGCGATTGCACTTGGCATATGAAACAAGCCTTTTAAACCCCATGGTTCCCCCCAAGAGGACGAGTGAAGTCTCGTGATGGTTTGCAGTGAATATACCAACAAAATTCGAATGCAACGGTTCTTATTAAAATTTATTCTCCTTTTTTCACCAAATGTAAATAACTCAACAAAGATATCAAAACACATGTATGCTAAGCAATGCGACACACATGCAATATCAAAGTTCTCAAACTAGCAAGATTAATAAGAATATTTCTTTATCTCAAATCTCATTGTGTGTGTGTGAATTAACAACAACATAACATCATTGATATCTAAGTAGGCAAAACTTTCAAATCCTATCCAAACTATGCTTTTACTCAACTCCTCACATGGTATACACTCTACAAATGAAACACTCAAGAATATAGTGTACATGCCCTCCTTACATGTGGACTATAAAAGAGTAAATGTATTCAAATTCAAATGCCTCTCACATGTATATATATGAAAAACGCTATAAATGAAAGAACAAGAGTCTCATGAAAGGATAAATCCCACTAGAAAGGTGAAATGCATAATTGGATTCTCTCTACCACTCTCACATCAAAACCATATTCCAAAGGATCTTTAGGACTTTTTCAGGTTGTAATGTAAGGCTTTGGGTGATGGCTAATCAAATGAAGTGGTATAAAATGATTCAAAGATCTAAGAAACATATTGAGACGTATAAAATTAAAATTTCAGGCTAAACTTGATTTTATTTGAGCTTGCTTTTTTTTCAGTCTTTCCTTTTTCTCATCACTGATTTTTTTATATTTCAAGCTCTCTTTTCACTAATGCCTGTATATATAAATAACATCTTAAACATTCTTAGATAAAGGGTAGGCTATATCAATATGGTTTATACTCCTATTTGGAGTAGGGTAAGGATATCGGGCTATGAAAGAAAGGCTTATATATAAGGCTCAAAAGGGTTGACTAGTGGTATATATTTTAAGGTGGGATTAGGCTAAATGTAGGCTGTCAAAGATAGCCTAAGTCACTTCCTAAGGTTTATAATTCTTCAGTTTAAATAATATCAAGAATCCTTAAGAGAAATTGACTTTCATGGATGTACCTTTATAGTGTTCAATCAAAGCAAAGAATAATGAGATTACTCAACGAGATACACTTTTCAAAAATTAAGAATTGATATAAAAACCCTCAAATAAGAAGATTGGCTCAAATATTCACGGGTTATTTAGTCTCCACATTTATGTTTTTTAGGAATTTTTAGTTATGCTCACTCTTCCATCTAGTCATGCATAAGTTGTCATATGTGCTCAAATATAATGATGATTGAAAATCATGAAATTTCTCTTAATAACAATAGTAGGAGAACTAGGCATGCACATGTAAAGTATTAAGACAAATACGTCATCATTAGCACACTGGCTAAACAAAGGGAAATTTAAAATCAATCCAAGAACCACTGCATTTTCTGTTTTTTCTTTTTCTCTCTTTTTTTTTCTTTTTTTTTTAAGAAAAAAAATTAAAAAAATTTGTTCAATTTCTAACAAAGTGTAACATGTGAAGTGCATGGAATGATAAGGCAAATAAATCCCTCCCCTCAACTTAAATTTTACATTATCCTCAATGTATAAAAACAAGTAAATAAGAAAAGGTAAGATATTACCTGGTGACAATGAAGCGCAATGAGAAAGATAAACCTGCACTTTTGTTAGAGAGAGAACAAAGAAAAGAAAATTAGAAATCCAAATATAATATTATACACAGTAATATACAATAATCATGGCCTCAAAAATCAATCCCGATAAACAGGATTCTCCAGAAGCATTACTTCAACTTCTGGGTTTTCAAACTCCAAAAATGGTTTTAAACGATGGCCATTCACTTTAAACACACTACCATCTTTTGGATTCTGAATCTCAATGGCCCTATAAGGATAAACCTGCTGAACTATGAATGGACCAAACCATTTAGATTTCAACTTACCTAGGAATAGATGCAAACGAGAATTATAAAGAGACTTTCTGGCCAGGGTGAAAGGATTTCCGAAGAATCTTCTGATCATGTACCCTTTTCATCCTTTCTTTGTATGACTTGGCGCAGTCATAAACATCATTCCTTATCTCTTCTAGCTCAGCCACTTGGAGCTTCCTATGAGTTCCTGCCTGGTCAATATCAAAATTAAGTTGTCTAACAGCCCAAAAAGCTCTATGTTCTAACTCAACAGGCAGGTGGCATGCATTGCCATAAACTAAACGGTAGGGAGACATTCCAATGGGAGTCTTGTATGCAGTACGGTATACCCACAAAGCATTTGTCAGTTGGACTGACCAATTTTTTCTATTAGGATTTACCGTTTTTTCCAAAATGCGCTTAATCTCCTTATTTGAAATTTCAGTCTGTCCACTAGTTTGTGGATGGTACGCAGTTGACACTTTATGGATCACTCCGTACTTTTTCATTAGACTTTCAAATGGTCTATTGCAAAAGTGTGCCCCCTATCACTAATGATAGCGCGAGGTGTACCAAAACGTACAAGAATATGTTCTTTTAAAAATCGGATCACCACTCTATGGTCATTTGTTCGGCACACAGTAGCCTCGACCCATTTTAAGATATAGTCAACGGCTACGAAGATGTAGAGATTGCCAAATGAGTTAGGAAAGAGTCCCATAAAGTCTATCCCCCACACATCAAAGATCTCCACTACCAAAATGGGATTAAGTGGCATCATACTTCGGCGTGTAAGACTTCCTAACTTCTAACATCTCTCATAGGTTACACAATAGGCATATGCATCTCGAAACAATAAAGGCCAATAAAATCCACACTGCAAAATCTTAGCAGCGGTTTTCTTTCCACTAAAATGGCCTCCACATGGCTGATCATGGCAAAAGGAGAGAATTTTCATTTGATCTTCCTTAAGAATACATCTCCTAATTACCTGATCTGGACAGTAGTTGAAGAGATAGGGATCATCCTAATAAAAGTACTTCACCTCGGACAAAAATTTGTACTTGTCTTGCTTTGACCAATGATTTGGTATTTCACGAGTGAAAAGATAGTTTATAATGTCTGCATACCAAGGTGACTAGAAAATTTGCATTAGCTGCTCATCGGGGAATATTTCAGCTATGGGCACTGAATCACTAGAGAATTTAACTATGAAACTGAACAGGTGGTTTGCTACAACATTTTTAGCTTTTTTTTTATCTTTAATTTCCAAATCAAACTCTTATAGCAACAAGACCCACCTAATCAGCCGCGACTTCGCATCTTTCTTAGAAAGCAGATATTTCAAAGTGGCATGATCTGAATAGACAAAGACCTTAGATCTTAAGAGATAGGATCTAAACTTGTTTAGAGCAAATACGACTGCTAGCAACTCCTTTTCTGTGGTGGAGTAATTGAGCTGAGCATCGTTTAAAGTCCTGCTTGTATAGTAAATCACATGAGGAACTTTATCAACTCTCTGACCTAGAACGGCCCTAACCATATAATCAGATGCATCACACATGATCTCGAATGGAAGATTTCAGTCAGGGGACCGAATAATAGGTGCGGAGGTCAGAGCAGATTTTAAAGTTTCAAAGGCTTTTAGGCATGCTTCATTAAATACAAATGGGGTGTCTTTAGAAAGAATGATGCATAAAGGTCTAGCAATCATGCTAAAATCCTTGATAAAACGCCTATAAAATCTAACATGGCCTAAGGATAAACGAATCTCTTTCACTGTCCGCGGGGGAGGTAGGTTAGAGATTAAATCAACTTTAGCCTTGTCCACTTCAATTCCCTTTGTAAAGATGATGTGCCCAAGAACAATTCCTCTTTGTACCATGAAATGACATTTTTCCTAGTTAAGCATGAGATTTTTCTCTTTACACCTTTCTAAAACTAGAGCCAGGTGTTCCAAGCATTTTTCGAACGAAGACCCAAACACAAAAAAATCATCCAGAAAGACCTCTAGAAATTGCTCTACCATGTCAGAAAAGATGAAAATCATACACTGCTGAAAAGTGGCAGGTGCATTGCATAGCCCGAAAGGCATGTGTCGGTAGGCGAATGTACCAAAAGGACATGTGAATGTCATTTTTTCTTGATCAACTGGGTCAACTGGAATCTGGTTATAGCCGGAGTAACCATCTAGAAAGCAATAGTAAGCATGACCGGCTAACCGTTCCAACATTTGATCAATGTAAAGAAGGGAAAAGTGATCATTCCTAGTCATCGACTTTAATTTTGGTAGTCAGTACAAACACGCCATCCCGTCTGAACACGAGATGGAACTAACTCATTATGCTCATTTGCTACCACTGTAATTCCCAATTTCTTAGGAACTACTTGCACAGGGCTCACCCACTCACTATCAGATATTGGGTAGATAATACCCGTGTCTAAATGCTTAAGTACCTCGGCCCTAACTACTTCTTGCATTACTGAATTCAGCCTTCATTGTGGTTCACAAGAGGGTTTGGAGTTCTCCTCTAAGTGAATCTTGTGCATGAGAACTGATGGGCTGATCCCTTTTAAATCTGCGATAGACCACCCAATAGCTTCTTTATGCTCCTAAAGGATTTCAAGCAGTTGTTTTTCTTAAGCATTATTAAGGTCATAAGCTATAATAACTGGCAAAGATTCTGCTGGACCGAGAAAGGCATATTTCAGATTATCAGGTAAAGGCTTTAGGTCCAACTTTGGTGGTTCATCGATGGAAGGAAGTCGAGGAGTTGATGAAAGATTGAGAGGCACTGGTTTTGGTTAAAAAGATTATGTACCCATGACAGGTACTGAATCCAAGAGCGCACTGACATGCTCTATTGATTCATCTATGTCGAAATCGCAACCAAAATAAGACAAACAAGCATCTAATGGGTCCTCTTTGCAAATTTGCAGACAAGATTCCTAAACTAGACTATTAATCAAGTGAACTCGACCAACATCATCATCATTATCAGTGTCTATAAAGGTTTTGCTAATGTCAAAGACATTTAATTCAGCGGTGAGGTTCCCAAAAGAAATTTTTATTACTCCATTTATGAAATTGATTAGGGCGTTAGAAGTAGCAAGGAATGGTCGCCCTAGAATCACAGGAATCTGGCCTTTAATGTTCTGAACAGGTTCAGTGTCAAGGACAACAAAGTCCATTAGAAAGAAGAAAGTGTCTACATTTATCAAAACATCTTCAATGACTCCCCTTGGAATTTTTACTGATTGATCAGCAAGTTGGATTGTCATTGAAGTCGGCTTTAACTCTCTTAAGTATAACTGTACATACACATAATATGGCAGTAGATTTACACTGGCCCCCAGATCTACTAGAGCTCACTCAATATGATTATTTCCAATCTTGCAGGAGATTGTTGGACAGCCAGGGTCCTTATACTTGACAGGGATTCGGTATTGAATTATGGAGCTCGCTTATTCGGCCAAGAATGCCTTTTTCGGAAAATTTGTTCTCCTCTTTTGAGTGACTAAGTCTTTGAGGAACTTAGCATAAGAAGGTACTTGCTTTGTTGCATCAAGTAATGGGATGTTTATCTAGACTTGGTTAAACACCTCCAAAATTTCTTTAAATTGTGTACCTTTCTTATTGTCTTTAAGCCTATGAGGAAATGGGGCTTTAGGAACAAAAGTCCTACTCGAGATATCTTCAATTACTTACTTAGCAGAAGGAGCTTGGTTCACAACTTAAGGTGTATGAACAACCTCAGTTAGAATTTGCTCTTTTTCTTTCTCTTCCTTCTCGCTATCTGGCAAACTCACTTTATTGTCAACCACCTTTCTCGATCTAAGTGTGGTGATGGCTTGGACTTGCCCATGTGTTTGTGCATTTGGTGGGTTAGAAGCTGACCCAGTCGAAGAAACACCTTTAGGGTTCGGGATTGGTTGACTTGGAAATTTTCCCTTCTCTCTTTCACCCAGTTGACTCGCCACTTGACCCATTTGATTCTCTAGCCTGATGATGGCTTGAGTGTTCATAAGGCCATTACTTTTGACTTCTTGCAAAAGCTGGCTTGAAGTCTGATTATTTTGGGTTGTCACTTGGATAAATTGTTTGAGAGTGTCCTCCAAAGATGAGAATTGTGTTGGAGTGACATAGGATGATGGAGCAGGTGGAGTAGGTTAGAATAGTGGATAGGAATTTCCATGAGGACGGAAACCAGGGGTGGCTACTGTCGTGGAACATTAGATGATGAGGAACCCATATTGGAAATGGGCTGATCTCGTGACCACGAAAAATTTGGATGGTTTCTCCAACCTGGATTGTGTGTATCTGTGAATGGACTATTGAATTGATTCTTATAGTCATTCATCGCATTTACTTGTTGTAATGCGAATTCAGATAATCCTACCATAGAAGGGCAAGTTTGCGACGTGTGCATAGGGCTAGCACACACAAAACATCCTTCAGCTTGAACTTGGTTGACGGAATTACCGTCCAGCCGCATTGTTAGCGCTTCAAGTTTCTTTGAGAGACTTCTAACTGCCTTCTAGTTTCTATACCTTCGGTCAAAAACGTTTAAGTTTTATCTCAAACAAATATTCATATTAAGGATTAGTAAGCTTAAACCTATAATCCTTAATATGGAGATAAGGATTTAAGCTTAATATTTAGTAAGCTTAAACCTTCTAGTTAGCCGTATTTCTAGCGATTCCGTGAAAACTTGGAAGACGTTGCATCACTTGCGGTTTAAGCTCGAAATGATTTGCGGTGGTGGAAGGTAAAACTATACATGAAGGTGGGTTGGTAGTGATAGGAGAGAAAAGCTCTCTTAAAGTCTTCGTCTCTTCTTGTTCATCAGCCATTGTTCCTATCTCAAACAAATGATTAAGTTCTAAGTTCTCTATCCTATTTAATCTCTAAATACCACACTTCCAAACAATGCTCATACACTACTATACTCCAAAGGGTTTTTTTTTAATAAAATAAAAATGAACTAGTAGAAAGAAATAATCTAAATTAGTAAAATGGTGGGACGACTTATCAAGTCCCCGGAAATGGCGCCAAAAACTTGTTGCATCAAAAACTTGTTTTATTTACTCGTAAGCGCACGAATCGATATATAATATAGTTTATGCAAGTGCGAGGTCGAACCTAAGGGACTTGATATTTTTACCACTTATTAATTTTTGATTAATTCCTAATCTAGTTTAGAAATTGAGTATTATCAATTAAAAACACTAATAAAATATTTAATTAATAAAATACTAACTAAATAATCAATTAATAAAATTTTAGAAAAAATAATCAATTTATAAAATACTAGGGTGGATAAATCATATATTTGATATCATATTCCTAATATTCATGCCTAATAAATTCTACTCTTTATCTCGCATTAATTTGGTCTCTCAACTCTATTAGATGCGGAAAATAAAATTATTTAAGCCCAATTAATTTTTAAAGTCTAATTATTAAGTCTTCTATAGTAAACTTATATATATAATCAAAACACTCACTATATCTGTCAAAACACAATTTATATTCGTTTTTAACAAATCATAAACTAAATCCAACAAATTATAATGAGAATCCAATATTATTTTTATATCAATTAAAAATAAGCATTCAATAGGAAGAATTATTTTTAATATTAAAGTATTAAATTGGTAGAATTAATTGGCATGAATATGTGCAAGGGAATCAATCAAATATAATCATCCTCTACCTTAGATAATAATTTAGCCTAGCATGCTTACAATTAAAATACAAAACATAATTAAATAATGCACAAATAAATAAATTAAATACTTACTTGAGTACGCGCAAATAAATTGAAGAAGAAGAAAATAATTATGAATTAATTGCAATAGTCTACAAGCATCTAATCAAAAATAAAAATAAAGGTTCTGCAACAAAATGAAGAAAGAAATGAAAATAACAGAAGAAAGGAAAAAGAATGAGAGAATTGTTTGCTCTGCCGCTCCTCTGTAAATTGTGCCTCTCTGTCCCTTTAATTGCGTCAGGTGTTTCTATTTATAATGAAGAGAATGGCTTAGGGTTTTGGATGGTTGGTGGCTTAGGGTTTTCTTGAGTTGTGGGCTTGGTCTTGCATTCAGGGACAAGGCTGGGCCATGTGGCCTTGGGCTTAGCTGCGGGCTTGCTTGATCTTTTTGATTTAATTGAATGAAGTTAGGCATAGCTTGCTTAATGGGCTGCAGCTGAGCTTAGTTGGATTAATGAAATGGGCTTAATATTTAAATTGGCCCGCTGGACTGTGGCTTGCTTATTGGGTTGAATGGCTTGACCCTTTACTTATAACTAAACCCATCTTCAACAAAATGGCCCATTCTCGCTGGAATTAATGTTGTGGCATACTGATCGTATTTCGGGCATAACTTTCTACTCCGAATTTCAATTGATGCAAGGTTTTCACCCACGCGTAGCTAACTCAAAGATCTTTTGTCTCTGGAGTTTTCTTCAAATTCCATATGAATTAGCACCAGAATTTTCTTGAATACAAGTGATGTGCACAGCCAATCTCTTCTTGCTTCGAAATCTTCCAATTTAATTCTAAACACATGAAAAACACTAAAAATACAACTAATATAAAAATATATGCTCTCCAAAGTATAAATTAGTGGGTTATAATGTACTAATTTCTTAGCATATTAATCATAACAACGATAGCCCTTTTTAGTAACTAAATACCTGGGAAAAATACAAGTGATTGCTTTTGGATCTATTTTGTCTTTTTTATGGTGGATATGAACATAACAAACACAGCTAAAATACTTTTGGAAGGATAAGGAAGGCTGGTGTATAACCTTACAAAATAGAAGTGAGAGACTCAAGGTTAAAAACCTTAAATGGCATTCGATTGGCAAGAAAAGTAGCTATTAAGACAGCACCATCCTAGTACGATTTTGGGACCCCTATAGCAATAAGAAGAGAATGACTCATTAATTTAATGTGACGATGCTTTCTCTCAGCTACCCCATTTTGTTGTGGGATATCAGCACACGAGGTTTGATGAAGAATCTTATAATAAGCAAAAAAGGTGGCAAGGCTATTAAACATAAATTCTCTCCCATTATTAGATTGATGAACTTTTAGAGGACGACCAAACTGAGTACACGCCATTTTATGAAACACCTAGAAGATTGACTGTACTTCATCATTTTTTTAGAAGATATAGCTACATATAGCGACTAAAGTCATCAACAAACATAATAAAATATCGAAAACCAAGTAATTAAGTAGTTTTTTGGGGACCCCACACATCAGAATGAACAAGCTGCAAAGGGGCAATACTTTTATTAATACTAATAGGATAAGAAACACGACAATGTTTTGCAAGAACACACGGTTCACAATTTAACTCAAAAGATCCTACACTGGCAAATTGAGGAAGCACATACTTTAAAATGAAAACAAGAATATGACCTAATCTATTATGCCATTACATTAACAGATCTTTATTGACACCACTATTTGTTACACTAGACCTTGGTAACACCAAAAACAGTTTTGACCCAAGAATCCATCAAATACAATTAATTGTCTTTATGCCCACTTTCAATCGTCTTCCTCGTCTTCAAGTCTTGAAGGACACAATGAGAAGAAAAGAAGGTCATGCTACAATTCAAATATTTTATGATGGAACTAACAGATAAAAGATGTTTGATAAGGTTGGGAACATGAAGAGAAGATAATAACATAATATAATATGAGATATGAATATTTCCTTTCCCTGCAATGGAGGATAAAAATCCATATGCAAGAGTAAATTTTTTCTTACCCGGGCACAAAGTGTATGAAGAGAAATCAAAAGCCATACCAATCATATGATCGCTAGCACCTAAATCAATAATCCATGTTCTTCCACCAGAAGATGTGGAAGCATGATGTGCAGAGGGATTAGTACCTAACCGGATTGGCTGTGATGCTTAAGAAGATGCGGAACCATTTTGGTATGCAACTGCAACCATTCGACATATCTAATCCATATCTATTACAGGTGGGAGGCCAGGGGCATCAACAGTAGTGGCAGAAGCGTTATTAGCCTTAGGTGGAGGACAAGAAGAAGCTTACTTGGATTTTTCAGCCACTTGTTTCTTTTCAAATAGCAAGATGGGGATGTAGATGCAAATTCCAACAAGTTTCCTTAGTGTGGCATGGATGTTCACAATGGGTACACACCAGGTGGCTCTTGTCATCGAATCGCCCCCCTTTGTAAGACAAGAGTAGCACTTTATGACAATGGCGCAACAACTTCCACCTTAAGATTCATGGCATTCCTCCTTTTTTTTTCACTTTAGATGTAGTTAAACACCTCTTTAATAGTTGTCAGAACTGGACTTGGTAGAGCCTATAATGGAATTAGACTTAGAGAAGCACCTGGGTTACTATCAAGATGGTTATGCATGTTCCTCAAGTAAGGTGAAATAGGGTGTACCTCGAGATGTGCATTGACCAAAAGCGGACGATCTTGTGAACAGTGTTGAATGGTGATCTATATGAATAGTTCAAAGGTGGATTAAGGTATAAGTGTAGGTGGAGACAGGTGGACTAGTGTTAATCCAATGTGGAAATTACTGAGAATGGTTTGTTCAAACCATTGATCTCACATGAAAAAATTGTAGAACTCAACATGGGAATAGTGATTTATATGGACAATTCAAAGGTAGATTCAAGGTGGACTAGGGTATAGGTCCAGGTGGAGCCAGGTGGACTAGTTTGATCTAAGGTGGAGATTATTGAGAATGATTGGCTCAAACCAGTAATCCCACATGGAAAATGGAATTTTGGGAAACTATTAAAGCCATGAAATCTATGAAACCATATAAAGCTCTGGGGCCAAACGAATACCAAGAAATACCAGAATGAGGTTGCTCCCTTTTATCCACCGTTTGGTTAACCAAACTTTTGTTACGGGGAATTTGATCATGCTATTAATGAAACCCTTCTTGTCTTAATTCCCAAAACAGTAAATATGGATAATATTCCCTCCGTCCCACAAAGATAGACCTATTTTTTTTAACACAGATTAAGAAACTTCATTTAATATAATTGAAACCATAATTTTTTTTTCACAATTTTCCTACTATACCCTCATTTACTTTCTTTCTATAATGAATACATTGGATTGAAATCACATGCCCCAAGAAAATGTGAGTTGATAACAATGTAATTAAATAAGGATACATTAGGAAAAATGAAATTGTAGTGCATTCTTTAAAAAGCAAGTGGTCTATAATTTGGGACGGATAAAAATGGAAAATGAGTCTATCTTTATGGGACGGAGGGAGTATGAAATAGTTTAGATCGATGTCACTGTGTAATGTCATATACAAAATTCTCGCCAAGGTGCTAGTCAACCACCTCAAGCCTTACATGCAACAACTTATACATCATTTACAAGCAAGCTTTGTGCTGGCCAGCCAAGCATTTAATAACATAATCTTAGCTCAATAACTCATCCATGCAATCAGAACATCCAAGGCGAAGCATAGAGAAATGATACTTAAACTCGATTCGGAAAAATCATATGATAAGGTCAATTGGGAGTTTGTTATGTAATCTCTCTGTATCTTTAGATTCCCTCTGGCAACGGTTGAGCTCATTCAGACGTGCATTAGTTCATATTCCTTACGTTTTTTATGGAATGGCCAAAAAAACCCTATTCAAGCCTTCACGTGGGCTACGACAAGGAGGTCCTCTATTCTCGTTTTTATTTATGATTTATCTAGAACGTTTATCAATGCTCATATCTAAAGCCGTAGCAAAAAACTCTTAGAGAGTAGTTAAGGTCAGCCGTTGAGGGCTAAAAATTTATCATTTATTATTCGCAGACAACTTTTTTCTTTTCATTAAAGCTAATACGCAGCAAACCAAGGTTGTTATTGATACGGTCTAAAAATTCTACAATATATTCGGGCAATCAATAAGCGCTAACAAATCAGCTGCATTCATTGGGCTTATGTTTACTCAGGCAACCAAGTGTAATATTAAGAATATCACAGGCATTACGTTCAAAGATAATTTAAACAAATGCCTGGGTATACCTTTCACTCACAAGTGAGTGTCTAATTAAACTTTCAATTTCATTATAAATAATGTCCAACAGAGGCTCATCGAATGAAAGGCAAAACACCTCAGCTTAACGGGTTACTATACTTTGATCTAATTAGACCTTGCTGGTATTTCATCGTGTATTATGCAAACTGCATAGTTGCCTTAAACATCGTGTGATGCACTCAATCAACTCAATCGTAACTCTCTTTGGGAAACTACGAACGAACACCGAAAAATGCACCTAATAAAATAGAAGAAAGTCATTTAACCAAAATCTAGAAGTGGGCTAGTGATCCATGATGCAAGACAAGCCAATATTGCTCAGTTATCTAAAACTGGAGGACGTTTGGCCTGTGGTAGTACTTCAATCTACTCCTAGGTGCTACACTTGAAGTATATAAAAACCAAAGTGTTTTGGATTGTGTCACTAGAGGGGGGTCTCAAGCACGTGGAAAGGTGCAATTCAAAGTTTCAACCATGTAAAGGGTTTTCGGATGGAAAATAGGCTCGACGGAAAATGTTTCCTTATAGTTTGATATTTTGATGAAAAATGAGCCTGTGTCTTTTAATAGATGATATCGACCCCCCCTTGAAATAATGTGGAATGGGAATGCAATAATCCACAATGGGCATTAGTCCTTTTAACATTTGCATAATCCTTTTCTGGAACCTATCAAACATAAAATTTGCAATATCCAGCTCTCTTGGGATCATGATGACGGGGACACGATGGTGTGGAAACAAAGCTCTGATAGTGTTCCAACTGTCAAATCTTTTAATAAATTTATCACCAACTTGGGGGAGAGGGTGAATACAGTTAGCTTGAATTGGGTTTGGAAGTTAATATGCCCACAAAAATTGCGTCTTTTCGCTTGGTCGATCATGTACTTGTTAACTAACTTTTATCATGCTCACATTAGACTTATAGATTCCAACATATGCCCTCGATGCCAGCTTCATGTAAAAACTATTATCCACATCCTCATATACTGCCCCAAATCTAAGCAAGTTCGGGAATCTATTGTCCCTCCCTCAAAGATGCAGGGGTCCTATACCCTCTGTTGGAAATTCTGTCAATTAGTCATGATTCTGGGAATATCAATTAGCCATGTTTCTGGGAATATGTTAGGCAGCTGTCTATACTCAATGCTGTAAATTAGGAAAGTTAGGCAGCTGTTTATATCTATAGTCAGTGCAGTTAGGCAGCTCTCTACATCTAGATTTATTCTTTTTCTTTTTTACTGTAATTCCTCTCCTTATAAAAGAGGACCTTGTACTCATTCAATGAAATATACAGACATATTCTTTCTTTCTTTCTAAGATGGTATCAGAGCAGGCTTTCTCTGAATGTGTCTGAAACCCTAAAACCTGCTATATTTATTCCACTATCCCAAACTAGTTAGCCATGTCTGAAGTTACGTCTGAGACTACCCAAAACCCAACAGCTGCCATCCCAATGAAAACTTCTGAGACCCAGCCTAACCATTCCAATACCCATTCCGTTCAAATTACCACCATTCGTCTAAATGGTGATAACTTCCTTCGTTGGTCTCAATCTGTTCGGATGTACATTCGTGGGCAAGGAAAAATTGGCTACGTCACAGGGGACAAGAAGGCTCCTGCAGGAGATGATCCATTGTATGCCACTTGGGATGCTGAAAACTCCATGGTTATGACATGGCTGGTCAATTCCATGGATGAGGATATCAGTGCTAATTACATGTGCTATTCCACTGCAAAAGAATTGTGGGATAATGTGAATCAGATGTACTCTGACTTGGGTAATCAATCTCAGGTTTTTGAGTTAACTCTGAAATTAGGAGAAATTCGGCAAAGAGATGACTCTGTCACCAAATACTTCAATTCATTGAAGAGGTTGTGGCAAGACCTTGATCTCTTCAACACGTACGAGTGGAAGTCTACTGAGGATTGCAACCACCACAAGAAAACTGTGGAAGACACTCGCATTTACAAGTTTCTTGCTGGCCTTAATGTCGAGTTTGATGAAGTACGAGGAAGGATCATTGGCAGACATCCTCTCCCACCCATTGGTGAAGTTTTTGCCGAGGTTAGAAGGGAAGAAAGCCGTAGGAGTGTCATGATTGGAAAAAGGACCACTAGTGAGTCAATTGAAAACTCTGCCTTGATTACAGATGCTACTGCCCACAAGGCTGCAAATTACCAACGTAGGGGTGATGAGAAGCCACGGGTTTGGTGTGATTTTTGCAACAAACCACGCCACACTCGTGAGACATGCTGGAAAATTCATGGCAAACCTGCAAATTGGAAAGGCAATAAGCAAGGAGAGAAGAGCAACCATGGCATTTCTACTGCCAATATAATCAACTCACGTCCCTTCAACCAAGAGCAAATTGATCAACTCTTAAAGCTGATAAAGTCCAATTCCTTGTCTGGTATTCCTAGTGTTTCCTTGGCACAAACAGGTAGAAAGCCTAAAGCACTTTCTTGTCTAAATTTTTCTCCATGGATTATAGATTCCGGAGCCTCCGATCATATGACTAGTTTTTCTCATTTATTTAATACCTATTCTCCTTGTTTTGGCAATGAAAAAATTAGAATTGCGGATGGTAATTTTTCAACTATTGCTGGAAAAGGACTTATTAAACTGACTGAGAAAATTACTCTCAATTCTGTTCTTCATGTTCCTAAATTAGCCTGCAATCTCTTGTCTGTTAGTAAACTTTCCAAAGATTCTAATTGCCGTATTACATTCTTTGAATCACACTGTGAATTTCAGGACCAGAACTCGGGGATGATGATTGGGCGTGCTAGGATGATTGAAGGTCTTTATTACTTTGATGAAGTTCCTATTAGTATTAAAAAAGCTCAGAGCTTTAGTAGTACTAGTTCAAATTATGTTCAAGACCAAATAATGCTATGGCATCTTAGACTAGGACATCCTAGTTTTTCCTATCTAAAACATGTATTTCCAGAATTATTTAAAGGAGTGGATTGTTCTTCTTTTCATTGTGAAAGTTGCATTTTGGCAAAAAATAATCGTTCTACATATTTACCAAAACCTTACCAAGCTTCCAAACCTTTTTATTTAATTCATAGCGATGTTTGGGGTGTTTCTAAAATTACTACTCTTTCTGGAAAAAGGTGGTTTGTTACATTTATTGACGATCATACACGTTTGTGTTTGGTTTATTTGATGAACAAAAAATCTGAAGTGAAGAACTTATTCAAAAATTTTTACACTATGATTGAAAACCAATTTCAATCCAAAATTGGTCTTTTGCACTCTGATAATGGAACTGAATATTTCAATGAGCACTTGGGTGATTTTTTGAAAGAAAAAGGCATTCACCACCAATCTACTTGTCGGGATACTCCGCAGCAAAATGGCATCGCTGAACGAAAAAATAAACATTTGCTCGAAGTTGCACGTGCCATAATGTTTTCTATGCATGTCCCAAAGTACTTATGGGGTGAAGCAGTTTTGACAGCTTCCTACTTAATAAACAGGATGCCCACTAAAGTTTTAAAATACAAAACACCTCTTGAGTGCCTAAAAGATTTTTTTCCCGAAACAAGGTTGCATTCAGATTTACCTATCAAGGTTTTCGGGTCTACTGTGTATGTTCATGTACCAAGTCAATTTCGTTCAAAACTTGACCCTCGAGCCATAAAATGTGTCTTTATGGGTTATGCTTCAAATAAAAAAGGCTACAAGTGCTATGACCCTCAAACAAAAAAATTCCATGTGAGTATGGATGTGTCCTTTTTTGAAAAGCAACCCTATTTCACCCAAAATTCTCTTCAGGGGGAGATGCATAAAACGGAAGACAATTTTTGGGATATTTTTGTCCCACTTCCCAATATAATTTGTCCTATACATGAATCATATGTTCCTGATAATTACCACTTAGGAAAATCAGGTCGTTTGGTGCCGAGTGAAGAGGGTTCTTGCGCAGAGGGAGAAGTACTACAAACTGATCAACATGACCTAAATTCTGAGCTTCAGGTTTATACTAGGAAGAGATTTCATCAAAGGAAGAAAGACCTAGATGTCAAACTTGCACAAAACCAATCTGAAAATCCGAGGAATGGCACTGCAAGTCCAGGTAATCAATCTCTTATTCCTTCAGCTATGCCAAATAGTTCACCCAATGTCCCTTCAACTACTCCCAATATTTTGCCTATTATTCCTGATCTTGATGTTCCTATAGCAATTAGGAAAGGTGTTCGAAATTGCACTAAACATCCTATTGCTAAGTATCTCTCTTACCAGAGATTGTCAAAAAATCATAAAGCTTTCACATCAAAAATTTCAGACTTGTTTGTTCCAAGGAATATACAGGAAGCATTAGATGATCTAAATTGGAAACTAGCAGTCATGGAGGAGATGAATGCTCTAAGGAGAAGTGGTACTTGGGAGGTTGTTGATTTGCCTAAAGACAAGAAAACGGTGGGGTGTAAATGGGTGTTTACAATAAAATGTAAAGCCGATGGGAGTGTTGAGAGGTACAAGGCCAGGCTGGTGGCTAAAAGCTTTACCCAGACTTATGGCATTGACTATCACGAGACCTTTGCTCCTGTTGCCAAAATAAACTCTATTAGAATTTTGTTGTCTCTTGCAGTGAATTCAAATTGGCCTTTACACCAACTTGATGTCAAAAACGCTTTCCTCAACGGCGATCTTGAAGAGGAAGTGTTCATGTGTCTACCTCCAGGATTCGAAAAAAAACTTGGGAGTGACAAAGTATGTAGATTGAAGAAGTCCCTATACGGACTTAAACAGTCACCAAAGGCGTGGTTTGAACGCTTTGGAAAGGCTGTTACCAGTTATGGCTTTCTTCAGAGTCAAGCAGATCACACTATATTTTATAAACACTCAAAAGACAATAAAGTTGCAATTTTGATTGTTTATGTTGATGACATCATTCTCACTGGTAATGATGAGGCAGAATTAGCAGCCCTCAAAAAGAGACTTGCAAAAGAGTTCCAAATTAAGGACTTGGAACCCTAAAATACTTCCTTGGAATGGAGTTTGCAAGATCGAAAGAAGGTATTTTTGTCAATCAGAGAAAATATGTCCTTGACCTACTTGGAGAAACAGGTTTACTTGGCTGCCGAGTGGCCGAGACTCCTATTGAACCTAATTTAAAGTTACAAGCTGCCAAGGCTGAAGAAGTGAAGGATAAAGAACAATACCAGAGACTGGTAGGCAGGTTGATCTACTTGTCTCACACGCCCCCTGATATTGCTTTTGCAGTTAGCATGGTAAGTCAGTTCATGCACTCACCGGGACCAACACATTTTGAGGCTGTTTACAGGATCCTAAGATATTTGAAAGGGACACCAGGGAGAGGCCTATTATTCAAAAAACATGGTCACCTACAAGTTGAGGTCTACACTGATGCAGACTGGGCAGGAAGTGTTGTGGATAGGAGATCTACTTCAGGCTACTGTTCATTTATTGGGGGAAACCTAGTAACATGGCGGAGCAAAAAACAAAACGTTGTGGCTAGGAGTAGTGCAGAAGCAGAATTTAGAGCTCTTGCCCATGGAATCTGTGAGGTTATGTGGATCAAAAGGATACTCGATGAGCTAAAGTTTTCTCATTTGGCACCTATAAAGGTTTATTGTGACAACAAGGCTACTATCTCTATAGCCCATAATCCAGTTCTACATGACCGGACAAAACATATAGAAGTGGATAAACATTTCATTAAGGAGAAACTTGATGCAAGAATAATATGCTTGCCGTATCTTCCGACAACAGAACAAACTGCTGATGTGTTGACCAAGGGATTACACAAGAAGCAATTTGATAAACTAATTGGCAAGCTGGCTATGGAAGACATCTTCAAACCAGCTTGAGGGGGAGTGTTGGAAATTCTGTCAATTAGTCATGATTCTGGGAATATCAATTAGCCATGTTTCTGGGAATATGTTAGGCAGCTGTCTATACTCAATGCTGTAAATTAGGAAAGTTAGGCAGCTGTCTGTATCTATAGTCAATGCAGTTAGGCAGCTCTCTACATCTAGATTTATTCTTTTTCTTTTTTACTATAATTCCTCTACTTATAAAAGAGGACCTTGTACTCATTCAATGAAATATACAGACATATTCTTTCTTTCTTTCTAAGACCCTCTGTTCACTACATGGATGAAAAACAATATCGATGAATTCTCCAAAATTGGATCGTGCGCAAAAACTGATCAAGAATCTCTCTTTCTGTCTATTATATGAAATGTTTGGAAAGCGAGAAATGATGAAGTCTTTGAGCAAAAATCCTTCTCAGCATATAAGGTGATCCGCTAAGCACACTGTTTTGCCACTGATATGTAGTTTACAATAGAGCATGTTAGTTCATTGGACCTGCACCCCGTAAATGGTCATTGGGTCAAACCCCCTACAAGTTATCTCAAATTGAACGTTGACGGTAGCTTTCGTGATGGGCAATTTACCTAAGAAGGAGTCTTTTGTGACAAACAAGGCAATTGGCAATGGGGTTATCCAGCCAAATGTGATGCCACTGATCCTCTTTATGCAAAGCTTCTGGCAGTACAAGAAGGCCTTCAGGCTTTGGCAAATTGTGGCCTCTACCATGTTATCTTTGAAACATATTCCTCTCAAATTGTTTATCTACTATACACATTTTTTCTGATGAATCCCACCCCGTTTTAGTCTCATACTTGAATGCAAATGGCTCCACGCTCGAGTTTGGAGCTCAAATGTAAATTATGTTTCTCGTGTTTGTAATGCTTGTGCTCAGTCTATGGCTATGCTCGGTTACTTTCTATGTAATGAATGAGTCGTTTTGTTTGCTATTGTACCACCCTCTGCAATTGGGGCTTTTAATAGTGATATATATGCTCAGTAGGGTCGTTTAGACGCCTTTTTTGCACCAAAAGCAAAAAGAAGATAAGAACTGCAATTCCTTAAGATGAAGTACGGACGCATTTTCCATACTCTTATATCTTGATATTTTTCTTATACATTCGGTTTACTTAATTGTGATCTGTTGCACCTAGATCTCGTTCATTGTTGTGCTTTAATTCAAAATCTTAATTTTAAATATTTTCAACGTGAACAATTATACTAAAGGTGCGTTTCTTTTTTTAGTAAATCTAAAATATGAATTTTGAATTATAAATTTGAATAATACGTTTGTTTGTTTTTTTAAAATGTTGCATCTGAATGCTTAAAATACATTATTTATACCATAATATGCATTTAATCACATTTAGATCCAGTTTTTGGTGCAGTGGTGGTGACTATTCTCCTTAGTCTGGGTTAGAGCGCCCAAACCCCTTTCCAAGTCCCCTTCAGTTCAAGCACATATCTTGAAATTCCCACAATGGATAATCTAAAAATTAGTAATAAACCAGAAGTTTACTTTACAAAAGCATAGAAACTAAATTTTACAAAATACTTATTTAGTTTTTTAATATTCTTAAAAACCTTTGTGGTATTGTGAGAATCCGCAAATGCGACCCCAGGTTCTCAGCCTCTGGTTTGGGAGTCTGAAACATCGGAAAGGATTATGTTGTTCCATTTGCTTCTGTATGTTGATAATTTATATCGGGTATCCTTCTATCCTATTTCTAGATGCAAGAGGCACTACAAAAAAAAAGGTTATTTGGGACGGCCGTCATCCGTGCCAAAAAATAGGTTAGCCGTCCCTAAAAGTTTTTTGGGACGGTTTTAGGGACGGTGAACGAGGGTCCTAATTGGTGGGCGTCCCAAAAACGTAAGGGACGGCAATACCCGTCCCTAATGACTTTAAGGGACGGCAATTTCCTCCGTTCCATAAAATCTCAAAATTGCAAACTTTAAGGGACGGGCAATTTTATCGATACTAATAATGATATTAGGGACGGGTTTTGCCGTTCCAAATATATTGGCGCCAAAATTTTCCCGCCAATGTTTGGGTTGGCGCAAACGTATAAGGGACGGCCTCATCCGTCCCTTATAATATTTGGGACGGCTTACAAGGGACGGCCTAATCTGTCCCTTATAATATTTGGGACGGCTTACAAGGGACGGCCTCATCCGTTCCTATAATATTTGGGACGGCTTATAAGGGACGGTCTCATCCGTCCCTTATAATATTTGGGACGGCTTATAAGGGACAGCCTCATCCGTTCCTATAATATTTGGGACGGCTTATAAGGGACGGCCTCATTCGTCCTTAAAATATTTGGGACGGCTTATAAGGGACGGCCTTATCTGTCCATATAATATTTGGGACGGCTTACAGGGACGGTCTCATCCTTTTCTATAATATTTGGGACGGCTATACCCGTCTTTGAAGAGATAGTATGTTTATTTTAATTTTCTATATGGCACGGTTTGTCTGTGCCAAAAAGTTATATAATATGCCTGGCCGTCCCTAAAAGCTATGTGCATAGAAAATATTTTTTTCTCAAATTTGTATCCTGTTACGATATTTACTTTGTTACCTGTTACAATAGAAAGTAATATTAACTTTATATTAATATACAACAAATTTATCCATTTCAACCTGGCATGAGAGTAAAACAATAAATACTTCAAAATATAATTTATAATTAAAGAAAATCATAACTGTTAATTGCGTGTCTAAAGAAGAAAATCACGATTTCCAAATGTCTTAAAGTTAAACAAAGCAAACACAACTCTAAACTTTTGTTTCTAAAACAAAGCAAACATAATCCGTAGATGTTTTAAAACAAATTAAAATGAAGCAAGCATAATCCCTAAAAGTCATAACACTAAAATAAAAACATTCAAGAATCTTCCTAATATAAAATGATCATCATATTTGATTAATCTTCCGTTGAGATTATAAAATGATGCCGTCCATTGTGATCCTGCCAAGCAAATTAAAATACAATCAGTAAGTATATTATAAACTTGTGAATCTGAATATAAACTGGACATTTAGAAAAATAGTTTATACAATTGGCACACATAATAGTGTAAAATGAACTATAATCCTAAACTGGTTTGCCTAGTGGTAAAGGTATATATCTGGATTCGAAAGACCCAAGTTCAAGTCTCACTTAGGATGGGAGGGTTTTTTGGTATATGTTGTAAAAAATGAGAGACTTAGTCCTCTTTATAAAAATGAACTAATATAGCATTTTTAATTGTTAATATATAATAATTATTAATATGAACATTGGCTTAAACTCACTATACCTAGATAAATTGAGTAACTGAAGTCAAGTCATGATTAATCTATATTCATACAAGCATGTCAAGTATATAACTAATTTTTATTCATAATGTATGTACCTATGGTTGGATGGAAGTGTCAATAACATCATCCGGTATGGAGAGTCCTGCTCGTCGCAACATTTCATTCACATACTCCTTACTTTTGTTAAATACTTGTTCAAGCTCTTCTTTGTGACGGTTTCTTTCCTCTTCTACCTCTTCTCGTATTTGAGCAATCTCGACTTCTAAATTCTTATCTGAAGAAGATGAAACTCTCGCGCGCTTAGGAGCGGGCCTAATACCGGTACCCATACATAAGGCCCAACCATGCCCGTCTTGACCTACCACCTCCTCAAATATCTTGTTCCTTACTTCTAAATCATTTTGTTCCTCCGGTGAATAATCTTCCAGCCTCTTTCTTATATTCTCCTATGGAAAATAAATAAACAAGTACATGCAATTCAATTATTATAAGAAATATTATAAGTAGGACATATATGTATCTAATTCACGTGTCATTGGATTGGTGTATGTGTATATGTTGAATAATTAATTAATTTGTAATACATATATGCAAATGCCTCTCTTTCTTGAAATAAGGTCCAACATTCAATATAACATTTTGAATCCTTTATGTATCAACGTCCAAAAGGAACTACCGAAAAAGAACTACCAAAATCCTTCATTAATAACCAAAGGAGTCTAAAAAAAGTGCATAATTGAGAAACAAACAAAGACCCACTAATTATACATTTACAGCTCTAAAACAGTCCTTAAATGCTTAGCAAAACAAAGCACATATCATGGGAAATGGAGCAGCAAAATAGTGCTCAACTGCTCTTAAATACGCAGCAAAATATGTTCAAAAGATAATCATTTATACACCTATAAATAAAGTAATATCCAAAGAATTAACCCTAGCAATTACATCCCAAAGTAATCCAAAAATTATCCCAAAATTGCAGCAATCAAGCAGAGAATGTGTGTACACCTTTAAAATATAATAAAGACTAGAAAAGATATCCAAACAATCAAAAATCAATCATAATAGCATAGCTAAACCAAGTATTAAACAATAGTTTCCCCAAAAAAATAAGTACTCTAGTCCAAAATAGAGAACCAAAGAAACATATCCAACAAATACAATAAGTACAGGATATAATAGCGATTACATATACCAAGCACAACAAACACTTTCCAAATTTTTCTTCATATATGTTTTGCCTGTAAGTTTGAATATTCTTGTATGGTTTCTAAGACGCTGAATCTTGAAGCAATCTAAGCTCGTACCTCTATTGGTATGAGTCTTTTATTTAGTAGTAAAAGAGATGTTTTTCGCTTACGCAACTTTAGATTTTTTTTTCCATATATTTTCTGCCAGTAATTGTGTAAAAAAAGGGATTATATAGCCTGTAGAAAACACTAATTACACAGTCATCTACTTTTACAAAGTTGGCAAGGGAAAGGAGCAGTTGAGAAAGTGTACAAGGAGCAGTGGAGAAACTATTTACTGCTAGTTTCCATGCATAGAAAAAGCAATTAATTAAGTGGCTGTAGATATATAATTAAATTGGGATAAAGTAAGTCAAGTAAAATTAATATTTTCCTTTTATATTTGCCCAGCAAGCCCCATATTGTATTGCATAGTTAAAGTTGATCCTTTCAGATCCACCAAATAATTTATTTAATTAAAAAGTTCAAGAAATAGAAAATAAACAAATTACTGAATATATATAAAATGCTAGTACTTTCTAAAGTTATTGTTAATTTATATTATATATATATATATATCATAATTCTCTATACTAATATTAGTGATTATTAATTTCATATACTTGTGGAAGTATTTTGAAATTCCTGCTAATCAAAAATATAAATATAGTGGGCTTCATTTTGTTATGCTTTTTTCATAATCTTTTGAATTTGTAGATATGAAAAAATTTCATTTATAAGTTGAACAATATTGTACGTTATTTATATCGGTATTGATCAAAATAATGGAAAGTTGGTTAGTGACTCTAAATAAAGCCTTAAATCTAACAAATTCTGCTATGAGGATTTTGGATATACAGAGTAATATATATAATATATTATGTGTGTGTGTGTGTGTGTATGTATGTATGTATGAACTCCAAATAAAAGTGATTAATAAATTAAGCTAACATTATTCAAATTTTGTCCATCCGGACTACAAAATATATTTGTCACGATAAGGAAAAAAGCTAGCCTTACTTTTGGACCAATTAACCAACCCATAGTCATATCTAATATAACAAAAAAAAATGGTACTTCAGTTGAAATTTTAAGAGTTGAGACTATTGATCCACTTTTTCCCTACCTCCTTCAATAAAAAAAAAGTATGGTCGGTGAGCCATGGACCAATTTTTTCCCCAATCTGTGATTGATGGTGTTATATTTATCACCATCCATATATGGGATAACTAAGCAAGTAAATTTAGCAAAGCCAAAGGATACATTGATAATTAATCAATAATGAATATAAATCAACCCCAGACAATAGAACTCGATCTGAGTGGATTAACTGTTCTTCTCTATTTCTCTACATAATCGTACATTTCTCTCTTACATAGATTTCATAGACCTATCCACAATTTAATAATTTTATCATCAAAAGGGGAAAAATTATAATGTTTGAAAGGGAGAAAAAATAATAAATTAAAGCATACCTGGGAGAAGGGTTGAATCTTTGAAAAATAGATTGATTTCCTATTGGTGAATCGTTGGTAGATATCTAGCAGTGATGATTCGGTGGAGGCCAGTAGGTATACTTTGATTGAGAGTATGAGGGTTTGAGAATTACAATGGAGAGAGATGAAGGACTTAGGGTTTGGGAACGTGGTTTAAGAATGATGACTGATAGAGAGGTGGGATTAATTAATTGAGGGTTTGGAATACAATTAAGAGAGGGTTCCCAAAGTTAATCACAATGTTAGGTCAAAACGACATAGTTTAATCTTCTTTTTTTTAGACCCCAAATTCTCTAATCGGGATATAATCCGCCAAAAAAATAATATTTGGTACAGATAATATTCAGCCGTCCCATAAACTAGTGTTTGGCACCCCAAAAAGCAGCCTTTCCTAATAGTTTGGTCCCAAATAATTTTTTTTTGTAGTGAGGGTTCGTTCAGAATCGCCAGTACGTTTTACAAGAAAACGGACAAAATGATTGTGTAAGAGGGAAGGCTACAGATAAGCTTTTCTTTACACGTTTGTCTACGAAACCAAGATTCTATAGGGTTCGGGAACTATATTACAGTTTGGGAAGGTGTTAAGCACCCATTTTGTCCTTTCGGTCTCTAGTGGTCTTATATGTTTATTCTATGTTGGAAAACTTGGATGCTTTTACTGATATTCTACTGCTTTCTGGAAATAACTAATGAAAACTTGATTTTCGAGCGCATTAGGAATCTACCATAACCATGTCGCCACTTTGCTTACTAGGATGGGGATCGACCTGCCCGGTCAGGTCGCGGGGTGCGGGGCAGCGCCCCGTTAGAAAAATAGAATTTTAAACAAGTCTACAATAAAACTAATATACAAATATCTTATTTAATTACTAGAAGAGACTTTCGTTACCTTCCCGGCGATAATAATAAGAATAAGAGAGAAAATATAATACAGCAGAGAAGACCTCTGACGGATATCAGCTTTCTTCTTAGAAATATTTTCGGCGGTCTGACTTTAGAAGGTGGCACTCCGGGTGCCAAGATTAGATCCGAGACTCTTGTGAAAATAAATGTTATCATAGATGCTTCCGGAGAAGGCTTAAAGATTAAAAAATATCAGAGAGAATAAGGAATTTTAGTATAGAAATTGTGGCGAGAAGTTGCCGTCTAGAACCCATGGGGGTGTTGGCCTACTTATACTGCTAGGGGGGGATTGTCGCGCGACATTTCCCCCGAAAGAGGATGTGTTGCGCGACAATGTGTACTATGTCGCGTGACAAACGGCTGATGTTGCGCGACAAACGGCTGAAGTGATGTTTCTGATAGACTGATGTGTCAGAGAGTGGATGGTCTGGTGTCAGGAAGGATTGTCGCGCGACATACTTGCTTGTCGTGCGACACTTCACTTAAAAATAGGTTTTATTGGCCAACAAACCCCTTCAGGGCAATTTCGGGTGGGTCCCGGGTTCCAAAAACAGTAGTTCTTGTAGGTAATTAGGGTTCTTGCGGGGGTCACGGATCGGGGTGTCTACAGGTATTGATGCAATTAATGAACTATAATAGAAAATTAACCAATCAATCACAACACAAGGGGTTTTTTACGTGGTAAACTCTCAACGTGAGAGAAACACCCACGGAGGCACCCTACCTCAGAACAAAATCCACTATATAACAAGTTTTTACAATAGTTTAAATGGACAAAAGGAATTCAAAGACCCTAGTGCACATCCCGTACACACCAAATGGTATACACTTCCCTTACCAAGCCGACTCAATAAACTCAACAAAACACTAGTAGACTTATCCGAGATAACATCACCAACAACAAGAATCCAATATCAAAGAAGCTTAACCAAAAGCAATATATTCGATAAGTTCCGGTTTTGAAAAACTTTTAGTTTCAAAATAATTTCCAGAAAAACAAATCAAGAATATAACAAATCACACTAAACAGATCTCAACAAATGATATTCACAAATAATGTGTCATAACCAAATTTTACAAGATGAACAAACACACCATATGAACAAAGATATCGAAACCTATAGTGATTTAGCTTCAAACTAAACACAAATACAATACAGCCAAATAAACAGTTTATCTTATAAACTTACACAAACATATTAGATTTAACAGTAACAATAAAGATTTAGATCGGTCTCAAATTCACAGCAAATGATTCAAGAAATAGCTTACAAAATATATTTAATACAGCAAAATCTCATATTTCAAAAACAGCTCAGATACAATTTATATGAACAATTTCGAGTATAGAAACAATAGATTTTCTTAGTAAAATTTCAGATCTCAAAACAGATATATAATCAATAGATTATTCAAGTAACAAATTAAGAAGGATCAGGAATGATAGTACCCGAAATTAGAAGAAAATCTACACAAAAATCAGATTCGAAAATGCACAAATCTTGAGTACACAGCACAGCAGAAAATCATACACAGCAGTTCTAAAATCCGAGCACCAGCAGGTCCGAAACTCTCACCAAATATCCGAATAAACACAACCAAAATACATACAGCTATACACATCCACGACCGAGTAAAACACCCAACAAATTTTGAAACAGGTACACGAATTTGGAACAGATACATGGAGCAGATTTAAAACATATACACACAGCAGATTTCGGATATATACAACCAAAATCACATAGCCAAAATACACTACGGATCTTCAATATCAAAAAGCCCCAAAATATGAATCTAAAACTAGCAAAAAACTCTCTCAAGATAAAATATGGGTATTCAAAGTGTATTCAACTCTAATCTCTAGATTAATAACATGAAAAACCTAACAAGAACTTGAGTTCTTTTATTTTTCTAGAGAAAGAGATTTCTAGGGTACGGATCAATGCTTCAGAGCCATTGATAAAAAATTAATCAAGGGATAAGATTAAAAGCTCATTAAAACACACTTAAGCTTAACAGAAAAAAAAATTAAAATCCATTTTTTTAAAATCTAGAACTTATGTTAATTAGAAGCAGATAATAAAAAATATACTTGAACTTTAAGCTCCGCAATACTTGCTCGGATACGGCTTCGAACTAAAAAAAACGAGGGGCGTGCAATCTAGACACAAAATAAGGGCTATTTTTTTACTCAAATTTTTTCAAACATTGTAGCTGAAGAATGGCACTTACATATCTATCTCCCAAAAAGAAAAAGCCAAGACTATGCGTATCACATCATCCATGTTTAAAAAAAAATCAATGATTCAATGAGTGACTTCAACACTGAAACATTACATTTACCCCAAAAAACAACAAATTAATAGGCGAAGACTAAAAAATGTGAGAATGCAACATATACCTAAAAGAAATTCATACTTTATTTCCTCCAACCAAAGTATGCATCAAAAAACTGGTTGATAGATTCTGATGCACCATAACTTGAGGGTGTTTAAACTATTTGTGCAGCTTATTTTGTATTGAGAACTAATGAAAAGATGTAAACTTGAATCTCTGTATTTGGGAGTATTTCTTTTTAAAGAAGAGCGCTTTAAGAGGGCAAATTCTCACTTCTTTGGCAATAAGTGAAATCTGAATATTCAGCAGTCCCTCACCAACTTCTCCATGTAATGGTTCGAATAGTCTCAATTGCTAAACCAGAAGTATATATGTTGGAATGAGAAAATAGCAAAAGAAAAACAAATGAGCATAAAAAAGGATTGAGTTATTCAATAACAACCTAAGTATTGGATATCTGAAACAATAAAGTAATGATTGACAAACCAAATAGTGGTGGTGTTTTTCACTCTGTATTTCTTTTGAAAATTATTTTGTTTTATATTTGACATATGGAATGCTTGGTTAGTGGACTTTCATGCATTTTAAGGACTAAAGGATTTTTTATAGTATCCTAATTTAAAATGTGAAAAAGTAAATAGTTGACCGCCTAGGGTCTAGGTGCTAGTACCCCCTACCACCAGCCAACCACCAAGTGCTTTTTACAATGTTGTGAAAAATATGTACTTATGAATGCTCGTGTAAACACAAACATTATTTTTCTTCTAAAAATTAAATACATATTACATGAACTGATAAAAACAAGACCAATAATTCGTTAGGGTGGAAAAATGGCTATTTCCTCGTCCTTCAGATAGGCTCCATCCAACTCCCAGATTAAAACTGGAAAAATATATAATTTCATATATACAAAAATTATACATATGGACCCATCAATAGCTTGAAGCCTTGAACAACATAGACCAATCTATAGCAAATTGTTGAACTTACAATATAGAATGTGCCACTATTTTGCCAATAGCACTATGTTCTTGAATTTTGCCATTTTAGAATATTATCACACTTGACGTTGGATTTGATTTGACTAGGAAAAAAAAAAGGCTTGTACCCTTCCCAGAACTAGATTTCAACATCACAATCCAGATCCATGTTCATATTGTTAAAGTCCCCACAGCTTATTCAAGAAGATCAGCCATCTTTTTGTTGCAAGCAAGAAAAATATAGTACCAACATTCTTGCCTATAGATGATCATAATACCAAGTAACCGCATCAACCAATCAAATTGTCTTGATTTTATATAGTCAACTATTAAGTTGTTCCATCACTTGCTTCAACGAGTTAGAAATCCAATATATTGATACTATCATCAGCCGTAAAGGTTTGCATCCCATTCTTGTGTTCAACCCAACTATAAGTTGGCGTTCGAGATTCCACTTTGACCCAAAAAATTTAAAAATGTATAAATTGTGTAGCACAAAGTACAATAGCCATAAAATAAAACGGTATACTCAATGCTGGCGTGACGGCCTAGCATTGGCTGCTTAGATGTTCTTTCAATCTTGTCCCACGTAGTATTTAGAAATTATATCAATACAAGAACCAAATCATGAGCTTATGTCAAGCAAGACCAACAAAAATAAACAATTGACTTTGACCCTACAAACTATATGGACATGTTAAAAAGCGAAAAAGTTTTCTCTATCTTTAGTTTGTGATATATCCTTGATAAAATTATGAAGTTGACGCTTCTCTAGGGAAGAAATCTGTGTGTTGCAAAGGATGTAGTAAGGTCAGCTGATCCTAGTTGCATAATAAGCCTCTGTTCAACTAATTATTGCGATTATCTTTAAAAAGCTTAGGTTAGGACCCATTTGAGAATTTCATCTTGGAAGAGGCTCTCATCAGTTGTCCTGCACTTGATGGGCACTTGAATTTCATTTTTAATGTTTTAGAAGACAGAAGTTTGTAAGTTTTTACCCTTTTCTAAAGAAAGGGTTTAGAAAATAGTGGTCTTACATCTGGTTATAGGAGGGAAATCTGATTTCGACGATAAATATAGGGTCTATATAAAGAAAAACCCCAAAGAAAACCTTTTACTGTTACTACAAGAGGTATTACTACTAAATACCAGGATAGAGCTATTGTTTTCTAGTTTATCACTAAACCTCTAACAAAAGAAATAAATGAAATGAAAGATCACCTCATAAGACATATAAACTATTTACAAAAGGACCTAAGAATAATGAGTATATCATCTCAAATAAATTCCTAAAAAATAAAAATCTCCATTGAACAATTACATGACCATATTCTTCAAGAAATTTGTAGTGAAATACCTACAACCTTTTGGGAAAGAAAACAACATATTGTTCCCCTACCTTATGAAAAGGATTTTAAAGGAAAAGATATTTCTACCAAGGCTAGGCATGCAGAAATGAATTATGTCCTCCTTGAGTATTGTAAAAAAGAGATATCTTCTCTTCTAGAGAAACACATTATCCGTAAAAGTTATTCCCCTTGGAGCTGTACCGCCTTCTATGTCAATAAGGCTTCTAAAATTGAAAGAGGAGCACCAAGATTAGTTATAAACTATAAAACTTTAAATAATGTTTTGCAATGGATTAGGTATCCTCTTCCAAATAAAACATATTTATTAGTAAGATTACATGCAGCTACTATTTTTTTAAAATTTGATTTAAAATTAAGATATTGGCAGATTCAGGTTGCTGAGGAAGATCGTTATATAACTGCATTTACGGTTCCCTTTGGCCATTATGAATTAAACGTTATACCTTTTGGGCTTAAAAATGCCCCTTCAGAATTTTAAAATATTATGAATGACATTTTTACCACCTATTCTACGTTTTCTATTGTCTACATTGACAATATATTAATTTTCTCCAAATCTATAAATCAAGATATTAAACATATCAACATTTTTATAAAAATTATTAAAAGGGTAGGACTTGTTATTTCTGCCAAGAAAATTAGTATGTTCCAAACAAAAGTTAGGTTCCTTGGACAGGAAATAACCTCTGGAAGTATTATTCCTATAAACAGAGCTATTGAATTTGTTGATAAATTTCTAGATGAAATAAAAGACAAGACCCAATACAAAGATTTTTAGGGTCTCTAAATTACATTAATATTACAAGAATCTAGCTATAGACAGTGTCCTTTTATATGATCATCTTAAGAAAAATCATCTCCCATGGTCTAAAGAACACACCAGGGCCATTAAACTTATTAAGTCTAAAATTAAACGCATTCCCTGCCTTGCGCTTGTTTCCCCTTATTCTTTTAAAATTGTTGAAACAGATCCTTCAGATGTAGGCTATGGAGGTATCCTAAAACAAAAATTCCCTAATAACAATAAAGAAATTCTTTCGAGATATACCTCTGAAAAACGGAATAGTGTTCAAAGAAATTACTCTACTATTAAAAAGAGATTCTTTCCATAGTTGAATATATTTTTGATTTTTAAGAAGATTTATTAAATCAAGAACTTCTGCTTATAATTGACTGTAAAGCAGCCAAGGATGTTATTGAAAAGGATGTTAAAAACATCGCTTCTAAATAAATATTTGCTAGATGGCAAGCTATATTATATGTCATTGATTTTAAAATAGAATTTATAAAAGGAGAATTAAATTCTCTTCTAGATTTTTTAACCAGATAATTTTTGCAGGGAAAATGAGTAAACCACCAGGGCCTGGTCCCTGGTCCTCTCAAAGCGGTCGACGAAGAGAGGAAAGAGGAGGAAGAGGGTCTTACTCCCCATCTTCTTCTAGTTCCCCAGCTATGGAAAAAAAACCAGAAACTTTCAAAGAAGTTCTTAAAGAACCAGCCCTTATTGCGCCGAGAAAAACCTAACAAGATTTGGTTATATATCTTAAAGAAAGTGATAAGTGGTTTATTCTTAACCTAGGAACTATTGCTCAAAGATATTTCGAAATCCACATGGAATTCCCCTTTATAAGAGAAAAAGACCGTTTTTATTACAAAACAATTCTTAAAGAAACTGATTCAGTGAGATTTGTCCACATGAATCGTTATCCTGGCTCTCGCAATTCAAAAATCGCTTTTAGTAAAGCATTTATTTGTGGAATTCTTAGTATAAAAGATTCGGGTTAAATCCCAACAAAACTCAATAGCTTTATAACTATCATGGTAAAGAAATTTTCTATAATTATTGAGATTATATTGAGGCTTGGAAAAAGGCGTTCTTTTATTAAAATTCTTATAACACCCACACCTTGTTGTTTAGATTTGAAACCCTCAAAGAACCATCAGTAATTCTTAAAGAACTTCCTCACTGGTTTTTACAGTGGTTTGTCCTTATAGGGCCAGAGACTAATTTATTTCTTTCTAAACTTTTGGATGCCTTTAATCTCTTTTAAATTTATCACCCAAAGTATCAAGAAAAAAAATGTTATACCAAATTTAATTTTATTAAGATTTATGGGACAATATGAGATCCCCTGAATTTGGCAATGGTCGTTCAATACAGCGACTCGTAAAGGTCTTTTTATGCTAGTAAGGGATTATTTTTATAAATGGTGGCCTAGATTTGAATATGAAAAAATTATTGGCCAAATTGGTAGGGACGTTGCAAACTATATAGAATATAATAAGCAAGTTAAACTTGATGAAAAAACTCAAGAGAATTTTAATTTAAAGAGGACGGAGTTAAAAACTCCTTCTCTAGCCTCTTTTAAAGAGAAATTTCCCAATACCCCCATTAAAGAACTTAAGGCTAAAATTCTTGCAGCCCTTCCTTCTAAGCTTGAAATGGATGAAGATTATATGTTTACTTCTTATGTTCATGATACTCCTTCCATGGTTGATCCAAAAGAGAATGCCCCATTTTTTGACTTGGATAAAGACGAAGAAGGTTATACTGAATGTATTAATACTAATCAAGATATGGGAGCTCATATGGGAAAATGGCTTACTGACTTATACAAAAATAAGGAAAATAAAGATAAAAGCCGTGAAGATAAGGACATGATTAAATTGTACACCTTGCACGCCAGTATCTTTGCCCCGACAAAACATAAAGTAACTTTATTAAAGATTACTTTATTAAAGCAATAGTCTCTGTCATCTTGCTTCAACTTACTACACCCGTGATTCCCTATCACAATCAAGTGCACGCAAGCAGTGACGTCAGCCGGATTTTTATTTCTTAGAATCCAATGTTTTAAGCTTATATATATGGTCTTTGTTTTGTCGGTATGATATCTTTTTTTCTTTCCGTTCTCTTCTTTGTTTTCTTATTTTCTCTTCTTTGTAATTGCTCTCTTTCTTAAGTTTGTAATCTTCTACTCATAAATAAATAAAATTTTAAGTTTGTTCTCTTCTCTCAATCCTTGTTACAATTTGGTATAGGAGGGAAATCTGATTACGGCAATAAATATAGGGTCTATAGAGAAAAACCCCAAATAAGATAAATAAATACAACTTAGCAAATATTCATGAAATAAATAGGCAAGCATTTATAAAAGTGATAATGAAACATATGCATAAACGAAATTAATACTTTATGTCCTCCAGATGAATAATGCATCAAGAAAGTGGTTGAAAACCGCATGCCGTTTTACTTGCGGGGTTTGGACTATTTATGCAGCTTTTATTGAGAACTGATGAGAAACTGTAAATTTGAATCTCCAAACTTTCCCATGCTATTGCTCAAATTAGTATCAATTCCTAAACTATAAGCACATTTGATTGAACAAAAAAAAATAGCAATAAAAGAAGTAAGTTAAAAAAAAGAAAAAGGTTAAGACATGCAATAACAAAACCAAATAGTGAATACTACACCGCCTAGGCTAGGCGTGCAAGGTGGCAACTAGGAAGGTTATGCGGGTCTTTCAATTCTTCTTTTCATTTATATATATATATATATATATATAATACTTTGCATATATTTAAGTAGTTAAAAAATGTAATTAGGGTTTTGGCATACTCAACATGAGAGCCATAGACATATAGTTATACAAATAAATTAGGGTTACAATAAATAATAAAACATAAATAAAAATACAAAAAATGAAACAACCAAATCCTAATTTAAGTCTAAATTTAAAAGATCCTTTATATAATGGGATGTACAAAAGATAATTATGATTTCCAAAATTCCCCCTCAAATTGAAGAAAATGTTGAACCGAAATCAATTTGCCTATCATAATATGCTACACCTCGTGGAAGATACTCCCCTTTTATGTATTCATACAAATTGCTCCCTTGTCGAAGAATGTTTGTTTGAACCGTCCATATCCAAAAAAGTACGACAAATTTGTAAAATAAATGCAACATGTGCTAAAAGTGGAAACAACATCCACAACAACATGTGCAAAGGCAGAACAACATTTACCTAAAATAAGGCCAATAATGAGACCAAGTAGGCCAATATGGCTAATAAAACGCTGCGAAAAAATATTCAGCAACACGAAATGAACCATAGCTCATAACAAGGAAATTAAAGAAATACCTTACAAAGGTCAAAAGAAAAAGAAAATAGGCATTTGGGCAGATCATCACAAGCCACCAATAAGATAGAAGCTGAAGTCTAACATAAAAAGGGGGGGAGGGGGTACGGAATTTGGCAAAGTTTGGCTAAAGATAGTTGGAAAATGCTGTAAGAAATATAAAAGGAGACGAAGGAAAAACTCTTTGACCAAGCAGGCAACAAAAGGTCGCTTGCTAGAAAACCAAAAACCTTTGGTGAGAATCGAATCATTATGATACCAAGTTGAAAAACGTAATTAGGGTTTTGGCATACTCAACGTGAGAGCTAAAGCCGTATATTTAGATAGACAAATTAGGGTTACAATGAATAACCAAACATAAATAAAAACACCAAAAAGGAAACAACCAAATCCTAATTTAAGTCTAAATCTAAAAGATCCTTAATTTATATTATGGGATGTACAAAAGTGACCTACTATAACTTAATAACCAAAATAATAAAAATAATTATAATTTCCTACATGAGTTCCCGGAATACTTGTTTAGTAAACTTTTATGGCTTTTGAAGAAGTAAAGTTTGTTTCCTTATAGTAAATAAATAATTGACCACCTAGCGCCTTGTTCCCGCCTATTTGTTCAATGTGCCTAGTGCTTTTTAGAGTATTTTGCAAAAAAGAAACCTATGAATGCTCGTGCAAGCACAAACATTGCTTTGCTTCTGGAAAAAATATCTAGACAATTACATGAACTAATTACAAGAAAACAGACAGCTTATTAGTGTGTGAACATGGGTATTTCCTCCGCCTTCATATAGGTTTTATACAACTCCCAGAGTACAACAGGAAAAATATATCATTATGACATCAATAAAAATTATACATGAATCCAAAAATAGATGGCATAGCATAAACCAATTTATAGCAACTTCCTGACCTCACACACTAAGCAGTGCCACTGTTTCTTCTATAGGGTTGAAATAGCCTGCATTCTGGTCCTGAAATTTGCTAGTTGAAGTTCGTTCTGGGAAGATTGTGTTTGACAGGTTCAATCTACTTCTGCCAACAATCTGCAAATGGTTCCACTACTTCTAGACTGAAAACCTTCATGGTTTAAAGAGTTGGATAGCCAAGATTCTTGCCTTAGAGATGATCATAACAAGAAGTAAACAATTTTCCATATGGAGCAGCACGGCATCAACCAATCAAATTGCTTCGATTTCATATAGTCAACTATAGAGATGTTCCATTCCTTGCTTCAGCGAATTCGTCATCCACCATCTCGTTCCTATCATCAACCATAAAGGTTTGCATCCAATTCTTATGTTCAAGCCAGCTATAACCCGGGGATTTGACAACATTCTTTTCAATCATCTTTCCTCTAATAGCCTCCACATCATCCCATCTTCCTAAAGAAGAATACAAATTGGCTAGAAGAACATAAGGGGCCGAATTTTGTGGGTCCAAGCGGAAAAGTTCATCTGCTACTCTTTTAGCTAAACTCACATTAGCATGAACTCTACATGAACTAAGTAGAACCTCCCATACAACCGGATCATCTTTATATGGCATCTTCTCTAAAAGTACTTCCACTTCATTAAACCGCCCAGCACGGCCCAAAGAATCGATAATGCACGTATAATGATCCAGGAGAGGCTCGACCCCATGTTCTTGCTCCATTGAATTGAATATTGCAATCCCATGATCAACCAACCCTGAATGGCTACAAGCAGTTAAAACAGCAACGAAGGTTATTTCATCAGGTTTCTCGCTTGATTGAATCATATCTCTGTAGAGACAAACGGAATCATTTCCACTCCCATTCTGTGCATACCCGTGTATCATTTCATTCCAAGTAACAGTATTTTTATAAGTCATCGTATCAAAAAACTGTCTGGCCGCTTCTATATCGCCGCATTTAGAATACATTCCAATTAGAGCACTCCCAACAAAGACATCATTTATAATTCCGTGTTTTACAATCAAGCCATGAACCTGCCTCCCTGGAGACGAATACGATAGTTTTGCACAACTACTCAATATGGTAGCATAAGAGAATTCAGTAGGAAAAAACCCTTTTCCTAGCATTTCCTTAAAGAAGGTGAAGGCTTCTCTATCAAGAGAATTGAGCGATAAACCCGCTATGATAGAATTCCAACAAACAATATCAAGATTGGGCGTTCCATAAAAGATACATATTGCCACCTCCGTTTTACTACATTTTGCGTACATGCCTATTAATCCACTAGCAATATATATATCAGTGTGAAACATAGCCTTTAGTGAGGCAGCGTGGATCTGTTTTCCACCCTCGAGAAGTCCCATCCCAGCACATGCCCCGAGGATAATAGCCAGAGTGGTCCGATCAGCGGGTACATTTTGAAACTGCATTTCTCTAAAAAGCTTTACTGCCTCCTTATTATTTCCATTTTGAAAATAACCCGATAGTAAAGCATTCCATGAACTCAACCTTGGACATGCCATTCGACTGAATATTTGGCGTGCAGTTTTAATTTCCCCAGACTTGACACACGCTGCAAGCATATTGATGTAAGTAACCTCATCCGGTTCGAAACCATAACTCTGCATCTTTTGCATAAACTCCAAGGCTTTATCAGTTTGGTATTTTTGGCCGTACCCGCTTATCATAACATTCCAAGAAACGACACTAAGTTCTGGCAAATTAGCGAAAACCATTTCAGCACTGCCCATATCCCCATATTTTGTATACATGTCAAGTAGTGAATTATTCAAGTGTAGATCTCTTTCAAATCCAAGTTTAATGGCGAGGCCATGTGTTTGTTGGCCATGAGCATTACTTGACAACCCATCAGTCTGATTGGTTACACCGAATTCTCTACTCCCACCTCTGGCACACAAACCTAACAAACTCGACAATGATATAGAATCAACATTTATTCCAGCTCTATGCATTGTTCGAAACATATTAAAAGCCTCTTCAACCCGATCAGACTCTGCTAAACCCCCCATCATTGCTGTGAAAGAAACCTCATTAGGCTCAGGCAAGTCGTCAAAAGCCCGAATTGCATCGTCAATGCATCCACACTTTGAATACATGCCTAACAAGCCATTACCCACATACATATTTTTGTCAAGACCAATTTTAGTAGCAATGCTATGACACTCCCTACCACTCTGTACATCTACCAGTGCACCACACGCACTCAAAACACTAGCCAAGGTAAAATGTGTGGGCATAAAACCTTCCCGGTTCATGTTATAATAAACAACCAACGCTCTCTTTTCGAACCCGCTACGAACTAAAGCACTAATTAACGTATTCCATGACACTGAATTCCTCTCGGGCAATTCATCAAAAAACCCATTTGCATCATCTAGCATACCAGCTTTACAATAAGCACTTAACATGGCATGCCAAGAATAAATGTTCTTGTGAAGCATTTTATCAAACATGTAACGTGCAGTATTGATATGACCACATTTACAGTACAACTCGATGAGGCGGTTTGAGAGAAATGTGTCTGCAAAGAGACCAATACGAAGGAAGTGAGCATGGAGGAGCTTGGCAGCTTTTTGGGCTTTCTTGTCTATACAGATTTGCAAGAGACTTGCCAAATGGGTTGTCTTGGTTTCCATTTTTGGCAGGTGAATTAATGTACCACTTTCCTCTGTGTTCCCTTTATTTCATCCTCTCTTATTAAATTTTCCCCCTCAATTCTTTTCTTTCAATCTTTAGCCACTTGAAATTGCTAAAAAGCTGTGTGAAAAAATACCGTATTGCATCAGAAAGCTATGAACTTGTGGTCAGTGGCAAAGCGAGGAATATCATTCGGGCAGGAGCCAAATCAAGGCCGGTCTGACTTTAGGCAAAAGGTTTTTTGGGCCCTTTTATATTTGTATAAATTTTTATTTTAAAGTATATAATTTTTTTTTTTGTATATTAGAATGCAAAAAAGAGTTAAAACAAATAAAAAACAAACATGAAAAATGCTGCTGTGTTACGGTTGAAAAATAAATTAAAATTGAAGGTGCGGCTGAGGAAAAAAAAGAAGGAAGCTGCCTCATTTACTCCCTTTACACCTGACCTGATTAAAATTATAGAACCCGGCCTCCAAACATATGTATCTCTCATCGCACAGGGTCCCTTCAACCACCACTTTTTTAATTACACAAACAGACCCTCCCTTTTACACTAACGCACAAAGGCCCGTGTACTCTGCAAAATTTTACCATAAGTCCAGGTGGGGCCATGGCCTCCACATCGCTCCGCCCCTGCTTGTGGTGTTGGTTGAAGGACTGTTGGCAAAAGACGATTAAGTAACACACCAGCTTCAAAAACAATTTTTTTTTCTTGAAGTCAAAGCAGTATTATCACTAATTTAAATTAAAAAATGATAACCCGTATAAATGTTAAATATAATAATTTTATGCGTGAAAATTCATACCCTATTAAATATATGTTTAATAGTCTTTTTATTATAAATAAGTTATTAGCATATGTCCATATTAACATAACCTTTAAATTAGCCACATCAAAAGAAAAAATCCTAAGTTCAAGGAGAGGATCTTCTAACCAAATAATAAGATCATTTACAGCCTTATCGAATTTTGCAAGTGCGTGGGCAACATAATTCCCAGCTTGCTTAACAAATGAAAAACTTAACACTCGACAAAGTTTGCTCATTCTATAACATATGTTACAGCCATACCGCCCGATAGGAGTGGTGTTGCAAACTCAAATATTGAACGATAGAACTGTACCAATCAAACCGAACTGAAAAAAAATCTGAACAAAGAAACTGGACAGAACCAAACTAAACCAAATCATTTCATATGTGACTCGAAAATAATATTATTTGACTATCTAAAATTTTATATTTCTAAAATTTACAAGATCTAAGTAAGAAATCGACTTTTTAAACTATCATGAATATTGAAGTTATATTATAAATAAAAGAGTTAATATTTTTTTATCAAAAATAAATATGAGTACGTATAGAGTTACTATTTTTTGACTAAAACAAATGTTGTCTTACTATTGATTTATTTTAAAAATATATATATATAAACCAAACTAAAATCGAGAAAAGTTTAGTTGGGGTTAACTGTTTTAACCAACATTATATTTTTTATGTTCTATTTTTGATTTTCTAAATTATACGCATGTGTAGGAAAGAAAGTTGTAACAAGAAAAATAAAAAAGCTAAATGATACTAATGCAATCCAAATTAAAAGAATATATTAATTTGCACTCAAAATATATTTTTTCGACACTTTGCTCCCTATATATACAAATTATATCAATTTATCTCAATGCTATATTTCCTTCCATTTTTCAAAACCTTCGACCACTTGAGAAGAAGAACTTCACACAAAGCAAAAAAGAGGAAAACATGGTACTATTTCACCATTAGGGTTTTAGATTGAACTCCACGCAATGGATTTTGTGATAGAAATAAAGAATGAATTTTATGGTAAAAAGTAAAAATGAATTTTTGTTATAGTAAGTAAGAATGAAAAATGAATTTTATGATAATAAATAGGAAGTAATGATGGATTTTGTCATATTTTGATAGTTTTGATGTAGTGAGGATAAATATGGTATATTAAATATGATATATTGATGCAACAATTCGTTCACGTGGTCAGAGGTTTTAAAAAATGGTCGAAATTAACAAATTAAAATAAATTAATATAATTTATATATATAAGGTTTAAAGTATAAAGTATTAAAAAAATATTTGATATATAAATTAATACATTTTTTTTTTAATTTATGGTAGATCAATATCCTTTAGTCAAATAAAAATAAAGATGGACATGTACCTCATATCTCCTTTCCTGTTTCCTGGCACTGAAAGAAAGCTAAAGGAGCGGTAGCCTCCGCGCACACCAAAAAAAGAAAAAAGAAAAAAAGGGAGGGAGCAATAATGGCCAATTTTCTGATGCAACTCCAAGTCCCCAAGAATTTCACTAACTTCACCGTTTTCGCTTCCTCTAATGGTACTCTCTCTCTCTCTCTATATATATATATATACATATATTTCTCTATATATATGATCTTAAATTGATGATATTCAGGAGGAGCTACTCCAAGTGTACGTCCTCAATCAGGGTCAGGAGGTCCAATTATTCTGGAACTTCCCCTCGATAAAATTCGAAGACCCCTTATGCGTACCAGAACTAATGATCCACAGAAAGTCAAGGATTTGATGGATAGCATCAGCCAAATCGGTCTTCAAGTACCCGTAATTAACCACCTACCCATATATATTCCTTCATTGTTATATATATATATTGTTATGATTATTTTTCGCTATTGTTTAGATGTTTGAATTTCTGTTGGTTTCTACTATAATAATTCAGTTCAATTATACTACTCTATGGTATTATTATTATTCCTACTATTGTTAAATTGCAAACGAAAGAAACTGATAATACTCTCTCTGCCTCATATTTACAAGTCTATTCAACATTAAGAGGTAGAAATTATGTTTTTTTCCTCACCTCTTAGTGCTAAATTGGATTATATTCAACATTCAACGTTAATAGACAAGTCATGTTCAGAATGTTTAATTAAATATCAATTTTCTTTTATTCCAATAGTGCCCCTATCTAGTGTTGAATGCTTGATGTAGCATTCAACATTCAGTTTTCAGGGCTTAGATTGACCAAACTCACAACAATTTCCTTTATTCTTGACCTTTCAAGTTATAGTGCCTTTTTCCCCTATAACGTGTGAAAGTCAAACAGTGATTCTTTATCTGGGATGGAGAGAGTTAACTTGAAGGGTTTTTTTTTCCCCCCAAATATATTGTTCTATAAGATTAATTCTATTTGGTTCTCGATATGTATGAATTTAATGTTAATTGGGGCCACTAGCCACTATGAAATGCTTCCTGTCAAGGTGAACCATCTGTTTTCCTTTCATTGAATCATTATTAGGACTACGAACTTTGTCTTCTTGGCTGTCATAACTTATATTTGAAAAAGCTATTAAGCTTGTTACTTTCACTGTACTGTTGCAACGAGTGAACTTCAACTCGATGCAAATCGAGAACTTCAACTCAATGCAGTTGAAATCGTCTCATCTTCCTCCAAATTGTTGACATCACGAAGTACTACCCAAGAATTCCTCCCATTATATAATTTAGAACTGGACAACTTGGAAAGTGGACTGGTATAATATTCTATTGTTCCCAGCGCCCTTTATCTTCATTCTTAAAAGCTCTTCTACTCCTCACACCCTAAACTCCTTGAAATGCAAAAGGGAAATGAAGCTTATAAGCCAAGATCATTTCCTTCCTCATATTGTTCTTCCTTGAAAGGCTTTTAATAGGAAGGACTAGTGACCACACATAGCACATCAGTTGACCACACCTGCCAGTGCCTACTACGGTCCAAACGGGGCACATGCAACAGCTTGCCATAACACTAGGGTTGTTTTTAAAGAGACCAATGCCAGTGCAAAGTCGCTCTCAATCTCAAAAACTTTGTATTAATATATAGCAAAAGAGGATTGTTGGAGAACCTGATTTCATGTGATGCTCTAGGAGATCTGGACAACCGAGATAACAAAATTGGCAAAAAGGCTTGTATCATGTTCAATCTTAAGAGCCTGGGTAAAAAAAGGCCCATCGGTAAAGCCAAATGTTAATGAAGGATTAACATAATTAATACCTAAGTACCTAACTATATGTAGTCGATGTGTAAGCCTTACTTGAACTGGAAAAAGAAAAAGCTAAACAAGGAAAGCATTGAAAGGATCTGATTGAATGAGGGAGGGAAGGAATTTACTTTTTATCTGGGTTCTCCCTCAAGGTTTTTTTTATATTTGTTTTGACTCACTCTTTCTGTGTACCACTATACTGTTCTATACCATTCAGTGGCACCTGACCCCATGATACTAATTCACATCGAAATTTATATTTTATTGTCGGGTAATACATGCAGATTGATGTCCTCGAGGTTGATGGAGTTTACTATGGTAAGTTTGTGCCCATTCACAACTTCCTTTTGAAATTATAAAGTAGTAATGTGTTTTACATTCAAATTCTCTCTGCTCCAAGAAAGATTTGCTAGTTGACAATCAAAATTTTCAAGATAAGGCGAATCTTCATGTATTAAGAGTCCTGTTTGTAAAATCAATATCACCAAATTTCAAGAAATTATATTATGATTCTTTATTTTGGACGGAGGGAGTACTTCACATAATTACCACAGAAAGTAAAATTTAAAAAAAGAAGAAAAACTATGAATTCAGTAGACTTGATGTAACTGTTATCTATTCATGACTTCGTGGGAAGATACACTATTCAAGTGGTTTATGTTTAACTTTTTAATCCTGGTTGTTGTATTACTCCAGGTTTTTCAGGTTGTCACCGGTATGAAGCACACCAACACCTAGGTCTGCCAACAATCCGTTGCAAAGTTCGACGAGGAACGAAAGAAACTTTGAGGTAAATGCTATTAGCACTGTTGTTTTTCATCTCTCTTGACCCCCTCCACCCCCAGGTAGTGCAATGGGGAGGTCCTTGACTTATATGTGGGATCAGTGAACCTAAAACAATAAAGCTAACCATTTTGTGGGAGGATCCTGGTTGTTACATATGGTATCAAAGGGTGACAAAGTCCACAGTCATGTGGATGTGTGGTAATTGTGTGTTCTGCAAGTGAGGCTGACAACGAACTGGATTCGTTGGTGTGTGGCCCCAACCTGATGAGAATGTCAGGGGCAGGGCTTTAACTGGGGAGTTTGTAATGAACCACAACTCGGAGTTTGTAATGAACCACAACTCACATCGGTACTGGGTAGTGCAATGGGGAGGTTCTTACTTATATGTGGGTTCAATGACCTGGGTTGTTACTCCTGTTCGCCAGAAGAAAGAAAAAAAAAACCCTGATCAGATGAATGATTTTGTGTTTCTATTGTATTTTTGTCGTCTTGCAGGCATCACCTCCGTTAACTCAAGGCACCCATGAATGCAGTTGAGATAAGCAACCGTATCATATCATAGCTATCATAACCTTTATATATTTGTGTATGGTGCTTATGAACGCTTGGTGTGTTATTATTTATGTATATAAAAAATGCTTAGATGGAAGCTTTATTAGTATGACTTGCCATAAATTTGTGTGTTGCAGTCAATAAAATGCAGATATAGACTTCTATTATTTTCTCTTGGCAAATGGAACATTAAGATTAGAGAGGGCGTGGTATATGCTGAAAGAAACTAGGATACAGGGAGGAAAGTAGGAGTTTTTATCAGTCATAGGTAGGTGGAGTTGGTTGTATGGATTTTTGCTCTTGGGTCCTGTCGGGTCAAAACAAAATGGTAAATTTGTGTAAGCATCTCTAGCGGGTCAACCCATTAATTACTGAACCTGTTACGGCTAAACTCAAGCGCTCACTGTTTTTCTTTTCTTCAAAAGGTCTCTTACAAAGAAGGATCAATGACCACACATACATGGCCATGTTAGTGCACCTCACCTAAGCTACGTGGAATGAACACCTATAGTGTAAACCTATCAGCACCTGCTGCAGCCACATTGAGGCACAATATAATTTACCTGCCCACAACGCTAGGCTCGTTAAGTTTGCCAAAAAAATAGTATTAGCAGCACTAAAATTGTCCCCTTTAGAAAGTTGAGGATAGAATTATTTTGTGTAAGGAGAGGATAAAAACAAAGAGAATACTTGCTCTTTAGGACAATTTGCAGACCAATTTATTTAATTCCGCAATCACTGATGAACCGAGTCAAAATGGTGTGTGCCGAAACAATATCGTGACACGATACAGTTAAATATCATTATTTTAGTGAATCACCGATATTTCGCTGAAACCGCACCACGTCGCCAAAACCAATATGATACGAACCGAGTTGACTCGGCACCAGTGAAAAAAAAAAGGATGTAACTAGATTATTTAGTTGTCACGAGTAATCTAGTGGCTATGATCCTCATTCGCAAAACAATCAATACATTAATGATCAATTGCAGAGTTTAAACTTAGGCCAACACTATTACGGTAGACATGGATACAACTATGACTATGATAGTCGTAGATATAGCATCGCGAAATATGTAGTTATGGTTTTGGCCTTGGTTATGGAGGTTATGCATAAGATTATGTGAGTAATGGAGGATCAAATAGTAGTATTATACCTCGTGGTACTAGAGGAGAACCATAGCCATCTTAATACATATTAAGCAATGAGACATAAATTCTCTCTCTAACTATGTTCTCTCCAGTAAACATGTAAGCAACCCGACAAAGCTCTTCTCACTCTACACCTCTTTATTAGCCTCCATCATGCCCATGTTCGATCGAATAGTACCCCAACAACTTCGGTCCTATCTATTCTCCATCTTCAACCACTTCTTTACAACTCCAGCTTGCCCTAAACAAATCCGGCTCTAGCAACAACCAAATATACAAAGTTGCGAGACCTACCTCCGACCCAAGATCGGATTGTCAAACAAATGCATCAAACTAAGCAAACCCCATAAACAAAAGCACTTTATGTTCATCAAAATAATGAAAGATGAATCAATCATTAACTACTTTGAAAACATCGAGCTCAAGTAGAAGTCTTGCGAGCTCGAAAAAACCATCCTAAGATAGAGACTCTATCACGAGCTTAGCTTTAACAATAAGCTTAGGGAATCTCAGACGTAGTAAAGGGGAGAGAGAAAGTTATTAAGCTTTTTATCCCCTCGTAAATAAAGGGGGGAGTGAAAGCGGATGGGACCCAGTTGATCTAGGACATGGAATGACGTTCGAGAAATTGGCTATGGAGCCGGAGCAAAAGCGCACTATAAAAGACAATATTGAGAAGTGTGTAAGGAAGTAAGACTTTTACAAGGGGGTGGGGAAGGCATGGAAATGTGGGTACTTGTTTGGTTTGCCTGGTACCGGTAAATCGAGCTTGATTGTTGCAATGGTGAATTACCTCAAGTTTGATGTTTTTGATTTGGAGCTTACTAATGTTCATGGAAGTATGGGTTTTAAGATGACGTTGTTTGTAACTAATAGGTTTATACTTGTTATTGAGGATATAGCTTGTAGCTTATAGATAAAAAATAAACGCAATTCTCGACGTGGGGATTTTGACTTTGGGTTAGCACTTAATGTTGTTTTTATGTAGGGTTTTTGCAGGGCTGATTATGAGGGTGCGCGAAGCAGGCAATCACAAAGGGCTTTATATATCTCAAAAATGGCTCTGGGCTTCTGTTGAATGAGAAATGCTACTCATTCCAAAAAATTTCCAAAAGTTTACATTTAAACCATACATTTACATTTGATTATGGGAGAGAGAGTGATTAGTTGCGTTTAAACTTGCTTTTGGGTTACGTGTTTGAGGTTTTTTTGGGCTTAGTAGCATTGCTCTCATGGAATTATGGTTAATGCCATTGAATCATTGGGTCGTGTTTTGATCAAATTAAACTCATTTCACAGTTGACACTATACGGTATACTAAATATGACAAGACAGACTATAGTCAAGCTGTGGAGATGGGCGAATTATAGTCTTCACTACTAACCATAAAGAACAGCTTCACCTGACGTTGTTACGCCCAGGTCGTACGGACATGCACATTCACATGTCTTATTACACTTTCCACGACTTTAAGACCTCAACTTCCGACTATCTTGAAATCGAGGATGACCATTAACTCTCTAAACATATTGAAACCCTAATTGAGACAATAAAAGTCACTTCTGCAAAGATCGCTAAGGAACTTATGAAAAGCCAAGAAGCTGACGTTTTCCTCGAAGGACTCATCAAGCTTCTTGAGCAAAGAGAGATTGTTTGATTATTACATGGAAAAGAAAAAATAAAAACTTAATTTAGTTAACAAGTTGAAAAATAAGTTGAGTCATGCTATGAGTAAATGTCTTATATTATTCATAACTTTTTGTGAAATTTTTTGTTCCTCAAATGCCAAAGAAAATTCATTCATGGAAAAAGTAACAAAGTAAAAAGACATTTCTCTAGATATTTTTAACTTATTTTCTAACTTCTCACAAAAATCAACTATTTTATTTTTATTTTCTAGGTAATCAAATGCACCCTAAATAAATATAAACCTAATAAACTAAGATAGGGAACTATCATTTGACACGTCGGATAAAAATGCTAAATAAGATATAAAACACTAAATTAAATAATACTATCTTTGAATGTGAGATTATTTAATCCAATAGGATAAACCATCAAGTCCAGATAATTTATTCATTATTTTATTATATTCAGAGTTGCGATAAACATAAGTTAAGAAATAAAGAATTTGAATTTTGAAAAATGTCATGTCTGCATTAGTGTGGTATGATAAATTAATAAACATTTCATAATTTAATGAGAAAAATTGATGATGAAAGAACAAAGACATTTTACTAAAGACTAATTAATTGTATAAGCACGTCACCTTTTTAATTATGGCGCATTTAATTAGAGTAAATTTTAACTTGTACCATGCTCATTTACTATTATTAAGGGTACACACTTTAATATATAATAAGACTTATTTAAACTTACAACAAAAATATCGGAGACACTTTTTTCTGTCTCCCATGAGGCAAATTATTGTGTGCGTAATATATGCATGCATCAAATAGACACTGCGTGATTATACAAAGTTTAAACCTATCTTTAATACCTTGAAAAAACATGATTATATATAACGGAGAAGACCTATTAAACATACAATGTGTGTATATATATATAATACAAGCATTATATATGTGTTTACAAAAATAAACAAAGTAAACATGAAATTTGTAAAATAAATTAATTTTTTTAATTTCGGTAAACTTACTTCGCATTGTACCAATGAAGAATGTTGCATTGTTCTTGGATTTAAATGGCACTGAAAAATATAGAACATCGTCAAGTGAATTTAAGGGGGGTGCATTGATGGATAAGATAGATTGGAAATTATTAGTTAGGGTTTTTTAAATAAATGGTGTGCCCTTATTAAAGTAATAAAATTCAAAATTTAACTTAATGAGATGTGTCCCTACCATTAACTTTTACTAAAAATTGTTCCATGTATAATAATACGATTTAAGTTTTTCTAGAAAGGGAGGTATTAAAATCATAATTGTTTCCCTACTTTTTTTAAAAAAAAAAAAAGAAGAAGAAAGAAATTAATAATTACGCGATATGCTATGAAAACTTTTGCGTAGATTTCTATTAAATTATATTTCTCTTGTCAAAAGGTATTCGCCCTAAATAAAGAATTAATCTTGTAACAGAGTGATAATACTAATTAGTTTTAGAATTGGAATCCAATTTGTTGTGAAATTATTCGTAAAGTTCAGAGTCCCATTTACGGGAGTTGAGCGTATCTGCAATTTAACACTTTTGAGGTTGTAACTTTCAACTTAAAATATTTTAATATTTCAATTTGAGATCAATAAGTTTGTGTAGTATCTTTTGCCAAAAAAAAAGTGTGTGTATCTTTCTATATTATAAATACTATATATATATATATATATATATAAGCAAGAGTTATTTCAACTATTTGAAATTGTGTCAATCATTTTGATTTACAATTTTATCCCAAAGATCTTTTCAATATAAAAATTTTGCTTATAGCGGAGTTCGAATCATTAATTGGCCCTTAATAAACATAAAGGGGCACTTAATCATTGGACTATGCATATTATTATTAAAATTCTTTTCCCTGACAAACAAAGCCAACAAAAAGCAGGCAGATTTTATTGTTCAAATTATATCGTGCACACAAGGTGTGTGTAAGGTAAATCTAGTATATCTAAGTGAGGTGTATTCATTAATTTGTAAACATAATACTTATATAACTTTGTAAGCTCATATCAAAAAGTTGGCACACTATAAATCTAAATAAAATTTATCCATATATTTTTTACATAAAAGCTACTAATATGTGTGAATTTATATTAGCAAGAAAACTATTTTAGACTTTGGATTCACTCACAATGAGAAGTTTTAAGTAAATTGATTTTATGAAGGATAAAATAGATGATGAATAACAGATTTTTTGCTTATAGGTAAGTTCCTCTAAGAATTTGCACACCTTTCTAGTAGTACATTTTATTTGTATCTGTGTATTAACTAGGTAATAGCAATTGAAGAAGATACAAGTTACTAGCTTTTCTTCTATTATCTATTGCCACAAATTCAGTACCCTTTCCATAAGCTTTCTCATTTCTATTTATATGTGTAGAATTAGAGTTACAAAATATTTATTAGGGTAGCGCAGGTGTCCTCATTTCACTTTACAGTTGTCCTCATTTCACTGGTCATGACCGTCATTTCAGCGAAACTGCATGCCCATTTCGGCGGCTAGCACAGGTGTCCTATTTTAATTGGTGGAAATAACCATATCGACATTTGTGATAACCCAATTGTGCTAACTGTACTCTGCAATCGCAATTATACACGGCTGGTTACGTTGGACAGGATCGTTCCGCTCTAGACCTTCCCAATTTCGATCTTCAATCTTTTATTAGGCTTTGCCCAATACTTTCGACCACTAAATTGCCATTTTTGTTCTCCCTCATGGACCAATTGAGCATAAAATCATATATTCGTTGTTCCAAATAATTAAAAAAGGAATCCTTTATATCAATCCGCCAAACAAAAATCATAAATTTATATAAACGCATTGATGGCAAAACTGAAAGATGTAATGAACAAGAATTAGACTTAATTTGGGAGTACTGTTACGGGTGTGATCTTCAAATCCAACTTCTTCCACATCCTCACGGGTGAGTTCTTCTCTCTTTATTTTTTTTAATTGCCAGACTATTCTTGATATTGATCTTCTACTGAACTAAAATAATCATGGGTCCTTCTCACTCGCTTGATCAAATTTGCAATGCAATTCGAACCAAAGATTTGGCCGGCAGGCCAGAGAAACAAAAAAAATTAAGTACTTACGCGCCAAAAACTGAAAATCATATCTAATAGAAGAAAAGAAAGCGAAAAAAAAAGAAACTAGAGAAGAGACTGAGAAAAAAGTGCTGTAAAAATATTGTAAAGATGGTGACAGATATAGAAGAGAAATACATGGTGTTACAGCGTTGCAAAGAGAGAATTCAGAAAATTTTGGAAGAAAGAGAAATAGAAAATTAAACTTGAGCTAAATACTAGTACGAGACTATGAGTAATGATATGCATACAAACTTTTTGGAAGAAAGAGGAATATATAATCCCTCTCACATTCAATTTTTTTTGCTACAAGCAATTCGACTTTTAATCATTGCACCTATGTCTTACCATTTTTTCAATTAACACTTTATTTTTGGTGAATGGAATAAATAAAAAACTTGTGAGATCAAAAACAAAAAATTGGGCTAGTAAGTAATTTAGCAAACGGCGTGAGCTTAGTTAAAATCAAGTTCAATCTATTGGGTTAAAACCAAATTTTCTATATAATCAATATGTTAATTAATGATGATTCAAACCCGATGTGTATAGTCTCATTTTAACTAATATTTCATATGAATACATGATAGTTTCTCATAATTTTTAAATAATAACATAACAATGGAAAAATAAAAAAATGTTATAGAACAAAATTAAATAGCCCTACGTAGTAACTTAAATTGAAAAGTTGAAGCCCTAGGATCCCAATACATGCCAATTTCATCATCAACATTCAAATATCTATCCTTAAACAAATCCATGCAAGCCAACATATAGTCATCATTAGGCAACATCTCGAAGGAAACGGCGTCGTTTCGGTACCTTTTAGGACTTGTTTCTTCAGTTACATCCCACACTATGACATTCACTTTGTGCCCTAATACCACCCTATTAGCCATGCAAAGTGTCCAATACCGAAAAATGTGCTCGAACGCATCAAAAAAGGGGAAAATGAATTTTCCGGTGACCACCTCGTAGTGGGTTAGGGTTTTCTTGAGCTGCCACGGGGATTGGTAGTCGATGGATGGTGGATGATAGATGTCGCGGATCTCAAGGAGGATTCGCGTGCATTGAAATTGGGTGTTGTTGGCTTTGCATGATAACTCTTCTGATTTTGTTGGCATGAAGTTGTAGTAAAATGTTTTCTTCATGATGGAGAGGAGTGGGAAAAAAGATAGGCTTAGGGTTTGGATTTATAGGGAGGGTGGTTGTTTCTTTGGTTGTGGATAGTGAGAAAATGTGAGTAAACATGTAGGGAAAGGAATATTTATGTTTCTGTTTTGTAGGGGGGGAGTTGAAAATTAATTGTTGTATAATAGTAATAATAATAATAATAATAATGGAAAGTCTGAACATTTTTTTGTAATGAGAATTTTTTGGAGATAAATTATGACTGATTATGGTTGTAGATTTATTGTGGTGATTGTACGTTTGTGATTTAAGGTAAATTTGGATACTGAGAATTGAAATTGTTTATGATCATGTAGGGATGGCAGGGGGTGTGATATTTCTTTTATAATTGAGAATAATTTTTTTTAACTTGGATTTATCTTCTCTCCTATGTTTCCAGTTGGAAACTAATTTTCTTTCCTTTTTTTTCCTTCTAGATTGCCTATTCATTAAATTTCCTTCCAAATCTAGCCATTAAATTCTCAAACCATAAGAAGTGTGATATTTAAAGATCAATCGTTATCTTCTCAAAGATACTAAAGCCTTAAATGTGACAATTAATTATTGTACCATTTACAGCCTTTGTTGTTTCCATACATATTTTCTTTATTATCTTTCCTTAATTTTACGCAATGCTATATTGATTGCTGATAATGAATGCATTAATAGTTGTACATTTCCAGATTAAAAAAAAAAAACATCAATTTATTAGTGTTTTGTTTTGTAATTGAGCTAAATATACATGCCTACAACAAAATTACATCTATAAAATTCTTATGCTCCGCATCATAAAAAAAAAAATCAAGAAAGAAGTGGTTATGTTGAGCAATTTTTTATCCTAAACAATGAACAATCTAGGCAACTGATAGTTTAGATTCCAGCTTGAACTGATAGCAACTAAAAGAGAGGCACACGTTCATGCCAATACCGTTGTAATTGGGATGAAAAATTTAAGCAATGGCGCATTCTTCAAATTAATCTCTACCACACTTGAACAACAAGATTAATGAAGAAACCGTAACAACAAAAATGTTAGTTGTACATAAATTTTAGGCTAAAAGACTAAAAAGTACAACGAATATTACACTTTTTTTACAAAATGAACAACATATATTTTTTTCTTCAACACTTTTGACATCAGACGTGGTTGCCAGTGGCTATATATTAGAAAAAAAAAAAAACATTTAACTTCCATTTATTCGCACGTGCAGTGCACGTGAGGCTGCATAAAGACCCCCAAAAAAAAAACCCAAGTCCCAAATCACATTACAAGAGAGCTTCAGATCGTTGGAGGGAAAAGGTGAAAAACCATAAGTCCCAAATCGCAGAAGCACAATCAACTGATCAAGCAATAGTTGAAGTGCATTGCAAATTCCAATTAACTGTTACAGGGTTGAATTTGTTTGTAAACTAGCGTTGTATTTTACATAATTATTTTATACAAAATTTAAATTTAAAAGATTATTGTAAACTAAAAATTTTATAAATTGTGTAAATTTTACACAAAATAAATTTGTACATTATTATTGGAGATAATTTATAAAATTTATTTTTCACTTTAAAGTTAATCAATGACAAGTTAGCATAAAAAGATGCACATATATACGGTTAACAATTAACTAGACTAGTTTCATCGCTCCAATTTTATTTTTATGAAAGATAGCGTAAACAAAATGTACGCTAGTAAAAGAATCTTTAAAAAATCAATTTCAACAACCATTTTTTAAATATCCATTTTTTTTAAGTACCCGTGCTAATTAATTAAAGCACCCTAACATATATAAAAAATTTATTTACATAGTAAGATAATTAACAAAATTTCTTAAATATAGTAAGATGAATATTTATTACCACTGCACACTTCAATAACATAATTAAAACATTTAGGGGCTTGTTTTATTCGAATTTTAAATCAGTTTCGGAATTCTACATATCATTCTAAAAGCATTCCGATATTTGGTCCCGATTTTGGGAAAGGAATGCATCAGGAATGGAATATTTCTTCAAAGTTATCCCTCTTAAATGGATGGGAATAGAAAACTAATCTAGCTATTCTCTTTGAATTTTTACTTAGCAAGACAACTTCTTCTTTTTTCATTTATATTCTTTTTAAAAGAAAAAAAAAATTGTTATTAAACTTTTTATTATTAATATTACATACAACGATTTTTCACAGATCTTAACAAAAAAAATCTGAATTTTACTTTTGTAAAATTATTAGGACTTGTCTTCTAATTTTATAAAATGAAGAATATTTTGGTAATTCACACGTATTTCATTCATACTTCTGTTTGAACCAAATATAGAGAAATAATTCAACATTTCAAAAAAGAATAATTCATGTCCAAACCAAATATTGACAAGGTATTTTAGATGCTAAGAGAAAAGCTTTTCAGGAATGTAAGATACTCACTACATTCCTAAAACTCAAACAAAAAAAGCCCTTAACTTAAAAAAGCGAGTTCAGTACATGCTTTGCTATTGTTAATGTTTTTTTGATAATGATATTAACATTCCACAAAAGTATTATAACATTTCAAAATCATTTTTAGTGACAAAATGGTATCTCAAAAGATTAATATAAAATATCACTAAAAATAAGTTTAAAAGTGTTAAAATACTTTTATGCAATGCTAATAGCATTACCCTAGCTTGTTTTTTCCTTCATGGATGGTGGACTGGTTAGCCACAAAATGGAGTATTGGAGTTCCTTGATCGTGATGGTTGACCACAAAATGGATGGTGCTTGAGTTGATTTTCTAGGGAGCATATAGCAGCACCCCAAACAAAATAAATGATAATCAACCCACAAAATAAATGATAATCAACCCACAAACAAAATTAATAATATATATATATATAGAACACAGGCTGCATAAACAATCTATAGACTTACATAATTCATTCTTGGGTAGTAGCCAAATTGGTAGCAGCTGTATAGTAATTAAGTGGCGCGGGGTGATTAGATTTTTTTATTTTTTTTGGAAGGGAACGGTGTAATCAGTTCAAACCCGCATACGTGATATACTTTTGCTTATATTTATATTTCCGCGACCAAATTTCTTATTAGCCTAGTGACTGAAATTTATTTACTCATATTAGAGTTTAGTTTTGCCGTCAATTTACGTATTCAGCAACTTAAAATAATTTAGTTTAATACTTAGTTTATCTAGTAATTTTGTGGGTACAAAAATTAATTCATATATATAAATAAAATGGAATGACTATTAACACTGTATATAAGCTTTTTAGCACTCTAATATATATTATTATTTGCAATGGATTTTAAAGTAGTAACTAAATTATTTAGAGTGACAATAGCCATACCCTAAATATAAGGTTATAAATTTAATTTAATTCTTAAGATACATAGTAATAATATAGTTAATTTTTGACAATTTTGTTGAGTTAAGCTTTTCTTAAGAAACTTTTTGCAACCGTCTCTAGTACTATAAATTCCTGGACCTGCTACTAGATATGATATTATATAGATGATATATTGGACTAGTCCGTATTGTTTTTTGGAGCCACCAAAGTCAAATAATGAGGCTATTTGATTGCTTTGTCCCAAAAAATATGGAAAGTTGTTTTGTTGTTCCCTTGCTTGTTCCCTTGATATTTTCCTTTGGGTTAATATATAGAAAAGAGAAGTTGAAGTAGAATATGTAGAGAAGAATTGCAGAGGAGAATTGGCAGCTCTCTCTCTACGGAGAGAGAGATGAAATTTGGATTTGATTTCCTCCATTTGAAGAATTTGCAAGTTGAAATTTGTAAGAAGAAAATTTGTGTATCGAAAGGTACAATTTGCTAACTCAATATTGAGTTGATGGGTTTTGTTTTTTGTATGAAAAATTATTGTATTTTTCATTTGAGTGTTCTTGGTAGAACATTTTGTAACTCATATTGTATTTGTACATTTGAATATATTGAGGAAGGAATGTCTGTGGACTAGGGGCGATTCGCCGATACCACGTATATCGTTGTTGTCTTCTTATTGTTCTTGTTTTTTCTTCTCCATCTTTGTATGGTTGCCTTCTTTGTTAATTAGTGATCTGTAGCATAAGCATAGAATCACAACAATTTAGTATCAGAGGAGAAGGTTTTGGCAGATCTAGATATTTGGATTTTGGTGGAGAAAAGTTCTATTTTCTCACCAGAAGTTGTTTAAATCTTTGAATACAAAGATGGCAGAAAATTTGGATGGGCTTGAAAAAAAGATGCATTGGGGTGGAGTTGAAGATGAAGAAGATGGAATGATTTTTGGCTGCAAAAGTTGTTTTGTTTGATTGGCAAGAAAAGATGCATTCCCGTGGAGTTGAAGATGAAGAAGATTGAAGGATTTTTTGGCTGCAAAAGTTGTTTTGTTTGGTTGGCAAGAAAATTGCCAAAGTTGTTTGGAAATTATTTGCCAAGGTGGAGATTATTGTTTTTTGGAGCCACCAAAGTCAAATAATGAGGCTATTTGATTGCTTTGTCCCAAAAAATATGGAAAGTTGTTTTGTTGTGCCCTTGCTTGTTTCCTTGATATTTTCCTTTGGCTTAATATATAGAAAAGAGAAGTTGAAGTAGAATATGTAGAGAAGAATTGCAGAGGAGAATTGGCAGCTCTCTCTATACGGAGAGAGAGATGAAATTTGGATTTGATTTCCTCCATTTGAAGAATTTGAAAGTTGAAATTTGTAAGAAGAAAATTTGTGTATCGAAAGGTACAATTTGCTAACTCAATATTGGGTTGATGGGTTTTGTTTTTTGTATGAAAAATTATTGTATTTTTCATTTGAGTGTTCTTGGTAGAACATTTTGTAACCCATATTGTATTTGTACATTCGAATATATTGAGGAAGGAATGTCTGTGGACTGGGGGCGATTCGCCGATACCACGTATATCGTTGTTGTCTTCTTATTGTTCTTGTTTTTTCTTCTCCATCTTTGTATGGTTGCCTTCTTTGTTAATTAGTGATATGTAGCATAAGCATAGAATCGCAATAGTCCGGTCCAAGGCAACATCAATGTAAGTTTACAGTCGATTCTCTCTATCCACATTTACATTCTCACTATATCTATTTTCTCTTTAAAAAAATAAAAAAATTGAACAATCTTTTATATTTAAAGCATGTTGCTTGTAATATACCTACATTCATTCTTTGATTAATTCGAATCATGCAATAGCGGGGCCGGGGTCATCCTAAATCATGCAGGTCATCTTGACGCTCTCTACCGACACCACCATTATCTGGAGCACTGCACCACCATGATGGGCAAGAGCCTCAGCAGCAGCAGCCACAGCCACAGCCCGAGCAACAAGTACGTGTTATCCTTGTGATTTCAAAATCGGACTTCTTCTTTTTTTAAAAAAAAATAAAATAAATAAGGGAGGTCTAAGTCTCTCCCATAATCCTACAAACAAAGAAAAAACCCCCACCCACCCCCCATGAGTCGAACCCTTGACCTTAAGACAAAGGTGGAGGTTGCCTACCAATACTATTTTCACAATTAAACTTCATGCCAACATTAAGGTGTTATGCTTTACGGAACATCTGTTTTGGGTTTTAAAAATAGGAATTTCAAGCATTACTCATAAGAGAGATTTGAGAATCTAACGAAATATTGGTGGAAGTATCTTATCCGTTATTAATTTGGATGCTATACATTGAACGATTCGAATGAAAAATGGAAATCCCCTGCCCTTGATACTATTTGGAAAAAATGGGTATAAAACCATTTTACCAAGCCATTTTGAGGAGTGGAATCTTATACTGAACTGTGGAATGTATTATAGATTTGTGTTTTTTTTTGTTAATACATTGAAATTATATATTTATTTGCTTAAAATGGTTATGAGTGTCCGAGTGAATGAGAAATTATTATTTAAAATAAACTCCTTAAAATGAAAAAAATAATAAAATAATAGAAAAATGGGAGTCCCACGTAGGAACCATGTTAAAAATTGATAGGTTTATAATGAATAAACTCTTATTAGTTTATCGAGCATACAGAGAAGTAAGGCTGTTGTTTTGCCCGGGGAGTTCAGATCACACGAGGAATCATGTAACTTACGTGCAAATTCGAATGTCAGCCCAAAAAGCCCATTCACGTAGGGTTTTATTTTGCAGCCGGACCTATTTTTTCCTTCCTCCGTTACATACAATTCTGTTTGCCCAAAAAGCCCATTCGTGCGGCCTATTTTTTCCTTCTTCCGTCACAAACAATTCTGTCGGCCCAAAAACCCATTAACGCGGGGCTTTGTTTTGCACCAAGACCTTTTTTTTACTTCTTGCTTTACAAACAATTCATGTGGAGCTTTGTTTCATACCCGGGCCTGTTCCTTCCTACTTACATTACGAACAGTTTGATTTTCAAACATTTGTAATAGGCACTTTGTTGCAATTGATTGCCATCGACCAAATCGTTTTTATTCAATTGATTGTTTTTAACGCTTTTGTATTAATTGAAAGCAAAAATACCCACGCTTCTCATGAATGGTATGAATTGGTGATATTCAATTCTTCTCTCATTCTATAAAAAAAAAAAAAAAAAAAAAGCACACAGCTACCACGAAATTCTCATTTCCTTCCTCTAGCTCTAGGTTCGGTGATAGGGTTCAAGAACACTTCAGTTCATAAGAGAGCAACACCTTAGTACAAAGGTAAAAGGTAGATACTCTTATACCTTTTTATTTTAGGAAACAGATACTGTTAGCAACATCAAAGCACTCAGCTAAGGCGGTGTGCTTTACTAACAGAAACTAGTCTCACTATATATATGTACCAAAAATCAATATTACACAATTGTTTTGACCTAATATAGATCCACTATAGGCATGAAACTTGTTATTATATTCGGAATTCAACAAAACTCACTTATTAATAATTTTAAGTACCATTATTTTAATAAATGCAATAGTTAATCAATATTTTTTAACTAATTGTAGATTAATCCAACGTGTTTAAATAATTTTGACAATTTTCAATATTCCTAGTTTAAGGAATTAAGGGTGATATAATTACCGCGGATTTTTAGGTGCTCTAATGATATTTTTTCTTCTAATATATAGTAATAATTGGATGGGTTCCTTCTTTTCTTTTTGGAAAAAAAAGAAATAAAGATTAAATATATATGCAGAGGAAAATGTCCCTACCCAATGTGCAGTAAATTATATATATGCCATGGTAACATATAGAGCAATATTAATTTATGTTGTTTTGTATATATGGAAATACTTTTGTTAGAGAATTTTTTATTTTAAAAACAATAAAGACCGTCCATTTCGAGAGATAAAATGAAGAATTTTTTCATGAAACTTTGTATGGATAATCTCTATAATGAGTATATTATTTCCATCATATTTCATTAAAAGCAAAAAAAAAAAAAAAAAACTCAGCTTACTAGTTGATAATACGATCATATGAAATTTCAACGGACGAAAATAAACATATTTATCACATTTTCATCACACATATTTGTGGTTTGAATGTTTTGATGAAATTTTGAGGAGATGAGCCAATCATTATAAAGATCATCTTCACTTTTTTTAATGAAAAAATTTATCTATTTATCTCTCAAAATAAATGACCCTTATTGTTCTTTAAAAAAATAAAAAAATCTTGCAAGATAATTTCCATTTGTATATAACTGTAGTTTCCATTATATTCTTTCGTATATAAATGACAAAGTTTCCGGTATTCTCCTCTCAACCATTAATTCATAATAAGAATACAAAATATTTAACCATGATTGTGTTTTGAATTTTAACTACTTAAATGAAAAGGTAAGTGCATAATCCAACTCTTACACACCCTTACGTAATGACATATGTCAAGTAGCTTAAAAAATATTCTAAAAGTTGTAATTCAAATGAATTTGAACCGCACATTTATATTAGAATTTGAAAGAGAGATCCAAAGAAGAATGATAGTGATTAGCATGAGTGGGTTTAAGGGGAAGGCAGACAAGATAGACTGCAGCCTGCTCCAAGTTTTTTTTTTTTTTTTTTTTTTCAATATTAGTTAGAATACTAATATAAAAATGGTTCAATTAAATACATATATAACCTATGCAAAGGCCAATGTATATGTAATAGTTCAAATAGTAAAGTGCCTCCGTGTAATAGTAGAGGGTTGTTGGTTTGAATCCTCCATCCTTTTTTAAGCTTTTACATTTTTTTGACCTCCTCTATCACTTGTCTCATTTTGCCTTTTTATGTTTTCTCTTTTTTTTCCCTTTTCAAACCTTTCTTGCCTTTTTGTAAAATAATAATAATAATAATAACAACAATAAATAAATAAATTCCTTATGCCATTTTTATTTTGTGCATTTATGATTAACCTTATATATTAATTTAACTTTGTGATTAATTTTAATTAAATATTGATAATGCTAAGTTTACATGTTGAATATTTTTAATAACGGAAAATTTGAGATAAAATTTTGCTTTCTACTTATTAACATATCATTAAAAAAATTATTTATTATTACTATTGACCAAACAACAATTCAAAAACATTTTAGCATAGAGAGCTAGTACTCAAAAAAAATCTTAACGAGTGACAAAACAATGGCAAATAAGCAATTTAGTAATAGAATACTCATTAATTTTTAAACTCCCGACGCTAAAATTTTCACTAGTTTTTAAGTTCAACCTCGTTCATTTAAAATTGGCTCGTATCTTTCTGCACCAGACCAAACCATCCTTACAAGAATCGTGGATCCGTCCAAGTGTTCATTACCAGAACTCTGCCTATATTGGTCTTGGCACAAGTAAAATGCAAAACCAACTTATTAAAATACTCATTCCTAAGGCCTAGGTCAAACATTTGGGGCAACGAATTGAAAGAAAGAAAGAAAAAGACCAAGTTAACTTTTTATCAAAGAATTTTAGAAAAAGAAGAATTCAAGCAAGCAGCTCCTCAGACTTCCTTCAAAAATGAATGGACTAACAAGATAATAACTCCTTTCTAATTCCTCAAATTGTTTCATACCATCCATCTTCTTTGATATTCAAGTACAAGTACACATATTCCTTGTTAACATTACATCGACTATCCAACTATCGTAAACACCAGACTGGAAATATTTTTATCAAAAAAATGAAAAAAGAACCAAATGCTCGGGGAACACTTGTGTCTTCTCTTGTCAACCAAACCAAGTAACATGCATACAAATTCTTCCATCTGAAAAACCCGTTTGGCATCTCGTTAAGGGCGGTGTTTGCCTTCATCTCAAACCCACATGAAGCCAACTCAAAAAGGCAAGCTAGATGGTCAAAAATCCATAGCATTTGCCAAACGCAACTTACTAATCTTGCTTTTATGTGTTTGTGTCTATCAACATGTTATTCCAGGAACCTGAGGAATGAGCGGCTCAGGTGTCTTTGTTTTCTCCACCAATACGGCTTGAGTTGTTAAGACTATACCAGCAATTGAGGCAGCGTTTTGAAGGGCGCACCTTGAAACCCGACAAGGATCAATCACACCAACAGCTAGGAGGTCCTCGTATTTGCCCGACATTGCATTGTAGCCAATTTGCCACTCACTAGCCTTAATCTTCTCTACTACTAAAGTTCCATCCACTCCTGCATTTCTCGCAATTGATTTTGCCGGAGCAATAAGTGCCTGAAATTTTTATTACACAAATCTGTAAGTTTGCAGTCAATTATCCAAATCATTTAGCTTTTCTGTAATGAAAAAAGTTTAATAAATTTTCCATGAGACAGAATGCCACTGACCAGTAAATTTGTACAAGTATAAATACCAAAAGGATAAAGGACATTATTAGACTTTGAATGGGCCAAGTTAAAACACAATATCATTTCAAGCTAATAACATTCATTAGCCTGTCATGCAAAAAAGATCTGACCAAACACAGCACTGTGACTCTGTGAGGAAATAAAGGATCAATTTGTGTATACGCAAATGGGATTAGGCTGTGTTGAATTGGTAGACTTAACACAACATTTGGATAGGAGTGAGAATTTTCACCTTGGCGAAATAAATGGTAAATAATATTTTCACCTGTTTTAGATAAACTTTTGCTTCCTATAAAATCATAAATAAATGCACACCCTATAATTGTGTAATCTTACACAAAAACAAGTGAACAAAGTTCAAGGTCGATTGCTTGAAAGTATGGATGTATATATATATATCATGATTTCACTTTTGACCCAGGTGAAAACTATTTCACATCAAACCAAACAGGCCTTTAAAGTTAAGAAAACATGCGGGTGTGTTTGGGTGGGGTGGACCATACCATTGCTACAATGTCAGCACCAATGCGTTCATCTGGATCTTCCAACAACTCCTTTATAATGGGAATTTGTTCCAAAAGATGTACAAAGGCGGCTCCACCACCAGGTAGTATACCTTCATCCATGGCAGAAAAAGTAGCGAGTTTTGCATCCTCGGTTCTTAGCTTTCGATCTTCAAGTTCTATCTCAGTGTGTGCTCCTACCTAAACCACAGTCAAATTGCTTCATATAAGATACTTTGGAACTAAAAAGAGGAGATAAAACGAAATTGCTTTGCCATAACTTTCAAATATTATATTCTAAATCTTAAAATTTGAGAAAGTTAACAAACTTCATAATTTTGTCACCCACTTCAAATAACTTACTCCCCCCGTCCCATATTACGAGTCCAGTTCTCTTTCTGAAACATAATCAGTGCACCAAATCTGACAATAGTAACCAAGTTTTGTCACCATTGATGACAAAACTTATAGTGCGCTGTTGTTTCAATGTCATTATCGGCCCTTCCTACGGGTGGGTTCCCCCACCAACCTAGTGACACACGAACCATGCCCCTAACCTTATAGTGGTTGATCACTCCATCCATCTCAAACACCTCCACAAGAAATAGCTTGATCGACAAAGGGGAAAGAAGAGGGGACATTTTCATCATGATTAACCATCTTCAGAAGGTTCAGAATTAGAAGTGAACGTCCCAGCACCATCACCAACTGCATTAACATCTAGCTGGTTCCATCAACCTAATCCAGAGATGGAAGGTAGAGCAACCCAATCAAAGATAGCCAGTGAGACCTACTCCTACTCTCGGGCTTGTTTGGGGAGAGAAGCACATAATAATACATATGAATATATATATATAATAGTTTAAAGTGGATAATTGCAAAAGTTTAGCAGACCTTAATAATAGCTATGCCACCACACAGTTTTGCTATTCTTTCAGAGAGCTTCTCCTTACGAAATTTATTCTCAGTTTCAGCAAGGTCCTTCTTTATTTGCAAAACTCTTGCTTCGATTTCCGGACTCATAGACGGGTCGGCAACAATGGTTGTAGAATTATGTGTTATGGTTACTTTCCGTGCAATACCGAGCTGATCAGAAGTTGCACCTGCTAGAGTTAGGCCCATATCTCCGCAGAGAAAATCAGCACCTGATTACAAGAAAAAATTATATTATACACTAGCATTTAAAATCCCTTTTTTCTTCACTTTGCCCCCCATTATATATGCGAAATTGGACTTATCCCCCGTTTTCATAATCATTATACTTTGCCTAATGATTATGAAAATAGGAGAGTTAAGTCTAATTTCGCCACTAAGAACAGGGCTAAAGTAAAAAATCTCCTGAAAGTCATTAACATATGGAAGCTACATAATTTTTGTTGTCTTTGTTAGCTCCTAACATTGTCCTAAAAGAACGCTAGAAGGGCGATAGGAGGCACTTATTTTTTATTTATTTGACTTTCTAAGCACAATACTACAAATAAATCAATCCACTTTACTTCTTAGAAAGGCATAGTAGTTCGGCAACCAAGCATTTCCCATATCAAACACAAAGAAAATACACTTGCAATACCAAGTAACTACAATGGTGGAATTGGGGTCGGGTCCAAGCATACAAGAAAACAGGGCGGGATCATGCTATTCAAGGTAAAACCCGCCTTGGATCGGGTCTTCGTCGGGTTGGCTAATTTTTTATGCTGGCCAGGTTCACCTTGGACAACCCCCCCCCCCTATTGCCATTCCTATGAGGTATAAAAAAGGGTGGTGCCAAGTCTATTTCGACCAAAATGGGAGGTACGCAAGTCAAATCACCGGGTTTTTTTTTTTGGTTTTTTTATGGGATAAAGAATAATCCTATCTTAACATTTCTTTGTAAAAATTAGAACAGAGCATGTAGATTCACCTGTCATAAGGGCAATATCTTGCAAGAGAGATTTCTTCCCTTCTAAAACTCCTGGGCATCTAACAACGGCAACATTTAGTACGCCTTTCATTTTATTTACCATTAGTGTTTCGAACACTTCTACTGCAATATCCTCAGCAATAATAAGAAGCGGGCGGCTCAATTGGGTAGTCTTTTCTAGCAAAGGAACAATCTCTCTGACACTTAATATCTTTTGATCGGTTACTAGAACTCTGGCGTCATCAAATTCCACGATAGATTTGTTCTCGTTTGTGATGAACTGGGGTGACATATATCCTTTGTCGATCTGTAGGGAAAGAATTCCTGAATGGAAATCAAGAAATACTAAAATAAAAGAAAGGGGAAGATGATTACATAGATGAGGGAATAAAAATGGACTTCCAGCAAAGCAGTATATGGCACCTACCCAAATTCAGGAGAGGTCATTTCAAGTCTCATCCAGGATTGGGGGGGATTTTCATTATTATTGTAGTAAAGGGAAGATTTAGACATTCCCTTATTTTCCAAAAAGAAAGGACTTCTAACAAAGCAGTATATAGTTGGATCCAATGAATAAAGGGTTTTTTGTGTCCCAAAATACAAAATGATTGTATTATATTAACTTCAAATCAAACCTGGACAATGTATTAGATAGATTTTTTGACTTTTGATGAATTTAGTTGATTATTAGATTCATTTATTTTCTTAAAAGTTAGAAAAATGATACTCAATACAAATGTACATTTAAATGCAGAAAAAAAAAACAATTAAGAAAAGAAATATATAATGATTGTATTTTATGGACAACTAGACACCCACCAAGCCCATTTACACTTGGAAGTACACTTGCTAATTTATATATGTGGATTTAAAACACTGACCAGCGCCCTCTGACACGTCACTTGGTTTATTAATTTGGTCGGTTAAGTTGGTACATCGTACATGTATCATTATTCATTGAAAGTAAGAAATGAATATTTGCAGACCAACTGACAAATAAGACCATCCTTGCAAAATAGACACAGCTTCACAGATATTTGCAAGTTGGCCGCACTTCAACATGATCTATATTGATGTAAAATGAAATTTAATACCTTGGCTGAACAATAATGTTCACTATCTTCAAAGTTTTTAAGTCCATAAGCAATACAATATGAATTACCTTCATTCCTTCTTCAACAATCACACAAGTTTCAGATGATGAGGAAGATTCAATTGAGATCACTCCATCAGGCCCAATCTTCTTTATAGCTTCAGCAATTAAACTCCCAATAAAGTCATCATTTCCAGCAGCAATTGAAGCTACAGCTGGAAAATAAAAAAGAACAAATGTTAAAGATTTTTTGAATGAAGCTTTAGGGCCCGTCTGATTCGGGGTCAGATATTTGTCACCTACGTAAAAGAAAATTGCAAAAAGTAGATCAGACCTATTTCAGATTAATTTTGTGTCTCACAGTTGCTATATAATTATGAATAATTACCAAACCTATGGGTCTGTTGATAAAAAGTTGAAAATTGAAAACACTACTAATTTTTATGAGAAGTTGGGAAAAAAAATACAAGGGATTTTTGTGAGAAGTTCTCCATCATTTTCTTAGTTTCCATGGAAATTTTTTCTCACCCACCACCCAAAGAATTTTATTCAATCGAAAACCCAACAAGTAATAGAAAATTTCACCAAATCACTTATCTCTTTTTCAACTTTTCCTAAAAATTAGTAGTGTTTTCAATCATTTTCCAACTTTTTTATCAAACAGTCCCAGTAATAATGCAATTTTAAATGAAAACAGTTAAGACAATGGTAAAAAGGTCAAAATTATTTAATCTCAAAACCAAATCTGCCCTATGTATAATTAGAAATATTACCTTTTATATCCTCCATTCCATTTACAGGAACACTCATCTTCTTCAAGGCTTTGACCAGTTCTTTTACAGTCTTCTCCATTCCTTTCTTTAAAGAAACGGGATTAGCCCCAAAAGCAACAGCCAACAACCCAGATTTAATCATTTCTCGAGCAAAAATGATTGCAGTAGTAGTACCATCACCAGCTAAATCATTTGTCTTAGTTGCAACCTTTAAAGAGAGAGAAAGATTAAAATCACATAGTTGGGGTTATTCATAAGTGCATAAAAAAGAACTATCTGGCTAGATTGAGAGACCTCTTGGATTAGAACTGCGCCTGCATTTTCAATTGTATCTGAAAGCTCTATTGCTTTGGCAATTGTAACGCCATCATTAATTACTTTAAGTTTCCCAGATTCCAAAAGAACAACATTGCGCCCTGTGGGATTTAAGATAACCCAATTTAACATTTTTTTAAAATAAGTCGTACAATAATATGAAGGCAATCGATACTCGAGAATCCAAACCACCTGGATCAAAATGGTTTTGATGTTACAGGACCCGGTATTATGGCTTTAGGCCTTATCGAACCTTCAGATTTATTCTTATATTGTGCGGTGCAAAAGCACAATTCAACAAGTCCACTTCCCATTTCCCAATATACGTGTGGGCGTGTGTAAGCTTTACTCATGAGTAGAACACCAGTAACTCTACTGGTAATCTATGGAAAATTAGCCATGTTTGCGGTATTAAAATATTAAAAGAACCTTTGACACCTTTTGAGGCCATATCCAATAAGTGGGTTGATTTTGATGAGATTATATTAAAGGGCATAACAAATCATTGTCAAAAGATTTGAATGATCTTTGCTCAAAACCCATTCCCTTGATCAAGTTGCTCTTAGTTGATTGTCTTAGAGAGAGCATTCTAAGAAAATTTTGAATATAGGGAATACATTTACAGCTCTTAAATAATTTAAGTTGTCAAGAGGATCAGAAGTAAATTCCAGTATCATCTATGCTTTAAAAAAAAATATTATTGGAAAAACACATACCCACCTATTATAGAGAGCTAAAATGTTCAACATTAAGTCCTAAATTTTCATAAGTATAGATACGAGTACAAGTACACCCAGAGTAATAGTGGCTCCTCGCAAAAACAGTTCACAACTAAGAATCCAGAAGGTACAAGCGATTGTATCATCAATTTCTTTGGGAGAACCGCGGAAATCACTATTGTGTATTTGTGTTTGACAATAGCAAATTCATATTCAAATTTACCTGAGCTACTCAACACACAAATTGCCTTAAAGACATGGTATGAGAATTTCAACAGGATATGGCTTCCATCTCATTATACAGCAAATAATTTTAGGCTCTCTCCTTATTTTGTGGTAGGGGAGGGACAATGCACGCATAAGCAAACTGAGAATTGCAGAAAAGAAAATAAATTGTAAACTATAAGCTAAAAACCCATTGAAACCCAATAGAATACCCAAGGTCCCATTTCATTTGTAGCTCCATTGTAGGGAATTTGATTTCACTCAAATATTACTAGAGCATTGCAAATTCATATATGACACAGGAAAATGGGTCCCGAAGGAACCAGATTGCTTGGTGGCGAGAAAACTGAATGGATTCAAAATAAATGTAAGAATTCATACTTCCCCCGTGAGATTTTTAGCAATAGTTCTCATAATAACAATAATTCGCATTAAAAAGTAACATCATAAACTTTAAATTCAAAAAAATTGCCATTAACCCCAGTTAAAAATTTATCTAATTAATATAACAAAGATACTATCTAGAGTGCTTCTACATGGACATATTTATCTAACAGTACATAGTGACGACAATTTGGGGATTACTCATTGGCTATAATGGATTGTGATAAGGATGTGCCTTATATGGACCTTACCTTCAAACCAATACATGGTAGCCACATTAGACAATGTCAGTTTTTTCTGTCAAACGAATATACCCCTCTAGAATTGTTGGCCTATTTAACTTTCACATATTGTCCGACGCCCTAATTACAACATTATCATAGATTGGTACACTGATTACGTCCAAAAAAGGGAAAAGTGATTCTTAAACTGGGCAACTTCTATTGTGCATTTGGTATCTTGATTATGTCCAAAAGTAAACTTGGCTCTCAATTTCGGCCATTCCATAAATAAAAAGGAAAGGGTAACTCTTACATTAGTATCATATTTCATAAAAAAATTGAACATATCCAGGACCCAGAACTTCAATTTGTCATAGAATTATGATCACTACCAAAACATCAAATTTCATAAATGTATTAAACCTATCAAGAACCCAGAACTTCAATTAATCATATAATTATGATTAGAACTAAAGTAAAAAAATAATGCCAAGGGGGTGAGGGGAACAAATAACATATGAAGAAAGAAAGTAACAAAACAAGTACCTTTAGGACCAATGGTGACAGAAACAGCGTCAGCAAGTTTATCAATCCCTGATAACAAACCCTCTCTGCATTCTCTATCGAAAGATATCCTCTTTGCCCCTGCTTTCACCACTAACCTCTTCAATTTCTGGTTGTTTCTCCATAACCCACAACTACTTTGCTTTCCATTGAGCTCCTTTGAATCAATCAAATGAACATGAAATTCAAAACAAAGAAGAAGGATTATAGTTGATTGAAAGCCGAAATACAAAAAAAAAAAAAATTGTTGAAGAGGAAGAAAGAGATGGTGATAACATACAGAGAAAGCAGCAGCAAATTTTGGAGGAAATAATAGGGATGATGAGGAGAACGAAACAGACATCTCCAATTCCAATTCCAAGCAGAAAATTGGCACTTTCTTTATTATTGGGTGGGGTGAGGGGGTTAGGGAGTGAAGACGAGGAAGGTTTTCTAGGGGTTTTAGCCCTTTTAGGGCCACAGGATCGGACGAGTCTCAGTTACCGACTTAACTCACTCTCGGAACTCGGGTTCTCGACCCGTGGGGTGAGTCCATGTAACGTTTTTGAAAAGAATTTGTAAATGCAAATCCAATGATTTAACCATTGAGATTGAATTGCAGCATTTACTGTTATACGTTAGATTTAGCAGCAGAAATGTACGCGCTAATTTGTTATATTAGAGAGACATTTCCTTTACTTACGGTTGACGCTTAACTATGATTTAGGCTTTATAAAAGAGGGTCGCAGTGAATTTTATATTTAATTAGCAATGAAAAGTATGGTATTTATCATAATTATTTTATTATATTCACCAATTAAATACAATGATCACCATGATCCTCTTAAAAGAAGAGTCCACAAAGTTTTACTAACTTAACCCTACACTTTCCTTTTTCCTTTTGTTTTTTTTATAATAAAAAGTTTAGATAATTGGAAGGCTGATAAATCAAGATACGTTACAAAGACGCAGTTAACATTTAGGTCATTTTCAATGGTCTTTTTTACTCAAATAAAACTTTTTCGTTGAAATAAAAAAAAAATTAAAATATCTCTCTAATGTTCTTTTCTTTTAGAGTTTCCATGCTAGTTAGCAACTTAGAATTTTCTAAGTTTTTAATGTGACTTAACACAATTTGATTTGATAATATGAAACTAATTAGTTCTCTCTTCTTAAAGAGGAGAAAATATTTAATACATCTATTATAATAACACATGTTATCGAGTAACCAATCAAATTGCAAGAAATCAATGACACATATTATCACTTTCCTGCAATTTAATTAATAAGTAATAACATGTCTCATTATAACCATTGTATTAAATATTTCTCCCTAAATAGATTCTATATATATATATATATATATATATATATATTATTAAAACCCATATTTACATATGAAATTATTGCATTTTTAAATTTTATTAAAAAATTGAAGAGAGAGAGAAAGCTATGTTGCATTGTAAAATAGTTGTGTATAAAATGAGAGTGTATTTTACACAACTATTTTATACAAATTTTTATTTTAAAAGATTATTGAAGACAAATAAAAATTATAAATTGTATAAATTTTATACAAAACAAAGATATAAAAAAAGTTTGGAGCTGTACTACATCCACTCGTTTTTTCTTTCTAGAATTTCGTTAAGTTTGACTTTGAATAACATTATTCTAAAATTCGAACTTTTATAATATTCATATTTTCACCTTTTTATTTTAAAATCTCACAAATACATAGTAAATTGAGTTCGTTTATTAATATTCAAACAATGTTTCCTCAAAACATTATTCGTGAAAATTATAGACTAATCGATTTGTATAATGTGACGTCACATTTTTATTAATAGTAAGGATAACCGACCATTGTCAAACCATTAAGGCCTCGTTTGATTCGGGTATTACAAAGTGGGATGAGATTATTAATACCACTTTTTTTATAATACCTTGTTTAATTCGCACAAATATGCTGGGATTACTAATACCGGTACTAACTTAATACCACTCTTTGTGCTATAATTTAATACCAGGGGGGAGGTGGTATTATTTATCCAGGATTAATAAAAATGAACCATATATTTTCAAAAATGCCATTACTACTACTATATTATTATTATTTAAAAAAAAATTAATTTTTTTTTCAAATTTTTTTTTAAACTTTCTTTTTTTAAAAAAAAATTTAATTTTTTTTTTTAACAAATTTTTTTTAAAATTTTTTTTTTTTTTTAAAAAAAATTGTTAGTCCAAAATATAATTCCGTATACAAGTTACAGAACCAAACATGGTATTAATATTAGCATGAGATATCCCAGTATTAATACTACATTAATCAAACAGGGTATTGGTATTAAATTAATACCATGATTAATAGTCCAGTACTATTAATACTGGTATTATTAATCCCACTGATCCTAATACCTGAATTAAACGAGGCCTAAGGGTGGTACTGTCAAAGCATATATCTCTATTTATCAAAACAATTTACAACTAAAAGTATATAGTATAATTTACGAAAACAATATTATGCTTCGAAAAAGAGTTACATTAATAATATAAGTACTCTTTATTAAAGGAATAAAAGGCGAATTTTTTTACTTTTTTTGGAGATGCTTTAACTTGACAAACAATAAAATGTGTGCACAAACTTGCCCAAATTTGAGTCTCACAAACTTGCTAAATATAACTCAATTAAAAAAGGCATAAAAGTGCAAGTAGCAACGCATAAAAGTGCAAAAATAAACAACATTTAAATTTAGAAATTGAAATTAAAGGAAGTATCATATCATGTGTGGTGAACAAATATGCTATATCTCGTATACGTTGTTTGATGGAGTGCTTTGTTCTTTTGATCAATAGAGTACTTAAATTAAAGTATACCTTTAGAACCCGTGTATACAATATTTCGTGAAGAATACAATAACTTACTATACAAAATATGTATCAGCTAATGAATTAAACACATTTCAACTGAATCAATCAAAGACCCAGTTTCTTATCAATCGAATGGTTTAATATGGAAAAAAAAAAATTATAAAAAATTTATAATATTTACATTATTAGTGTACTCCCAAGCTTCAGTGTTTTTGCACTTGTTTTATTACTCCAATCATTGAATGATTGTATATGAACCAAACTTGTGCATCCAAATGAATAGCATGCAACAACAAAGTCTGAAACAGCAATCGAATTTCAGAACTTCATCTAATTTCTAATTGTTACCATTGCGCAATGGGTAAAATGCAATCGGTAAAATTAAACGCAAACCATGGAGAAATATTCCGAACCTAAAATTAAATAAAACATTCAAACATCGAAATTTCCGGTCACATGAAAGAAAGGGAATGCAGTGGCAACAAACAAGAACTTGTGAAAAGGACTTTCCTTCGCATTATATTTGCTAGGATTCGCTAGTGCTTCGCGTCTTCTTCTTCGCAGAACTTTGAGTACTTCTCTGAGTCCATTAAGTTTTTCAATTCATCGGCTTCGCTTACCTCCACCTTTATAATCCACCCCTTTTCATATGGGCTTCCGTTAACCTAAAATGAGAAAATATTCATTAAAAAACGCATAAATAGAAGATCAAGTACAAACCTTTTCTTGGTGGTAGTTCTTAGAATTTGAGGGAAAACATTTAAACTATTAATGTGACGACTCACCAAAAATATTAACTATAACACGCACAAATTGGACCACCAAAAGTTTGGACAGACATTTACCATAAAAAAAAAAAAAACACTTGTCCCAACAATTGCAACAGAAAATTAGAAAAAGTACAATTTTTTTATAAGAAGAAAAAGTATATCATCTCCCTATAGTATAAATAACTACTCAACTCAACTCAACAAAGCCTTGTCCCAACAATTGTTGGGGAGTTTATAGCCCGTTTAGAAGATACAAGATTTTAAAAGCATATACAAGTGGAATATTCAAAGAAGGCTTAAGGTTAGCTGTAATGCTACATTAGTAAAAAGCAAAAAACACAAATAATTCAAAGCATTAACATGATTTTGTTCCTACATAAGCATAATAAACCAATAAGAATAAGCAATCATATCAGAACAGAAATATACTGATAAGAAAGACAGTTGAACAGAAATATTAGTAAGGAAGCGAGGATGGAAATATACAATTACTATCAATAATAAGCAACCAGCGTCCAAAAAACATATTGAGTGGGTAGGCGGACAAGAGGCATCTATGTGGGGATTTTTTCAAAAAATTAATTGATGAATCATAAAGATAACCATTTGAAACCATTAAATCCCGTATCATGCTCCCTTAGAGTGAGTTAGAATAAATCTGGACTGTTAGTTCAAAATTACATGGTTCAAATTTTGACAAGTAGTTTCTGTCTGAATGAGTCCCCGCCAGAAGCAAACACTAGCTGCCAAAATCTAAGCAATCTAATTTTAAGCAAATGGTCCAGAGTTGGTAACCTACTCCAGCGTGCTTGAAATCACTCGGGAGGAGCCAGATCCTTCAATCGGACCTAACACTCCAAAGCAAAGTTTTTAGGATTTCGTATCAGGATATTGTAAAGATATCCATTTGAAATCATTCAATCCCAAATCAGGCTCCCTTAGAGTGAGTTGAATAAATCTGGAACGTTACTTTAATATTAGATGGTTCAGATTTTGACATGTAACTTCTATCTAAATGAGTCCTCACCATAGGCAAACACCTCACAATCTAAGCAATCCAATTCTAAAACAACAGCCCAGATTTACTACTCATGCCAGAGTAAGCTGGATCCTTCAATTGGACCTAATAATCCAAAGCCAATTTTTAGGGAGTTCATAGGCAAGGTAGCAGTGGGATTTTTGCGAAGACATCAAACAATTCAAAGCAATATTACAGTTTAGCCCTAGACTACTCACCAAACCAGGGGAGTCGTTTAGCTCTTCATTGACCTCAAGAACTTTCCCAGAAACAGGAGAAATTATATCACTAGTAGCTTTGACACTTTCAACAGCACCGAAACTGCTGCCCTGTTTTACAGGGGTGCCAATTTCGGGTAATTCAACATAAACAACATCTCCTAAATGATCCTGAGCATGGTCTGTAATGCCTACAGTAGCAGAACTACCATCTACTTTTACCCATTCGTGAGAGTCAGCATACTTTAGATCCTTCACAACTGCATTCAATCAAGAAGAAAATTAGTAGAACGAAAGAATTGGATCATCACTTGAATGGGGGTATTTGATTCAAATCGAATCACAAATTCAATACCACTCAATGACAGAGGTGTCCATTTGACCATTTCCAACTGAAAGATTAGGGAATATTTTATATAAAGAAAATAGTAAAAGCAGTAGCAAGACAAGGATTGTAATATACTACACCGGAGTTTAAGAATAATAATAAATCAAATATAAAACAATCTCAAGATACCCTATTTTGAATCAACTCTCTACTCCTCAAATGAATTAAAACAATATGGGGGAGAAATCCGTAAAAAAGGTTAGGGTTGTATGCCAGCCAACCACCAACTTCTTTCACCTTTTCAGTCAAGATCTACTCAAAGATCTTTCTCATTGTATTTTCCATCTTTTGCAACCCCCTTTTCAATCTTTCATTGAAGTGTTACTACGTGTATAGACGTATTACTAGACCGTATAAAAGTATTACTAAACAAAAAATCCATTTCCTTTCTATTTTGCAAATGTTGAGGTAGACATCTTTTCAAATGTGACAATTTCAAGCGTATGAGTAAACCCTCCATTCCACTTCCACTGAAAAGAATCAAAGGCTGAACAAATAAACAAATCAAAATGGTGGTAAATACTCCATCCAAATTAAAAGTCCAGCATTCCTTTTCAGAACGGCCCAAATCAAGTTCCATTTTCTTTTTAATCAAAAGTTCACCTATTCCTTTTCGGGATGGTCCAAATTAAGGGTCCAGTTTCCTTTTAATAAAAATGTATCAAATATCATGATTGAAAATAAGTTAACGTTCTTGATCATTAATTGCGTTGAAATTGTATTTCATTGAAAATTGCGAAAGATTAATTAAAAAAATTTAATCTGGGACAGAGGACTGAGGGAGTATACATATGAATATAAAATGCATACATGTATATATGTGCATATAAGGAGAGGGGCTAGGGGAAAGGCAACATCAGATTCCAGATATAAACACACAACAATCTACCATAAAGCATCCATACACAAACATCAAACATTCAAAATCACAGTGTCTCAAACCCCACCTAATCTCTTCATTTGATCAAGTAAAATAAAAACACAAAACCAATATAAAAAGGGCAGATCTTCACTTTTATAAACCAGATCAAGCATTTATTCGTATAACAAACACACGAAGGAGATTTATCAAACCGAAAAGCGCATCAATAGAAGCATAAACAAAGAAGGGAGGGAGTTATTAGATTAATTTATTTTACCAGAAGCAAAGCCTCTATTGAAGGTCGATATCCTGAGGTAAGAAGCAGCCCTAGATGCCCACAACCTTGATGCCATTTTTAATCACTCTGCCTCTCTCTCTCTCTCTGTGTGCGTGTTCTACTAATGTTTGGGTTGGTGGGTTTATGTAACGAGGTTTCATAGTGGGGAAAAAATATGTAATTTATAATGAATATAAATAAATAAAAATAATGATATTCTAAAATTATTTTTAGTTATAAAAAATATTTATAACTAATATAAAATAAATAAAAATAGTGATATTCTAAAATTATTTTTAGTTATGAAAAATGTCACAACAATTTATATAAAGTATTATTAAAAATAATTTTAAAATGTCAGTGTCAATTTACCTAATAAATAATAGTAAATAAGTAAATAGATAAAGAATAAATAAGGTGGTGGGTCAATGTGTCAACAAACACATTGAGCAGGAGTTGGTGAGTATTGCTTTTCTGCCTTGATGTACATAATGTAATGGACCGAATCTGGTAGAATTTATGGCATCTTATTTGTATTTTTCTGCAAAACCCACCAATAGATTTTGTTTTTTAAAAGACTTTGCCCCTGTTTGGTAGCTCTCTTTTTATTTTTTTTTCTACAAATTTTAAAAACTCAACTCACAAACATCTCTACTTTTACACTTCCCAAAAAAACTTTAACTTTACTTTCTCTCTCTAAAAAAACTTTTAAAACGCCATAACTTTAAATCCAAAAATTCAAAAATAATAAAAAATATATATTTGAAACCTACTCATCGAGATCTATAAAATAAGATCCATTGTGACTATTTTTTGAAATTTTTTATGCATTTTTTTCTTTGTTTGAAAAAAAATCAAACAAAACTAAATTCACTTTTCAAAAAACCAACTCTAACTCAAAACATTCAACCAAACACCACATTTTTAAAAACTTATCTAGAAAAAAAAAAAAGAGAGCTACCAAACAAGCCCTTTATATTCTATATATAAAATTGTAAAGACTCAAAATATTATGACTAATAAAAAATCCACTTATTATGTATACGGGTACCAGGGACGGAATTAAAGGGGACAGAGCGGGTTATAGTATAAGGTAAAATTTTAAAAAATTTACTAGCACTATTAAAAAAAATAAAAAAAATTAATATAAGTCCACCCCTTTGTTAAATTTTAGCTCATCCCTTAACACAGTTCAAATATTATAAGCTCATCAATTTATTTAACTCTCTTAAATTTATATAACTCATTATATGGTTATACTTTTAATTTTTTCTTTTATAATTTTTTTATCTATTACTATTAGCCCACCCCTCAAAAGAATCATGGTTCCGCCTCTAACGGGTACAATATTAATTCAACTTTGCCTTACTAGAAAAACCAGATAGTTATAAAAAATATCCACAGTAGTAAAATAATAAGAGAAAAATACTGCAAAAGTCACACACCGTAATTAGGGACGTACGTAAAAAAAAATTGAGGGAGTACAATATCAAAAGAAATTATATAATGATTTATAACTTTACATCGGTAATGTAATGAGGAGATCTTAATTGGCTTATATCTGAAAAATCTAAATTACACTTACACATTGTGCTAGTCATCCTAGAAGATGACATGGGTGGTTTCATATGGAAGCATAGGGAACCTAGGGCCAATATTATGTAGATGTGTAATAATCGTGTGTTCTGACGTTCACAAACTCCTCTCCCCCCCAAACTAGAGCTTTTTACTAAATCAAGTGCTATATATTTTGAGATGCGCCCACAGTTGTATTCTTAGGTTTGTCATTCCACAGTTGTACTTGGCTTTGTCAAAAATCATGTTTTATTTAGCAGTAAAATAAGCCAGTTGGGTAAAAAATACTCTACCAGTCTCAAATTAAAAGTTCCACATTTTTCTTCTAGACATCTCAAATTAAGATTCTCATTCCATTTACGGACAGAACAATAAATTAATTCTCTTAATAGAAAAATAAGTTTTAATATTTAACAAAAAATGATACTTTCTTAAGGAGTATAAAAATCAATAAGTGATAAGTTGAGCATTGTTAAATGCAATAATATTTATTGTTTAATATAGTATCAAATACATAATATTTTTAAGGGAAAAGTTCAAGTTATATTTAATGTAAAACAAAGAAGTTTTACACCTGTCAATAACTTTGTCTCAATTTTATAATTCGTTGATCTAGTTGTTGAATTAGATATATCAAAGGTGCGTGCAAAAAATTAAATTAATCGAAGATGTATAAGTCTCTCATCATAATCATGTTATATACTGAATTATAAACCTTAATTCATCGATCTAGCCATTGAATTAATTAATTCTAATATCTTAAAGATGCGCTCAAAAAATTAAATTAATTAGAGATGCAAAAGTCTCTCATCATAATCAAGTTATATACTGAATTATGAATTTTTAAAAAAAAATAAGTAAAAAAAATTATAGTGATTATATGGTTACAAATATTTGATTGATTTGAAACTTTGCATACTTGATAAACATAATATAAATAACTTATTTGATGGTGAAATTGATAAATTATGAATATGACCATATGAGAAAAAAATTATGAATTGATGTAAAAAAAATTAATCTTACATCGGTGTAATTTGAACCTTCTCCTATTTTTAATATAAAACAAATAAAAAAAAATTGACAGGGTACGACCGTACCCCCTCGGGCCTTAATACGTACGTCCCTAACCGTAATGTATGACATAAAACATATATTATATGATATTTTAAGAGAAAATGTGAAAAAATACCCCAAAAGTCACAATATTTGACGTGAGTCTTCCAAGTCACATTGTGTGACTCGAGGCATCAAAAGTCACAATGTATGTCGTTTGGTAACTTAGTTACACTTAATTTTACTCTTTTTTTCTATTACGTAATATTTTTTTACATCCATCAATCATTACGTATTGTTGTAAGATAAATTTAACTTATTTATCTTATCAATGTCAATCATTGTAAATACTCTAATAATTAGACAATTTCATAGAATTAAGTATGATTGGGGTTAAGTTAGTGAACTTTGTTAATTTGAAAAACAAACATTTGCTCCATTTATTTTACGTTTTTTTAAAAAAAAAAAAAATTCTTTGTATCAAAGTTTAACTATTGTTAGTCTAATTTTATATAGAATAGAGAAGTCAAAAAATTCAAAAGAGCAAAGATCTTGGGTCTGGTTAGTAAACTTATTTTTAGGTCGCGTATTACGTTCACGTGGACTTATGTTTTAAGGCAAACTTAATTATTATTTTATATTTTATATATTGACAAGTAAACTCTTGTGATTTTTTTCTATTTTTAGTGTGCATTATGTAAAGCTAAAACATAATTTTTTTATTATTATTTACTAGATCAATCAAATACACTATTTTATATTTTTCTTACTTTTAATACTTAATATTTTAAATAAAATCATAATAGACAGCAAATATTTTTGGGTACTTAATTATTAATATTGTTAAAGCAATTTTTTCTTTGCCATAGTATAGTATCACTTTAAAAAATTATACTATATATTTTTAATATTATATATTATATGAATTATAATTATAATTATTTTAACCATAATATCACCGATATATTTTTTCTTTTGATAGTCGAGACTCGTGCATATGCGCCAAGGTTAGGTTATTGCACGATAGGGTTTGGGTGCTAATATTGGTACCTTAAAAAATCATTGGTACGTAACACTCCCATAAAAAAACACACACACACACACACAAACAAAAACAAAAACTTTTCAATTATTGTTTCTATCCCATTTATATTAACTTAATACAAAAGTTAATTAAGCCACTAATAGTATAGTTAATCTTTAATTAATTAAACTACCTTACCAAAATTCATCCACCATTTTCAACCAACCAAGTTTTGTGAGATATTTTTGTTTGCACCAAAACAACTATCAAAATATCTATTTATATATATACTTGTATGTACATTATTTGACTAGTAATTTGTAGGTCATTTAAGTTGTTAAATATAATATTAGTCTTTTCTTTTTATTTATAAAAATTATTTAGTACGTTCTTTGTTGTCTCATATTTAAAAAAAAAACACTTTTCAATTATTGTTTCTATCCCATTTATATTAACTTAATACAAAAGTTAATTAAGCCACTAATAGTATAGTTAATCTTTAATTAATTAAACTACCTTACGAAAATTCATCCACCATTTTCAACCAACCAAGTTTTGTGAGATTTTTTTGTTTGCACCAAAACAACTATCAAAATATCTATTAATCGGTGCAACATAATTTCAATTTAAGTAACATTTGATCCAAAGCAAAATAAGTAAAACTTTAAGTTTGAGCATGAAGAAGGTTTACTTTGTAAGAATTAATTATTTAATTCTTGTGTGGCCCACATAATTAGCTCATTTTATTATTTGATGATTTATTAAATAAATAAATGAATTATTAGAATCGGCCAAGTCTTAAACTTTACGGTTAGTCGAGGATAATTACCTATTTAACTAATTGGAATAAATCTTTATTTGTTAGAGGTTAATAATAATTATTTCTAATTAGTTAAAGGTAAGTGACCACTAACCTACTTTGATTGAAAGTGGGAGTTACAGATAGATAGGAAATTGTGTCTTCTCTCTACCTATAATAATACGTAATATTCCATCAATTACGTATTATAAATTCGATACAACACAGAAAAGTATAGGCCAAGAGAGAGAATATGTTTCTAGTGTTTTGAGTTTTGCCTTAAAGAAGCATTAATAGATTCATCACTTTTGTATGGTTAAGGATTGAGATTAGTGAATCTTTCTAAATAAACTATATACGCAGAATCATGTTAATTCAAAATTTGTATGTTAATTTGCATAGATGCAAGAATGCTATCCGCAATTACGTTTTATTAAGATCTATGCAAAACTTAATTTACATACTCATTTCCCCGTAACCGAATTGCAAGTATGAACACTTGGTTGTGATCCGCCGAATAACACTAAACACACTTGGTTGCTCTCAACCGAATGAAAGTCCAGAAAATGTTTTTAGTATCATTTGGTTGAGAACAATCGAGTGTGTGTGTGTTTAGTATCATTCAGTTGAGAGCAACCAAGTGTATTTAGTGTCATTCAGTGGATCACAATTGAGTGTTCATGCATGCAACTTGGTTATGGGAAATCGAGTAACCCTTCTTCATGCATTAAAGAAATGTGATTGTGTTGTTTGTTTATATACTTATTATGTATGTTATAAAAATATATAAACTGAGAAGATTGAGATGGAGACGATTGAATAGAACAAATTGCAAGTTTTTGTGTGATAGAATTACAAGATCTATTCGATGTAGATGGTGATGGAGATGATTGAATATACACATTGTTCTTTTGTGTTTTATTTGAAAATGAGTACTATTTGTTAATGAAGTTAGGGTTAATTATTAATTATAATTAAATTTTAATATATATATATATATATATATTAGAAATTGTGAGTGGTATATGAAAAAGTGGGAGTGTTACCAATAAAAAAATTACACAAGTGAAAGTATTATTGAAAGTGAGAGTATTACTAAGATATTATAAGTGCGCCAATATCACTATCCTAAGAATTTCATTGTTTTGAAGGCAGTTATGTATTTGACGCAAATATAATCCACCACATGCTCTTACTAGTGAAGTGACATCAATTTCCCCAAACCTCTCTCTCCATTTCTAGTTTCTTTGCTTTGGAGTCTCGTTATATTCATTTTCCTCTTAAAGAAGCACCTTCCAATGATGTGCATTGATGTGCCTAAATTGTATTGTTGTTGTATTGTGCAACACAAATAAAACACACCCTCACGTGGAATTGATATTTTTTTTTTAAAGAAAAAAAAATGTTGGTGCAATGTTACATACATGTTTAAAATAATTATACATTTGATAATTAAAAAAATACAAATAGGATGACAATGTAGTTAAGAGGATGAAGTTGTTACAAAAAAATAAAATAGGATGACCGATTTATCAAAAAATGGGAAATAACTATCTAGATTATTCATCTAATGCACATGATATATGTACAACTTGTATAAAATGAAGAATTTATTTTAAGGGATCATTACCAAAAAGCCCTTCTGGCTTTGTATAGTCGATAAAAGAGTGAATTCTTACATTTTAATTCGAAATTTAGTATTTACAGAAAAGGATATAAAGAAACAAAAACAAATAAAATCCGAAACGAACTTTAAGAAAGGACATCGAGCTTGGCCAACATTTGAGACTTTTAAAACGTTATGCTAAATTTTAATTTTCTTCAGCAATAAGGAGAAAATAAGCTACAATCTATTGCACTTTTTACTCATTTTAAGTCAATCCACATAGTCAAACACAAAATTCAGAAAATCCATCTAATACATCAACTAAGCTCAATTTTAGTACGCGAAAAACGAAACATATCCATTTTCTCGACAACCAAACACCAACTGTACAATCCAATATAATCTTTCAAGATTACCTTAAATTCTGCAGAGGCTACATCAAAGCATACTTCAACCAAGCCAAACACGCCCTTAAACCGGCAGAGCGACCCTCATATCCTTATGCATTGTTCTAATCACACTAGTAACTTGTTCAACTTGTTCTTCACTTGAACAAGCCGAAAGAAGCACTTTGGCAGTTCCTCCATCCGGATAACACCCATCGTTTATCATTTCTTCGAATAACTCTAAGCATTTTACGTACATTTTCTTTCTCGAATACGCTCCAATACGAGAAGTCCACGTCACCACGTCCGGTTTCAAGTTTTTGGCGGGAAGAGATCTGAAGAGCCCTTCCATTTTCTCAAAGAATCCTGACCGTCCATATATATTGATCATGATGTTGTAGGTACTGATATCGGGTACGTAGGGCCCACTTTCCATCGCGTCTAAGACTTCTTCCATTTTCTCTAACTGGCCCACACGGCCGTATAGGTTCATCATACTGTTGAGAACAAAAGTATCGGGTTGAAGGTTGGATTTTTGCATCTGGCTCACAATTTCTTCGCATTTTGGCACATTGCCTACTTTGGAATAGGCCGATAAAAGCAACATGTGGGATTTCATTGTTGGAACTATTTGAAGTCGCTTCATTTCATCAAATACAGCTTGTGCATCTAAAAGTAAGATGAGACAGTTAAATTAACGGATAGATTTAGAAGTAATGAAACTTCATAAGTATGCTAATACCAGTAGTTTTGAGGTGCATCGGGTTCCTTTAGCTTGATATTGAAGAAATTTGGATTGTAAAAATTAGATGTTTCAGATTTTGAAGGATAGTTTCTGTCTAAATGAGTCCTCAACGGAGGGAAACACTGTCTATTAAAATCTGAGCCATCCAATTTTATATTTACTACTCTATTGTAGAGTCATTTGTTCAGTTGTCCTACAATGTGCAAGTGTTTTATTTTTATTATTTTAAAATCGAGCTTAGACAGTGTATGATGCCCATAAATGTTGAAAAAACACAACTAAGGTAAGATGCGCACTAAATCTAATGAGATATTTTTTTGTGACAATTAAACACCCTTTTATTGTTTAGGGAAATGCTATTATCAAAGCAATTTTGGCTATTGTAACAACAAATGTTGCATAAAATTCCTGTACACTTTTACCATAAGAAATTGCTCTGCTAGAAGCTATTTCTATTTCTGATTTGGCATACAACTCCCCTTGTTTTAGTTTCATCTCACTTTTATGTGGTGTGGTTAAAACGTAAGCATTCAAGATGATTTTGAGCCACTTTGGATGGTATTAAATTAAGAAAAAAAACTTAGTGTAATCAATGCTCAAGAATAAAATTTACTTACTATTCTGAGAATTGGTGCACTAGTTATGTCCGAAAAAGGAAAGGAGATCGTTAATCCTAGATGTCCTAAAAAGAAAAGGTGGGCTCTTAATTTCAGTTGCGAGAGAGTACTAAGTTATCCAGTGATCTGAATTACCTTCATGAAGACCAGCTCGTCCATATGCATCCACCATGATATTATATGAAGCTCTGTCCGGTTCACACCCCATATGCTGCATGAGCGAAAATATTTCCGCAGCACCATAAGGGAAACCTGCACGACTATAAGAAGAAGAAAAGGACAACCAACTTTGGGTTCATTTGTATTCAACACGAATAAGACATAAAGAAGTGATTCATTTTTTATATATGGGGGCATATATATAAAGTCCAAAGCTGCATGGCCAGCCCTAAGGGCATGAAGGGTCTTGGTTACAGTAAAAGTTTTATAACTTATGCGAGGGAGTCAATATTATATACAGTTGATTTGGATAAGGGCCCAAAAAGTTTGTTGTTCATGTGAAAGGCCCCAATTTTTAATTTTTGTACAAGGCCTTATATGTCTCAAGGTTGGCCGTGGTTGGCCTTGAGGATGTGCAGGGTGGATGACTGCACAAGGTCTTGCTTATAATAAAAGCTGTTATAAATAGTGACCTGTAAGCTTCCATGAGCGCATTATAAACATATACATCGGGCTCATGCCCAGCTTCTTGTAACTGCTCAAATATTTCTTCTGCTTTTTCACAAAGCCCATCTCTAGCAAATGCGTTCACTAGAGCTGTGTATGTGCAGATATTAGGTTCGCACTTTTGAGTTCTCATTTCATTGAACACTTTTAAGGCCATGTAGGATTGATTACGCTGCAAAGTGAAAAAAGAGACATAAACTTCTCGAGGAGGAAATGAATGCCCAAAATGATAGAAAACAATAATATATTAGAAGAGAAATACTAGTTATGAGAAGGGGGCTTTTGGTTGCCCACAAAAATGCAACGATTGTGTTGTTTTCTTTCTAAAACTGGCCTTAGACAATGCATTAGATGCATTTTTTGATTTCTAACGAATTTGATTACCATATGAATTAAGATAAAATCCCTTTACAAACAGTTGATAGGGGAGAGCTACCTCGATTTGGGTAACCACCTTCATTTCTTGATAAAAACATCAGTCTATTCCTTGACTAGAGTTAGAAGAATGAGAAAAATACAATCCTTGCATTTTTTCAGGATAATGCAAACACCCCTTTGGTATATATTTGCAGTTAAAGTTGATAGTTATTTATTGACTACTCATCCATCCTAAAGAGCCATACAAACTTTTATGTAGTGAGATCAGCTTGAACACAGACCCTAAAGTATTTGTATTTAAGTTTAATGCAATACATGCACTCACCTTCCCATATAAATTTATCAGCAATGTGTAGGTATCTGTAGATGGTTGGCATTGATCTTTCTTCATCCTTTGAAAGATTTCTAAAGCTTTTATTGAGTTTCTTCCCTTCAATAACCCATCAATGTAAGCATTATATACAACTGCACCTGCATAAAACTGAGGATCATTATAGTAGTATTTATGCCAAACTATAAGTGGATATAGAACAAAATGAATAAAAACCTACTTGGAGGAAGGCCATATTTTCTCATATCTGTAAAGATAGCTTCTGCTTTGTCTAGTAGTCCACATGTGCAATAAGCCCGTAAAAGGAGAGCATAAGTATCTTCAGTAGGGATGCAACGAGCTTCAAGAAGTCCTAAATAAGTAGTTTCTGCCTTCTTATAAAGCTTCTTATGCCCATAAGCATCAATAAGCAAATTGTAGCAAATGATATCAGGCCGGAAAGAGCTCTTGTACAATATCCATTCACACATCTGGCAAAGATTATCACAAGACTTGTATTCATAACGATCAGTAAAAATGTGAAAACTTCAAGTACTTTAGTCGGGAGTATTATAAATGTTAATGATTCAACGGCTAAAACCTAAAATAGAGTCAACCTGATGCCCAAACCCATGCCCCACTCACTAATGATTTTGTTGAGACTGTAATCTCACGTCAAGACTCAGGAATACAACAAGCCTTGCAACACAAAGTAAAAGGGTCATGGGCCACATCATCCATCGGCAAGTTGTTTTGGGTTTGAAGCTCTGACTCTAAAAACATACACACATGTGGATATATGTTCCGCTGAGAACAGTCCTCTTTTTAAGAAAAACAAGGAATGTCCATTTTGAGGGGTAAATGGATGCTTTTTTTCCACGAAACTTGATAGAGATGAAATGAAATTTTAATATATATGTTCATTTTCGGCTGTTGAAATTTTCAATGATCGTCTAACCTACCTCTAAATTGAATCTTTTGATGAAATTTGGTGGAGAATGGATATAAACTATACAGTTCTACTTTTTCTTAAAGAGAAGACCATCCTCTTTAGAGCGGGGCTGTATATGGATATATTTATGTATATGTCTATGTATATGTATATGCTTATATTATAAAAAAAAACTAGTATAAAGTTCTTACCAATATGATAGGATCCCATTTTTTATCAAGACGAAGTTGAACAGCTATACTAACTAGATCATCCCATGTTGTATGAGTAGGAGAAAGAGTATCTAGGGAACCCCATACTCGATTCGGGTCCACTTCCCTTAATAGAAACTTAAGAATCTGCAGACCAATTGGGCTTAGAACCGGGAAAATTCCATCAACGAACCCAGATCCGTATTTCCATCCTTGTCCCCTTAAGGACCCACCTGTATACAATGATGACAATTCAAGAATCATTGGTGATTATGTAATTTGATACATGCATGAAACTCACACTGCTTAAAATTTGCATTACCCCGTTTTCTAGAGACCTTTTTGTGATTAAATCTATTCAATTTGCCACTTTTGTCAATGAAACGACTGTCACGTTTCCACTTGTCAACAGGCTGCTCATTGAAACTCTTTCCTCTGCATTTGATATTGCTCTTGCAGCTTCTTGCTTCGATGAAGATGTAATTTATTGTGCACTTGGTAATCAACCTGCACAAATTGTATAGAAAATATACATATTGATGAGTTACATAAAGTAGCTTCTGATCATGTATTAGGAAGAAATTAGTGATTTCGTATAAAGTGTGAAAGTCAAATACCGGTAAGAGTTAACACATGCTTAACAAGGACACATAAAAGGTTCAATTCCTCATAAGATATCGAAAGCAAACATGAAAACGCTTTGACAGGCACTCAAGCCATATCATTGGAAGTCTTAACTCAAATGGTAACTTGCATTACAACTTGAAGATATATTTAGTTTCACTTGGTAGCATTAAACTAAGATTCTCATTTCTGTCTTGGGAAATAATCCATGTACCATATCCCATCAAAGTAAACTAAACTTATTTTATCGTTCACCATTGATTAGGTTGAGATTAATGTGTTGTTAGAAAGTGTAAATTTCAAGTGAGATTCTCAATTTTAATTGGAGGGAATACTATATTATTTCTTATAGGTCACTCGTAAAGTTCGCCATTTATTGCAGACAATAAAGGAAAAGGTTTCAATTCTCTCTCAGTCAAAAACACAAACACGTAACTAGCAAAATAAGAGTAACCTTAAGCTAAAGTTTTTGATACTTAACACCAAAGTATCCTTGGGCTCTATTTTGTAAGAAACACAAGACAATTGGGATCCAAATATCCCAAAAATGCAACTTGAAAGTTTGATTACTTATACACCTATCCATTTAACTCACGAAAATTTAGCTGTAACGAATGATTTCAGTATACGTAGATGGCTTAAAATTGAATTCGTTCCATGCACTATAGTGCTCATCTAATGGCTCCCCATTCTTAAAGATGGGTCAAAATGTATGGAAATAGGCAGCAAAATGCAAGAAATATGAGATTACGATTGAATTTGTTGAAAACTAAATGCAATGAAAAGTGTAAATTGTTTCCAATGTAAAGATAATGTTAATGCAAATGACATTTTCTCAATTTTTCGGTTGGTATCATAATTGATGAAATTCAATTGCACTACCTTTTGCTATGTAGCTAGTTTACATCAAAATGCGAAAAACAGTGTAAAGCTAAAACCTTCATTTACAACGCGAATCAAACACGTTGTTGTCTTACATTTTCCTTGTAAATTAAACCCCTAAAACATTTACAGAATCAAATACAACCTCACATTAAACTAGTTCAACATTAAGAACTAAAACAGGAAAAAGGAAAAGAAAAGCTAAGGCAATTTGAATGCACCTACCCAATCCTCACAGACACACAGAGGCTGAGATTGGATAGATAGATAGACTTACATGAATTACATAAGCCAATTTCAGTGAGTCGGCTCTCTCTGGTGGGTAATAGGTGATGGGGGCAGCCAAAGAAGATAAACTAGGTACACTGATTCAACAAGTGAAGAAATTATGTTATATTTCTACAATCTCTACCATATAATCTAAAGAAAATATCTGGGTTTTTTTCTTTCACAAACAAAAAGACTAAGAAGATATGGTACACATAGAGACAATGCAACTCGCTCTCTCTCTCTCTAAAATCAGCAGATGTATCGCTTCTCATTTTATCTGTGATAACGGTCAGAGCAGATACGACTGTAAATTGGGCCTAGCTTGGCCCAATAGCCTGCTGGTTTGGCTCCAAAGTTTCAGATTGGCCTAATAACCCCTTCAACACCTTTTCTTATATAGCTTACGTTGGACCGATAAAATTGATGTAACGTGAGACACATACTATTTAATAGAGTAATCTTCTTCCTTTAAGGTGAGCATCTTTTAAATATTTGCATTGAGGGACCGGTGACAAAAGCCGCCCTTTATTGTTCTTGTTTATTTGCATTTTCTTTGATTTGTTGTGTATTTTCAGGCCATTTTTTTGCAAAAAATTAAAAAATAATTAATTTTATAAAAGGTTAAGAAATAAATAATTAATTTTATAAAAAGTTAAGAAATTAGATGACTAGTTTGATGCGATGTTATATTGACTCGATGCATATATAGTTAGTATGAGCCTATTCATATGTATCGAAGAAGTAAAATCAAACAAATAATAGCGAGTATTTAACAACGGCCTTCTTTTTACCACTGAAATAATCCACTCACTCAAATTTCAATGATGTTTAGGATTATATTTCTTGAACTCCTTGTACGATCAAAGCCCTTCTTTTAATGATCTTTTGATGGCCTTCCTTGTTATTATGAGCTACATTGCCTTCAGTTGACCTGATTAATCTCAGGTCCCAAAGCAACTTGGGGCACAACCAAAATGGGTTTTCTCATGATTCGCCTCGCCCCTCTTTATGATAATATGGAATAGTGATATGTACGTATAGACCAATTTAAATGACATATAATAATATAAATGATGTGCCATCAGTTAAAATCTTGTAATCAACACATATTTTAACGCATCATTTAAGTTATTACTTTAATCATTAAAGTTAGTACATATATTGTGAGCTAGCTTATAATGTTTTCTTTGCTAGCCTTCCATGTTATGTATGCCCAATAGCACAAAACTCTTGATTGAAGTTGAAACGTGTTGAACACCTCTACAAGTTTTGCTCTTTGGAACTGTCATCATCTGGGTCTTTGGCAAAATGGAAAACACCCACTTGTCTTGATAGAAATCATAATTCATATAACAACTATATAACCGAAAAACAAACCAGAAAAAAAATGGAATAAATACAACACAAACCTAGCAAATTAAGCAGCTAGCTATCCCTACACTCCCCATGCTTCAATTCATCCCAATGTTTCTCCTTTCCTTTTAGCACCAATCTTTATTCTTTACAACAAACTCTCTTTTCTTCCTTGATGTGTGAGGAGATCTTTACCAGATAACAAAGAGAAAAATTTGTACTATAAATATAATTGTGATACCGAATATCTTTTAACAAAACAAAAAGTACATTATATTATACACGTAAGAATACCTCTAAACTTCCTAATCCATAGCATTAGGCCCAAAACACCTCCTTTTCACAGGATTCCACACCCACTGGACAAGAAACCTCCTCCCTTTAACCCCATTCACATTATAACCATCCCCCCATGAATCCTTATACACTTCTCCCACAAACCCCCCACCCCCACCTGACCCGTACACCCCAACACACAAATCAGCTATCTCGGTCGGTGCAGTCGGATCATCGCCCGCGTACCATGCGTTCACAAGCGGGTTACTAGTCACCTCAGCCAACTCATGCCCAATCACACTGACCATCCCATCCACCCCAGGGTCCCCATTAGGGGCCCCCATTATGTTACTGGCCCCGTTTCCTGGGGGAGGCTTTCCAGAGTACTTGGGCCAGGCAAATGGGTAAGCACATATCCCAGGGCACTGAGTCCCACTGTGTCCTACCCAGGCGTAAGGTAGTGTGACCCCCACTGTACTAGGGAACGTGAAGTAGTGGAACCCACACACCGCCCTACAGAAGTCCTGGACCCGCACATCAGGCGAGGACAAGACTAGGTAGAGCCCATTAGCATAATTGAGAGGCAGAGGTCTGGAGTTCGAAACCAGGGCATTTTTTATGACAGATTGAATTGATAATCTAGTAAGGAACCCTCCATGTGAGTAACCGGTATCGAAGAATTCACCGGAGAGGGCGATGCTTCCGGTGATATTCGAGCCAGTTTGGTCAGTGTATAGCCGGATTGTTTTCCACCAATCGGAAACAGAGGGGAAAGGGGCATGGGAGGAGAGAGAATATATAAAATCTCTAATGGTGGATTGGTGATTAGGGTTCCAATGGCCATACCATATAATGTAGAGGTTTATTGAAGAAGAAAGGACCGGACCCATGTGGTATTGAAGGTCAACTAGGTCTGAAGCGCCTTCATAGTTCTTGGACTCCATTAATGGCTGGTTTTGACTCCATGAATGAGCCAAAGGAGAAAAACAGGGGAGAGATAGCAAAAGCAAAGAATTGATGAATAAGCTTTGCATATTGTGAATATGTGGGTGCATGGTAACTGTTACATGAACATGTTATATATAATGAAAAGTAGAAAGTAGTGGGATATTTAATAATATATAACAGAAAATTTAATGCTCAGACCTGTTTGTACGGACTGAACTTTTTGCAACAATTTTTCATTGCTAAAAACATCTTTCCAATATTTTGGCGACTAAAAATCGTTGCTAAAATGCCTGGTTTGTACCAGAAATACATGATACATATACATATTATAAAACACCATTTTTAATTAAAATTTTCTTCAAAAAGTACAGAAATTTACTAGTTAAAAAATACACATTTTATGGCATGCATTACTTCTACACCCTTTGATAAGTTTTTTATACACATCAAAATTGAAACACTTACACCAATAATATATACACAATAAACTCTCACACACTAATAATTTTGTCTAATTAAAAATGCCATAACTTAAAACAATAACTTCAAAATTTAATAAAAGTTTAATATTTAAAATCTACTAATCTAGATCAATTAAACAAGATCCATCATGACTGTAGAATTATGTAAAAAAAACATTAAGAACAATTATTGAGTAACATTTAAGGACGTACTTTACATAGTCGTAAATTATTGGTTATCTTAGTATGTCGTTTTTAGGAGTTTTTGCGGTATATCAATCCAATTTTTAAACTATTTTCAAATCATACTGACAGAAGTTGTTGGATTATTTTCACATCTGGCTTTAAATTTAATTTGTTAAAAAATTAATTTGCCGAGATCAAAAAATAGGATTAAAAGATTCTTTAAAAAATTTAAAACAAGTTCGTCAAATCGCGTCTATTTTTAGTTTTTTTCAGCATTAAGATATATTAAACATAGGTTTCGGTTGCTCAAAACGTGTCGGTTTAGATTCTTCACAAGTTACTCTTTTTTATTCCGTTATCAGATTTTATTTATTTCACCATACCGGATGGTACGGGTATACCCTAGTATATATACATATACATTATATACATATATATATTATATATATATATATAGGGAAAGGATCTTAAGTGGACCAACTTTTTGGTCCTTAAATGCGGACTGGTCATTTTGAGGGCATAAACGGATGAATTTTTTAATGAAATTTAGTGAAGATGATCTCCATGATTAGTAGATTACCTCCACCAATTTTCATCGAAAAATTTAATCAAGAAAAGGGTTAACTAAAAATTTGATATATATGTGCATTTTTTGCCGTTAAAATTTAAGATTTTTAGCTAACCTACTTCCCGGTTGAATTTTTCGATGAAAATTGGCGGATGGAGATCATTTCCACCAAGTTTCATAAAAAAATTCATCCGTTTGCCCCCTCAAAATAATTGGTTCGCATTTAAGGACAAAAAAAAAGGTCCTCTTTAGATCTTTCCCATATATATATATATATATATATATATAGAGAGAGAGAGAGAGTTATGGGATTCTCTTTTGTATTGTTTCATTGTGGTGGACAATGGCATGCATGTTAAAACATAATTCATATTCATCATTGTTTGCTTTTAATTGATGAACATGATACATTCCATATTTTGTATAGTTTTTTTTTATATATATAGATGTGATAAGATATTAAAAGTACCAGGTTTATGGTTGGATCCCTCTCCCTTTTTTTAATAAAGTATTTTGTTGTCTAAATAAACATAAACTTTCTCTGGCTTAAGGTAATATTCGATCACTACAATCATTATAATAAAATCATACTTATACCTCAAATAAAAATTGCAAAAATTCCATACAATGCTAAAAAAAATTCTGGACATATTTTTAACAAACAGTTGATTAATTGAAGGTGCACTATTCCTTTTACCAAATCCTGGTTGAAAATTTTGGTATGGAAAAACTAAACCTATCCATGAATTTTGTGCACCAAATATAAAAATTATGGTCAAAGCGTTGGGATCACAGATGGCACACTAGTTTAATCTATTCCAAAACTCTCTGACACGAGCCTGTCTATGTTAATTTTATTTATTTATTTATTTATTTATTTAATGCCATTTGCATAAACAAATGAATGATTGAGAGATTTTTAAGGGAGTTGTTGATCGAATAAACCTCTAAAGAATTATTTTTAACACCTTTTTTATTTAATGTATATGTTCATTCTTATAACCACTAAGTATGGTTCATTGGTTATAATATTAGGATTAATAGTAAATTTAAGTGGGAGCTTTTTAAGTCAAATTTCGCTCTGAATCGATTATGAAATCTTGAAACTTTTGATGACTAGCTGTTTTTCACAAATATCTGAATTGATTATGAAATCTTAAAAGATACTTTTCACCATATACTATAATATGTACTTCTCTAAATTAACATATCTTTAGACTTTCTCCTGCTGATTTAATATTTTAATTATATTTACATGATATTAAAAAGACTAATTATTTAATTTGAAATTCTTTTAGAATTGAAACTATTTATTTTAATTTTTTAAGTAATATATAGTATCCATTATGGTGAGTGTATACATATCACTCCATTATGGTGAGTGTATACATATCACTAGAATTACACCACACTATTATCTATTACAAATCAACAAGAATATCAAGTGTTTATCATATTAGTCATAGTGTATAAAGTTAATATAATTATAATTGATAGATCATCGCCCCTACATACAACAAAAATATATAAATTTAAAGTGATATTCATCATAACATATAAAAAAAATGCATATCATCTCATTACTCGGAATATATATATTTTTTCTAGTGACATTGGCTTTATTAGCTTATCACTCTTTCTAATTGCTTACGTAAATACTTCTTTAAAGGATTGCAACTTACGATGCATAGAATAATCTGACGTAAAACTATTAAGTATCATCCATGAACCTAAATAAACAAGCTGATCAGCTTAGACGTGGCAATAATAACACTCAATATTAATTAATATATATCCCTCCTTTTAAATCTATCAAATTAAGAATGGCATTAACAAATCAATGCACTTATTAAAATTTTATTTTATATTGTTAAATTTTTGTCTTGACTATTAATTAAATTATTAAACTAAGTAATTTTTCGAATTTATCAGAAAAAAGTAGAGCTTAATTAGTGTAATATTTCTTGAATTTGAAAATTTTAGGTCCACTCTCTCCGGGGGCGGAGCCCTAGAACCACCTGACTTTCTTGAAAATTTTATAGAGTATGGGGGTTTGTTTGAGATAGTGAAGAAAGTTAAGTGTTGATTACGTAATAAAAGAAAAATTGGTGAGTGAGGGCAGAGGGGCTCCTGTGTAATGAGCTTTATAAGTTTGGGGCCGGTATTTGTGATTAGACCAGGGGGCTTCTTATACACTTATTCCCCCTTTTTTCAAAAAAATAAATAATTGAATATTAAGATTTAAGTGTTTTAATATTTATTTACTTCTTAAATTGTTAATATATTTGTTTATTGGTTATTATTTATTAATGTTGATTTACTTCTTAAATTGTTAAATATTGATATTATTGTAGATATTTGCTTTTAGGTGTTTATTAATATATTTGTTTGTTGGTTATTATTTATTAATGTTGATTTGTTTATTTAGATTGTTAAATATTTATAATAAATTTTGTTATTGAGGTTGATTTTCTTATTAGATTGTTATTTGATAAGTTAATATTGAGATTAATATATTTGATTTTTGGTTATTGTGGTTGATTCAATATTGGTTTAGAAAATTTTTGCACAAAAAAAAGAAATTTGCCCCACTTGAACAAAATTTCTGGCTCCGCCACTCTCGCAACAACCCAACTTCAAACTTTATAATTACAATTGAATAAAAAATTATCCTACACAATTTCAAATGTCGATTCCAAAACTTAAATAAATTGTGGAACACACCCTAATTGTAACAAGTCTTTCGTAATAAAGCCATGAAATTAGCCCTTGATTAATGCAAAGTTTTTCTTGCAGACATATTTTAATGAAACAAATTTGACCGAACTCATGAGGGATTTGCCAAAAAGGTGGCAACAATTAAAAGGTGGAGTCAAAACCAAAGTGTCAAAAAACTAAATGATGGGTGTTCATGTGGTAAAGCAAAAGGCAAGTGATTTCTTTTATTTTAATATTTCCAAAATTTCACCCTTGTACACTACACGTCTCCACTTTCAAAATCTTTGACTACTTAATTAACCCCCCTTTTTGGTGCAAAAGTTACAAAATATCTAGCTTATGCCTCTTTGGATTTTTCATATGACAAATGTCAAATGGGAACGTGTAGAAATTAGGAAGATCGAGTAATTAAACAAATGTCACAGTGGTTACCTCTTGCTAGTACACTTAACCAATAACTACTTAGCGAATTAAATAATCAAATTAATAATTCAAATAATGCGCATGTTAAAAAGTGTATTAGTCAATCTTTCGACACATTACTAGAATTTACTAACTTAGTCATTTAAGAGATTAATTTATTAACTCACTAGAATTCGACTATAATATAATTCATTAACTTTTTGTTGAATCGGCAAGGTTGAAGATATGATTGGATCGATAGCCGGACTTAAATTTTTTATTTAGTATTGAAATATGTTAAGTTTTGAGTTCTAGTCTAATTTAATCTAAATATAAACATTAATCCACCTTTTCAAAAAAAATAAAAATATAATCACCTTTAATAAATGGTGAAAAATAATAGAATAGATCAATCAATTTGACTTATGATTCTCGGGACCACTTATTAATTTTGTTCCCGAGTATCTACAGAAAGATCCTTTCAATCAAGTAAAGATAGAAGTTAGCATGTGAACTAAGCATCTTCAATCTCTTCCCTTTAAGGAAGGGATGTACATGAATTCAATCCTTAAACAAAGGACAATGTTGAAGTCACCCAAATTCATAATAACTAATAGTACTAAATGATCACCAACCACATGGGCTAGCTACCAAGTATTTCTAATTGAAAGTTAAGTTAATTTATGGTTCAAGCCTTATTAAGCAATTTGAAGTATATATGTATAAGAAGTAACCACCAATTCCTTTCGCGCTTAATATATTATATAGATTTATTATTTTTTTCGTACGTACATACGTAATGCATGTCATTCGCATATAGTTGATATAAGAATTTTTTTTAAGAAAATCATGAATGACTCTCTTAATTGTCACTGATAAAGAGTTGATTTATTAGGTTTCAATTATTGCTTATGCTATTGTCTAATTTTTTATGAGAAAAAATAGAAGTAAGATGGGGTGCAAAGCAATTGACACGCGTTGCTTGACATTATATATATTTTATGAGGAAAGATGTAATCGCTTTATTTTCAATTAAGAGTTGGATTTTGACTGCTTTTTAAGAAAATATTAATTTTATCTTAATTGTGAAATATAATATATTGAGTCACTGATTATTTTCAAAATAAGTAAGTAAAACTTTTAATTTGATAAATTCACACGATATTGCTTAAATATCAATAATGTTATTGACCTAGGGTGGAATTTTGTATCAATATTATCGTACAATATTGTACCATTACATTTTGTACTAAACTTTGGCAATGGAACGGTAAAATTGGTAAATATGTTGTACCGATATAGTATGGCACAATACCAATAGTGAAAATCACTATTGATATTGGTATATTGTATTGTACCTAAAAAAATGATATTGCCCGCTGGTAACAGGGACGAACACACACTGACCCGAGGGGGTACAACCGTACCTCCTGGGATTTTCGAAAAAAAATATTTACGGAGAAGAGGGACTCGTTTGTAATTAAACTTAACAGTATAAGGTTTGTTATTGTATTTATGATTGTTGCAAAGTTGTTAAAGGATGTAATAAACAATAATAGTACAAGGTGTGTGTTGGTAATTAAAAGATTTGAAAAAGTAGAAAGTTAAAAGCAGCAGCAGCAGTAGCTCCTTATCCTCAAAATATCTTTCTATTGTCCCTTTTGCTCCGTTTTCTTCCCAGTTCTGTTGTTCCTTCTTTATGGTAAGTAAAATTTTACTTTTAATTCTTTAAATAGTTTTATGTATCATAAATATATATACATGAATATAGACTTGGTTAATGGTTATTATTTATCAATTATGTGGATGGGTGTGAACACCTCATTTTACGACCTCCGCAAGAATCATGATCTCTAAAGAAATGAACACGCATGCATGCATGAGAATTCTTAGATGCACACGTACTTTGTACCTGTGATACAGTTCAAAGAATGAAGCCAAAAGGACACCCGGATGAGAAGTTACAGAATTATTGAAAACTGTCGGAATCGAAAACCGTCAAAACTCTTGGAAACTTATGAAAGGAGAGTTACACATTTCTGATCATCCTTAAACTTTGAGAGTTATTAGAAATTACCATAAGGAGTAGCATACTCGAAAATATGCTCGATCCGACGGTTGGATCTTCGAAAATTCAGAAAATTATGAGTTTATTTCGGGTGATCAAATGGAGGCCTTCTCGAAGTTAAAATGATCTAAAGTTTGGTCAGTAGATAGGTCTTATTGTGAGGAAAAACATATTTAAAGTTTAGCTTTGGCAGACATGGAATCATCAAGAATCAATTTGTCTATTGTGCAATTTTAGTCTAAATGTCCTTCATAGCAAATTAAAATAAATAGAGGCCTTCCCGAATTCTGATCGACCTCAAATTTTGGATACAAGCTAGAAAACATTTGGAGGAAAAACATATCCAAAATTCAGGAAAATTCAACAGCTAGAAGTTCAATTGTCGAGGTTGTTATACTCAAGTACGTTTCCTATGCGGGAACAAACTCTTTGTACCAAGCCGAGGAGATCAAGTCATTCCGGAACTGAGATCGTCTCTAATTTTTTACAGAGTCTAGAAGACTTTTACTGGCAATACATATCCAAAAATCAGCATCATCGAACGGTTAGAACTTTACTTGTCGTACAAATAAGTAACCTTGTCTACAACAAGTACCTTTCCTACACGAGAACAAACTCTTTGTACCAATCCGAGGAGTACTAGTCCTTCCCGAACTCCGATAGTCTTCAAATTTTTACAAGGCCTAGAAGACTTATATTGTCAATACATATCCAAAAATCAAAAAAATCCAACGGTTAGAACTTGACTTGTTGTACAAACAAATGACTTGGTCTACAACAAGTACCTTTCATACACGGAAACAAACTCTTCGTACCAATCAGAGAAAAAGGAGACATGCCCGAACGCTGATCGATTTAAAATTTTGATACGATCTAGAAGACTTCTATTTCCAACACATATCCAAAAATCAGCATGATTCAACGGTGGGAAGGCTTTGTGATAAGCTCCAAGAGTCCTGGTTGTAATATCTTTTCTTGCTCTCCAAGCATTTTTCCAACTATAAAAAGATCCCCCCCCTTCATATTTTTCATTAAAAATCAAGGGGATTTCGTGGTACACACCAAGAGATCCTTATTCTCTCCCTCCAAGAGAGCTCATGTATAATTTTCTTTCTTTTATTTTATCTATTCGTCAATTTTATAATTTATATTCTTGTCTACATATTTCTATCACTTGATAGCTTTTCAAAACCATTTTTCAAATTATTTTTCAAAACCAAAGGTGTATAATAAACCCTAATCCAATTTCAAAATAGTATTATTACTTTCTTACTTTTTCAAAAGCCCGGATTAGCGGTATTGTTATACGAAAGAATCGATAATCGATATATATTCAATCTAAGTCATAGATTACGGTGTATATGTGATAAATACTCGATTATGAGAGCACTAGTGCCATCTATACCATTTTAATCAATAGACTATGGTACACGATCGATCAACTCGCCTCATATTACATCAAATATAAGATTCAACATTGAATCAGTTTCCAAAAAGCCCAATGCTTTACAAAATCACTTGTTTCATTGCATCTATTATTATCAAACTTTCTTTTTTAAATAACACACACACACACACTTATTTTTAAAATCATGGGCGAACTAGGAAACACATTATTTTCATTCCAACCCCAAAATCCCGATTCCTAAGGCAAGCACAAAAAGCTGTAAAGTAATAGCAATAGCATGCAAGAATTGAATTATAACACACGCATATCCTACTCAAGAGACAAAAGGGCGAATTGGGTGCCTAACACATTCCCGATTCGTAACTTAATCCTCGAACCTTCGAATCAACTGGTCTCGCATATATTATGTATAAGAGGATATTTAGTCCATAAATACGTCTCTTTTACACCAACTTTTTGTTTGTTTAGTAAAACAAACTGGTGACTCTTATTCTTTTCAAAATCGATTTTCAAAACAATAATAGAATCGCTGCCCACGACAACCTCGAGCGTCAAGAACGCGGGTTCTCACAATGGGGCTTGTGTGTTTGAGAAGGACATATTCGAGATCACATATATTGAGAAGGACATATTCGAGACACTTGACAATGAAACTATCGTTCAGCGTTTTCAAAACATAAAGTCTCGTAGAGGATTATTATAAAAAATATCATTTTGCTTTTTTTGTAAGTAGAACGTTCATATTTTTTATTTTTTTGTATGTAAAACGTTCATATTTATATCTATATAGTATTTTGACTTGTCGTGGTTTTTAGTATTTGAAAAAAAATTCTTTATACATTTTTAAAACTTTTACGTTCGTACCCCCTCAATCAAATTTTTGCGTACGTCCATGGCCGGTAGTATTACTAAATGTACAATTACCATTGTACCAGATAACCAATACCAATGGTGAGGAAAGCTTCACTCACTCGCTTCTTGGAAAAGGGAAAGGAAGTCCTGCGTTCACAAACAAAACCATGCAGTTGGTGCTCCACTAGGATATTATAAAGAAAGAAACAATAAACCATAGCATAATCATATGGTTTTTGTTTCCCTAAACAGTACTCAGTTTTATCTTTTTTAGAACAAAAGATTACATAAACAAACCCAACACAACATTATCACACTTCTCTCTGATACACATACAATGAGAATCCTAGTTACTACTCTGAGATTAAAAAAAGCCCAATGATGCTCAGATCACTTTCCTATGTCTGGCAGCTAAATGCCAATATATATCTGCAAGTTTTGAATTATGAATGAAAACAATAATATGTGCGGAATTATGCATGTACAGAAATCATGTGATGTTGGTTAGTATTTTTTAGGGGTGTGCAGAATGCAATCCAATCCAATCCGTTTAAACCGATTAAACCAATCCAATCCAATCTTGATTGGATTCGGTGAAGCTAGTGGATTGGATTGGTTTGCGTTTTAGAAAACCAATTAAACATTAGATCAGTTTGGTTATTACCTTGGCGAAACCAATATCAAACGAATCCAATCCAACTCAATTAAAAATGACACTAGTTCTTACGTAATTGGTTATTATTTTACACTAAGTTATTAATATAGACCGCGTACACCTTGTTATTGGTACATATATAAAAGAACCTAATACGTAAATCATAATTTATTTCTCTTTTATTTTACTGATGAATTAGACTTTAATATATAATGACTTAATTTAGATTTTTATTTTAGTAATGAAGAGAAGTTTTTATTTATATTGTCTTGATCCTTGTGAATTTTTTTCTTTTAGACAGTATCTTTGTGAAGTTTATTTGATTTGTTTTGAATGGTATTTAAACTTAAATAATCTTTACATAAAATATATTGGTTTCGAACCAATCCAATCCAATGTCAAATTGGATAGAACTGGATTTTGAAATCAAGTCGGATTAGATTGGATTGGATTCTAAAATATAAAATCATGTTAGATTGGATTGGTTGGTGGATTATAATAAATTTATTAGTTTCGAATCGATGAATATAGACTGCGTACATCTTGTTATTGCTACATATATAAAAGAACCTAATAAGTAAATCATAATTTATTTTTCTTTTATTTTACTGATGAATTAAACTTTAATATAAAATGACTTAATTTAGATTTTTATTTTAGTAATTAAGAGAAGTTTTTATTTATATTATCTTGATCCTTGTGAATTTTTATATTCTTTTAGATAGTATTTTTGTAAAGTTAATTTGATTTGTTTTGCATGGTATTTAAACTTAAATAATCTTTACACAAAAGATATTTGTTTCGAACCAATCCAATCCAATGTCAAATTGTGTCGAACTGGATTATGAAATCAAGTCGGATTAGATTGGATTCTAAAATATAAAATCATGTTGGATTGAATTGGTTGGTGGATTGTAATAAATATATTGATTTTGAACCGATGCACACCCCTAGTATTTTTAATTGAAAGCTTTATTACTTTGTGATGTTGGATGTGCTAGCATATATTATACATTATCTTATTTTATATATACCATATAATGTGTATTACCATTTATATTCTCCTTCCTTATTTTGTATCTCTTTCAATCCTATATAAACGGTTCTCATTGTACATAATTCATCAATCAATATAGTATAATTCTTCTATTTTCTCTCATATTTCCTTATATCTCTCTCAATTATCACATAATCTTTAACATGGTATTAATGGATTATTGATCATCTTGCCGTCAAATTCATCACCTCATGTAACTCTTCTTGGTATTTTGATTATGGCTGCTGCAACCACATGACCTCTGATTCCACAATATTTCTTTCTAAAAATTCTACCCCGCAAACGTCCCCCATTAAAACTGCTGATAGGTCCCAATTATATGTAACTCATATCGGATCAGTATCCACATCCAATTTATCTCTCCCATAAACTTTTTACATACATAAGTTGACTATAAATCTTATATATATATTGGTCACTATTGGTTCCCCACCTTTCTCAACAAACGTCGTATTATATGGGTAAGAGAATTAAGAGATTTTTTACTTTAGGCATTATTCATAATGTATACAGATCGAATATATGTATACACACGAAAGAAGAAGAAGAAGAAGAAGAAGAAGAAGAAGAAAGGGAAAAGAGAAGGAAAAAGACCTAAATGCCCTTAACACATCACAAAACAATCATGTGACATGGTTCCCACCAAAAACTAACAGTGAGATTTAATGGAGTGGTCCATGGTATTACTTTTTAAAAGTTTACTAATTCGATTGTAACTAAATGAAGTATAATGACAATTGGTATAGTTTGCGAATAGTTCAGTGGCCATTGATAATATTTACTCAATATATTTAGTATTTTAACACCTTAAAAGAGTTTTTTTGTCAGGCAAAAGTGTTAGTAGTGTTAGGGTGGGGTGGGGGTGAGGGGGGTTGCTTCTTAGTTCTTACAACTCCAACAAACCAACCCATTCTAATAAAATGGAATTCAAACCATAATAAGATAGTAATTGTTGAATTGTTCTCAACCGTTAATTAAGTCAATTTTGTCTGTCTATAAACTATTTTAAATAATTTTTTTCTTAACAAACATATAATACTACAAAAAGAAGAAAATCATGCAACATTTATAATTAGTGACGGCCAAACTTCAAGTTGTGTCGGCTCACCAAAAGTGCTCAAATATGTTCGAAAAGTTGGAACTTTTCACTAATATAAGAGGTTATACAAGTAAATTCAAAACATTATGAGATTGTCTATCCATATTTAATAAAGGTTATACAAGTAAAAGACAGATTTTTAAAGCTATTGTGCCTACATTGAATAGCCAAGCGTAAAACTTGCAATTATTATTAACACCAAACTTACGGTTATTTTTTACGCTTAAATGATTTTCTTTACCGCTGAGACAATTACCTAGCTCTAATCTATTATATGAAATATTTTTTGAACTTCTTTATGACAAAGGCGATCATTTGACCTCTAATCTTTTATTATATTAAATGCATCTGGTATTTAATCTTCTATTATATTAAACGCCTGTAAGAGTATCTCCAATCGCCTCGTATAATTTTGTTTTCTGTAAAATTTATACGTTTTGTAAAAAAAATGGCCTCAAATAGTCTTTTAATAAATTTTGACCCATAGAATTTGTATAAAAGGGTTGTGTAAAATAAAAACTCAATTTACATTCACATCATCTTTCTGTCTCCTTAATTTTTTACAAAAAATTTAAAATAATATAACTAAAAATCTAAAATTTAGTTTTTAATATAATTTATATATTTAAAATCTACTCATCAAGAGTTAAAAAATAAGATCCATTGTGATTATGAAATTAGGTATAAAAAAATCATACAAAATTATTAAATAATACATATAATGATATAATCCATTTGTGTGATTTTTATTGGTTCATTTAAATTTTACACATGAGTGCCATTAGAGGCACAGAATAAATATATGTATAATTCATGTCTAAAAGTCTATTACACGTAGGATTTTACACAAAAAATATAAACTATTATTGGAGATCGATTCTCTAAGGTTTTATGCGTTTATTAAATTACTAAAATATCTTTCATGCTTTAAGAAATAAAATAACTTAATCAAACTTTAACTTTAGATATGAAGAACACGTATATTTACTACTTGACCAAACATTTGTCGCATGCTTTTGATACATTATCTAGTGTCTGCATAACATTATCGAGATTAATTAGTGAGTGTAATATTATACACACATTGTACATGACAATGTGACATAAGTTCAATTTTAAATATATTTAGTGGCCATATAAATTTGGGGGGTGCTACAATTTTTTTGATTTTACTCCCTCTCCTACAAAGATGTTTTTTGCTTGGTTGCATTCTTACCTTTTCACTTTAACTAACCAATGCTTATATATACTAACTAATGGTAATCAACCAATTAATGGCACCATACCACCACCGCCACCTCCACCATGCATCACCATCACATCGCGCACACACACACACACATATATATATATAGCATTATCATCGTAAAATAAGTAAGGAACGGAATTCATATACATATATGTTGGATCCTCAAGCAAAGAAATTCAAACAAAATACAACACATATATACACAAACACACAAGAATTGGGAAGAAGATGAAATTACAAGTTCACTCCATTCATTGCTACAGCACTCTATGAGGGGCAACCGAGTAAGGCTTTTCTTGTGTGATTTGATAAAGAATGTTTGCTCAACTCGTGATGAGTGAGTGTGGAGGCTAGCAACTTGATCTATCTCAAACAAGTACTCATTCCGTCCCAAATTGCTGGTCCCTCTTTTCTTTTTTGGATGTCCCAAAATAAATGTCTACTTTCCATAAAAGATAACTACATACCTATTTTGCCATTTTGTACTTTCACTTTTCAAGTAAAAGTTTTGAATAAAGAAAAGGGTAAAAAGGGAAAGTCAATGTAAATTAAGTAAAAAGTGCAATGATGACGTTGGGTCCTTAATAAGTTGGATTTTTCAAAAGGGATCAGCAATTTGGGACGGAAGGAGTATAAACTTATTATTTTATACTTGCTTCATATTAGCTGAGTAAATGTACATTTACTCTTTTATATCGTCAAAAATCAACAGATCTAATTTTTTCATCTTTCATTGGTTCTCATATTTCTAGCTATGGTTTAGTTATAAATATTCTTAATAAATCATGATCAAGATTTCTTTAATTACATGTATCAAGATTTGTTGATATATAGTTACTTTAATTATCAAGATTTGTTTTTTTGATTAAGTGAAATCAGTTAATAAAGAAAAAGCTGCTACAATATAATGTTGTTTGTATATATAAATACACGCACACACATATATGTATGTGTAGGTATGTATATATATAGGTATGTATGTTGTGCTGTTTACTGGACTTTTGGCAGCGCCCTGTTCAAGAAATTTTGAACTCTTTTTGTAATTTAGAGTGGTTTCCTTTGTATTCTTGAACTCCTTTGTTGAATTTTTGATATTAATTAAATAATATTAAAACACAACTAATTATAATAAGTGAAAGTAGTAAAAAAATATGTGAGTAAAACTAAATAAAATATAGATTAATAAGAATGTTTACCGGTGTTTGGAGGGTGCAAATAGCACCACCCATCAAATTTTGGCCTTTTCAAAATTTTAACAAAGGGGAGTGTTATTTACACCTCCAAATGTGTCATGAACATTATATTTAAAATTTAATTAAAAATATATCTCAACACTCCCTCCATTGCTTGATGTTAGACAAATGCTTAGCAACAAACTCTCTCTATTTAAGCGCAGTCACCTCTCATTAAGCGGATTTTATTGGAAAACACTCCAATACACTTAATATTCCATTGCTTTAGAGTTAGACGAGTTCTTACTAACAAACTTTTTTTAAATAAACCAAGTGTACATTGTTTTATTTACATCTCATTAGACAAACTATGGGGAAGTGTTAGTAATAGTAATAATAAATTTACAGATGTATTTATGAGAGTAAATATCACATTTGGTCATTGAACTATTAAGAAACTTTAAAAATGGTCATCAAACTAAAATTAGTTTCATTTGGCCCATTAATACAATAGTTGGTTCCGTTTTGGCCACTCCTTTAAAAAATTCCGTTAGTCATTAACAGAAGACTCACATGATCAACAAGAGGAGGGCAATTTCGTCAAACCCTTCTTTCTCTCTATCTCTCTCTGTGATCTTTAACCTATTTCCGGCACCATCTCTGGCACCTCCCCCGACCACCATCACCATCATTGTCTATCTCTACCTAAACCTTTCTTCTCCTTCTCATCACCCACACTTGATCATAATAGCAAATAAATTGGTTTAACACCAAACAAATTCAAGAAAAAAAAATGAAGAGATCATCATACTAAACGAATAGAGAAACAGGGGAGGAAAAGGGAATGGAGAAACAAGGCAAAAAAATTCCTTCATTTAACACCAAACAATTTCCAAAAATACTGCGAGCGTTTCGCTTGATTTCTCGCGAAGCTCGGCGTTGCCTTCAATGCGGCCGGTAGAAAGGCCACCTGGCTTCTCCTTGCTCCATTCGGCAAATAAATGGAAGTTGGGCCTGTGGGTGACATTGTAAAAGGGAAATGGAGAATTTGGGTTGGGATAGTGAGATTGGATTGAAAAGGGCTTTAGGTTTCTTTTGATGTGAGGAATTGAGGGTAAGGATTTGTAGAGTGGGTTTGATGATTGGGCGGCCGAAACCGGCGAGTTCTGCTGGCTAGAGGCATTTTCCGGCGGTCATTACTTTGCCGGCTGGAAGAGCTACTGAAATGCTTCGACCAATTCTTTGCCGGCTGAAAATCAATGAGAGAGAGAAAGGTTTGACAAAATTGCCCTCCTCTTGTTGATCATGTGAATGCTTCTGTTAATGGCTAACGGAATTTTTTAATAAAATTGTCAAAATATAACTAACTATTATATTAATCGATCAAATATAAACAATTTTAATTGAGTCACCATTTCTTGAGTTTTTTATTAGTTTAGTGAGCGAACGTGATATTTACTCTATATACGACAGACAGCGTACCGATCTCAACAAAAAAAACTAATTCCTAGACTTGTGAATTGAAACCCATCGAGAAGAAAAGAGAGCAACTCAAATGCTCAACGGCTAGGCTTACATCAATTTTCACCAGAGTCCTTGTTCATGGTATCTCTTCTTCATATTCGCAGATTTAATCGACACCACCACCACATAATCTCTCTATCAACCCTCAATGGAATTCGCCTCGCTGAACAAATTCCTCACCCCAACAGTAATAATAACCACCCTCGCACCACTTCAGAAACGGCCTTTTTCTCTTCCTCATCATCACAATCTGTCATCAGAACACTATGTTCTTCAATCTGTGAAGCTTATTACCAACAACAAACCCATTTCAGATCGGCACCTCCAAAACTGAATCTGTCAATGGATTCTGAATCTTTAAGCCCTGAGCAAGTGATCACTATTGTTGCTTCTCTTGCTGATGAGGCAGGTCCCATGGTGGCGTTGAGTTTCTTCTATTGGGCAATTCGGTTTGTTAAGTTTAGGTATTTTATGAGGTTTTATATTGTTTTAGCTGGTTCTTTGATTGAGACTGAAAATTTGGAGAGGGCCCATGAAGTTATGCAGTGTATGGTGAGGAATTTTGCCGAGATTGGGAGGTTAAAGGAGGCTGCTAGTATGGTTATTGAGATGGGAAATCAAGGGTTGGTGCCGAGTACTCGGACCCTGAATTGTGTTCTTGGTGTGGGTCTTGAGTTGGGTCTGGTTGAAATTGTACACAAGGTGTTTGATGAAATGTGTGAGAGAGGGGTGGTTCCTGATTCTTGTAGTTTTAAGTTGATGGTTGTTGCGTATTGCAGAATGGTGCGAGTTTCTGAGGCGGATAGATGGTTGATTGCGATGCTGGAGAGAGGATTTTTTGTAGACAATGCGACGTTTACACTGGTTATCAGTACATTTTGTGAGAAGGGTTGTGTGAATAGAGTGTTATGGTTTTTCAATAAGATGATTGAGATGGGTTTCACTCCAAATGTGATTAATTTTACATGTTTGATAAATGGGTTGTGCAAGAGGGGTAGTATTAAGCAAGCTTTTGAATTGTTAGAGGAAATGGTGCGAAAAGGTTGGAAGCCGAATGTGTACACACATACAGTGCTGATTGATGGTCTCTGTAAAAAGGGATGGACTGATAAGGCGTTTAGACTTTTCCTTAGACTTGTTAGGAGTGAAACTTACAAGCCAAATGTGCATACGTATACGGCTATGATCTCTGGGTACTGCAAAGAGGAGAAAATGAATCGAGCAGAGATGCTATTGTCAAGAATGCAAGAGCAAGGATTGGCTCCTAATGGCAATACTTACACTACTCTCATTGATGGACATTGTAAAGTGGGGAACTTTGATCGTGCATACGAATTGATGGATACAATGGGTAAAGGAGGATTATCCCCCAATATTTGTACATATAATGCAATTATTGATGGTCTTTGTAAGAAGGGACAGGTTGAAGAGGCATACAAACTGCTGAAAAGAGGCTTAAAAGATGGACTGGATCCTGACGGAGTTACATATACCATTCTCATATCACAGAACTGCAAACACGATAACGCAAGGCAAGCTTTGGTGTTTATCAATAGGATGATGAAAATCGGCATTACTCCCGATATTCATTCATATACAACATTAATTGCAATGTTTTGTCGCCACAAGATAATGAAAGAAAGCCAGAGGATTTTTGATGATGCGGTTAAAATCGGTTTGGTTCCAACTAAGGAAACTTATACCTCAATGATATGCGGGTATTCTAGAGATGGAAATGCCAACATGGCCACTAAGTTTTTCGAAAAGATGAGCGAACATGGATGTGCACCAGATAGTATTACTTATGGTGCTTTGATAAGTGGGCTTTGCAAAGATTCTAAGCTGGACGAGGCTCGGGCCCTTTATGATGCGATGATCGATAAGGGACTTTCACCGTGTGAAGTAACACGACTTACAATTGCTTATGAGTATTGCAAGAAGGATGAATCTCATAATGCCATGGTTGTTTTGGAGAGATTAGAGAAGAAGCTATGGATTCGAACGGTTAACACGTTGGTGAGGAAGCTTTGTAGTGAGAAGAAAGTGGACATGGCGACAATTTTTTTCCATAAATTATTTGACAAGGACCCAAATGTAGATCAAATAACACTTACCGCCTTCTTGACTGCGTGTTACGATAGCAACAATTATGCGCTTGTCTCTGACGTGACCGAAAGGATTTCAAAAGGAATTGGTTAGGCACTGAAAAGTTTCTGTAACTGTGAATTTCCATTTGGTTCAAAGGTTTTAGCTGTTAAAGTCGCTTCTGTTGCTATCCAAGAAAAATAGTTGGAGGTAATTTACTTGGGTTCTCTTATAAACATGTTTCTTGAAAGTTCTATTATGCACCCATAAAAGTATGAGTGAGAAGAGGAAACAAAAAGTGAATGTTTAGGGCCCTTGAAATCTGTTAATTGTATACGTTGATGTAGAATTAATTATGGATGTTATTAACAAGTGCATTCTAGGTGAAGAAATATGATGTAGCCATAGATGTGATTTTGAGGATTGAAATGCATATCGAAGATGAATACTTTTGTGGTGATGACAATTGAAGATATAAGACCTTTTAACTTTTCTTTGGGATCCAGATGATAAATTGATTACTTATTTTCGAATTTTGAAGGTTTAGAAGAGTTAATTAGTCTGAAATAGAATTAACGTTAAATTGTATGAATCTGATACATGTTCTAACACAAATTGATCAATGATTTTTTCTAGATCAAGTGTGGACTGTATTCCTAAAAATACTAGGGTTTTTCTTTCTTTTCCCATGTTCTTAATGCGAAATTAGAATTAGAATTGCTCCTATTTCATAATCATTTGAAGTTGCCCGCTGCACACTGGTTATCTCAAAGGATTGGTTTAAGCAAGGGGACGAATCAAAGGATTCTGTAAACGAAAATTAGTCATTTCCCCATTTTGACAGCCATTGAATAAGTAGTCAGCCAGAGTATTAACCACAGTACTCCAGCGGACTGCAAATCATCGGATCACTAATCCAAATAGCATATGATAATTTGGTTGGGTAAATGGATTTGGGCCAGATCAGATTCACTGGATATAGCTGAGTGGGCTGAAGACGCTTCAGATGGTCGAACAGGCTAGTTCCTTGGCTATTTTTTTTGCCTGAATTTGTTTAAATCATTTCTAGTTTTTTTTAATTGAAACCTTTATACATTAAGTGGTAGTGTGGTGCCACTAAAAGCAGAGGTTATCTTGATGCTTATGTTATATTTGAATGTCTAGTAGAAAGTAATTTATGTTTATCTTTGTGAATTTTTATAATCTGAATTTGAATCGTGTATCTTATTCAATTCCAATTTTACTTTCTTCTTCATACACTTCGCATTGATCTTGTATTAATTTGCACCTTACTGTTAACAAAAGGTTTATTTTTATTTATTGCAATAATTGCATATAAACATTTAACACCCTCAAGAAGAAAGGGAGTTGTTATTCTATCAATTTACATGATCATTCACCATGAGGCTGCAAAAGTGAGATCTTATTTAGTATACTATGATCTTATGCTTATTCTTCTCGGTTGATCTCTGAACTGGTGAGCTTTGAACCGTTGAAATCTTTGAGTTATGGAGGCCGCAGCACTCTGGACTAAAAGGGCAACAAGTCCTTGATGTTGAGACTGAAGAGAAGAACTTTAAGGCGTCACCCATCGTTTTGCGTGCGAGAGAGAGAGTTATGGAAGATTGCTTTGACGTGGATTTGTCACCTGGTATTTAACGGCTCCTCTAGAGTGATGTAAAGTGATGAAGAGTTGCTCGAATCTACACCATCCATTTAAAATTAATGGCTTGAATTTAAATCCCGCTTAGCAAAACACATTAATTACCTCATGCTTATTAATTCTACAATTTTTACGCCGTTATGTTCATTCAATTCGTCACTCCTTTCTATTTTACCGTATTTTTTTTTCTATTGAAGAGCACAAAAATTTGGTGGAGTTGAGAACACCGACATGATTCAGCCTCTAGTGCTCGATATTCCAAAAATGTGGAGTATTGAGATCCATTAATCTCATACATTCTTTCACCTTAAAAAATAGACATACTTGATAATCCAAAACAAAAAAAAAATTGTGTGATTCGGTGCATAGTGTTCCAATAGAAACTATTTTGGGATCAATTTTTTTATTACTTTTTAAGTATAGAAAAACTTGAGATATATTGAAGTAGTTTTAAATTTCTAGAAACATAATTTATATATATATATATATATTGTATTTTGTGTATATATATGAGATATCGAGAAAGATAAATGTGTCGGTTGTTGAAATTGCAAGTGATTTTGTATCATTCTTCCTTGCTCGATTCTCTTTCTCAACCTTGAATTCTACACGGAAACTAAAGTTCTGATGCGAAATTCATTTAGGGTGTGTTTGGATACCCCAATTCCATAGAATAGAATTAGAATTGGAGTGTGGTTTTCTAATTCCCTTGTTTGGATACAACAAAATGCCTAAATTTAGAATTCAACTTGAATTCTAAAACCACAAATTTGTGAAGGGCAGAATTCTACACGGTGACTTAAGTTTTTCAAAACCAATTCTCGCTCAATTCGACGAAACGAAACGAAAAAACGAAGAAGACACATGGTCGATCTTAGCTTCCTCTTTCGTCAACCTCCTTCTCCTCCACACTAGGTTTCTTCTGCATCTCCTCCAAACTAGGGTTTCTTCCGCCTCTACTCCACACTAGGATTTCTTCACACTTCACCAATAGCTAGGGTTTTTTTACCTCATTTTCACCTCTTCTTCGAGATACAATCGCACAGTTCTAGTGATTTGTCCATCCCAGCAACAATTTCAAAGCTTATCATGGTGAGTCCACCACAGGTTCTCTCTCAGCCATGTATAAATTTGTTCTCATTAAATTTATGAATTTTTTTTTGAAAGAAAAATGGAATGAAATACAAGGCATTTGAATTTGTGACACATTTGTATTTGATTTTATAATATTTGAAAGCTCCTATTTATATATTGTGCATTCCAAGTGTTTGATGTTTTGCTTGACTAAGCTTTGCTATGTTTGTTTAATTCTCCTGTTTGGCGTATGTATGTATGTATGTATGTATTAGTGTATCCCTATAAATCATTATGATTAGTAGAGTATATTTTAATTGGTGGAGAGGGAATGTAGTTAGTTTGTTAATACAAGCTTTCAATCAATTCTTTGTTCGTGTGTATATTAATTCTCCTGCAAATATTGCTCTTGTTAGGGTACTGCTCATAACTGTTAGATTGTAATCAATTTGATAAAATACACACATTTACACAGAGAGAAAAATATGCGTAATTTGGGGAAAAGCAAATAGCAGAGACCAAACAGTAAAATCGACAGTCGAATGCCCCAAGTGTCTCCAGTCTGTAAATCCACTAACCCATTTCCCCGCTGTTATCCCATTTGCGTAGTTTATATCCTGGAAGTCTATAAATGAGCGTATGTACTCCTCGTTCATGTTCTTTTTGCTGTTTTTGATGAGCTGTACTGTTTTCCAAATGGGTAGGTGTAAAAGGTCATTGGCGCTGAGCTGAGCATACATTGGAACGCAGACTTTGCCCAAGTAGCCTGCTGGTAAAGGTGGGTTCACAAGCTTTCTTATGTTAGTTGAATATGCAAATTTTACTTTCTCATTGCCTGGAATTTTAGAAGCTTTTACCCTGTTCCATCAATGTAATAAGAACAAGTCAGCCAATTTGAATTGCAATATGATGCTTCTTACCCAAACAAGGCAGATTCAAAATTTAGTGTGCAATTGATTGAGGCTTTTATATATTGAAATTATTTTGGTTGTAAGTGATATGTTTGCTCTATTTTGGGTTTTTCACAAATAGACTCCACTTGATGATCAAAGTGAGGTTTAGGCCAAATTTTGAAATTGAGAGCCTTTGTGAAATAGTATAGGTTAAACATCAATATGCTTTTGGAAATTTTGGATCTTAATTTGTTTCTAAGAAGGAAAAGTATGTTTGTTTATTTAAAACAGAGTGAAATTTTATTTTCCCTATATTGGCTTAATTAACGCTTCTATGAGTGCATACCTCAGCTCGATCAACTTATATCAAGTGTAAAAGTATAATCACTAATGTCGTCCAAAGAACTGCTCACTTGAGTAGTGTAGTTCACTGAGATTATAATAGGCTTTGAGTTGGGAAATCAGAAGTCCAAAGTTCCACATTCCTTGCTCTGTAAATTCTTCTTTCCTGTTTGTTTCAAATCTTTATTCCGTTCACTATTTGGTCCTCGGCTTCTCCCAATGCCCAGCTTTGGCAAACCCCGATTCAGTCCCTCCAACAAAACACAGGCTTTACACCATTTCTGTATATTTAAAGCTACTTAAATTAGGAATAATATTTTTTGGTACAGGAAATTAAGAATAATCACTCTTGAAATGCTACATAAGTCCAATCAAATCGGCTTTCCACACAGCACATGGATATGGTCTAGAATGCATGATGTTAAAGCTAGGTTTTGATAGTCGCTAGGTTAATTTAATTATGAAATGTAAATTTTTGGTTTCTTACTCAGTTCTTGTTAATGGTATTCCCCGAGGCCATTTCTCCCCTCAACGAGGACTCCGTCAGGGGACCCTCTCTCGCCTTATATATTTCTTTTATGTGCAAATTACTTTTTCAGTCTTTTGCACAGGCAAAGGAAAATAATCAAATATTTGGAGTTGCAGTTAGTCGCCATGGGCTTAGAATTAGTCGCCTCTTATTCGCAGATGACAGTGTTACATTTCAAAAAATCATATAGCATAACTAACTAATCCACTTGGTCAATAATAGCCAACGCCTCTAACAACGTATTTAATGGGGCTAGGGCGGTTCCTTAAACACCTTCACATTTACATCTACTTATTATCGACTGTGGTGATTTTTAGCTAAAATAGATTCCTCAAAGCAAGAAGTGATTATATAACCTGTTATATATTAATCATACTTTTAGGAAGGCTCTTGGTGGAGACACACAAATGACACAGGCTTACCTGGTTAGAGAATTGAGAACATTGTAATACTAAACATAGGCAGATAGGGCAAGCGAGTGTATTGGTTAGTGTAGATCCCACAACTACTGATCTTCCTTGGTTATCAAAGCAGTGATGCTGGTACCTGTGCTCACCTAGAAATGCATTGACACCACGTCAACTAAGCCCCTTTTTTGAGTTTCTCTCATCAAATTAATTAGAGCCCATCTGTAAACTTAATTTCTTCTCTTTTCCTGTTTATGTTATTAAGCGACTCCATGAGTTGGGAGCACGAAAGTTCATTGTAGTAGGAATTGGACCACTTGGATGCATACCCTTTGTATGTGCCCTCCACTTAGTACCAGCAGGAAAATGCTCTGTTACAGTACATACGCTAATTCGAGGCTACAAGTACAGTATAAATTATAGTAATTTATATGAAAAACTAATTTTAAAATAATCCATGTGATCATCCAGATGTGAATTACTTTGATTATAACATGAATCGTAGTTCCGTTGTTACCCGTCGTTTGACTAATGCTGAAAATGAAGAAATAACAAAAAAAAAAGATTATTGTGGGATATTTAATATTAATTATTAGTAAATTGGTGCATGTATTATTTCTTGTATAATTTTTTTTTTCTTTATGTACATTGATACATTACTTTTACTTTTATATCAAACTTATCTCTTGAAACTATTTTGAACTGAAATTTGTAGTTATGCAGGATGGATTCTAACTCTCAAATAGGTGAAGGAAGTAGTAAAGGAAAAGGCTACCTTACATGGACTCCTCAAATGGATAAAATATTGTCCAATTGTTTCGTTGATCAAATGAATCAGGGTAATAGGTTAGATGGAAAATTTGCATGGAAGGCGGTTTCATGGACTGCAGCTATTAATGCTTTGCGAGAGGGTTTAAAGATTTATGTGACAAAGGGGAACATTCAGTCACGTCTCAAAACATGGGAGAAACATCATGAAATCATAAGCAATATGTTATCAACATCCGGTTTCTCTTGGAACTATGATAATGAAACACAAGTCTTGAAATCAATCGACCTCTTAATGCATGATCAAAGGAAATTCGATACTTTCTCTGGTCTTCCTGTTGAATTGAAGAAACCGTGGATATTGATGCATCTTGGAAGTTGACGATCCCAAGTTTCTATCTCTTTATTTTATATATTTTCTTCATCAGATACAATTTATAGTTTATGATTGTTCATGTTGACTTGTGATCTAGTTATAATTAGCTATGGTATGTTATATGAGTAGTTAATACAGAGAGTTTTTTTTTAGCAAATGTGGACTTATGATAGTTTATTTTAGTTAATATTGTCTTAAGTATAATATATTTGAACCTATTTTGTTTATAGGATATGTGATTTTTTTTTGTGATTTTTTTTATTTCCTTGGATATATGGGAATGCTACAAGTTGTCCATGAAAGTTGCATTAAGTAGTGTACAAATTGCATTTTTTAAATGAATTAGAAATTAAATATAATTACAATTTTAGTTTAATATGAATTGAAATTAAAATATAGATTTGTTAATATGTGTGTATGTATATATATGAAGAGAAAAATTTAATACAAAAAATAATGCATTTGTTTTGTCAAACATGGCTATTTATTAGATTAGAGAGCATTTAGAGAGATTGTTCAAATGTAGTTTAAAACAATTTTTTTTGAAAATCAAATGAATTCTATAAATTAGCCAAACAATCAATTTGGAATTCTAATGGAATTCCAAATGAAAACTATGTAATATCCAAACAATGCTATTCTAATTCTATGGCATTCCAATTCTTAGAATTGTAATACCATAGAATTCTAATTCTAATAGAATTCTAAAACTATATTACCAAACACACCCAGTGGAATTATGAATGGCATTAAAATTGTGGAATTAATGAATGACGAATTTTTTTTTTTCTATTACTTTTTATAAAGCAGGAGTTAAATCTAGACCATTAAGTTTAAATAGAAAGTGTAAATTTGAGTAATTCTTCTCTAGAGTGATTTCTACGGAGGAGCCGGATGTAGGATGTTTGAATATTATAGTAAGTTAATTAATCCTTTCTCTTTAGGTGGATATTGAAATGTTTGCAAATATCATCCCCAATAAATATTTAGTTGCCATTTTTGTTTCGCACGAGTTTCAAATTCGTTTATCTCGAATGTTTTGTTTGGGACTTTGGGGTAATTGACCTTTTAAACTTCTGTCTTTTTTCTTTCACTTTTGTTTTTAAAATTTCATTAGGTCTTATTTTGGTTTCAAACTGGTTTCTGCCAATTTTTTGGCAGAAAATTCATGTGACACATGAATATGCTGTCCAAAAAATTGACAAAACATTCAATTTTAGATGAAAATGAGATGAGACTCAAACTTTGAAGAACAAAATGAGACGAGTAGAACTTTAAGAAATAAAATTAAAAAAACAAACTTAGGGTGTAAGAGATTAGTTACTCTTGTGTTTGGCACGCATTATAAGGAGACAAGATATGATAAAATTGTCGTGTTCTATATTTGGTGTTAGTCAAAAAATAATATAAGACCTGCTATTTATCTTGTAGTGGCCTCTTATAATCTACCTAACAGATAGCAAGTGGAATTACTTTATCGTAAGTTTGTTTATTTGAAGTGGTATCTCAATATTGCCGTGTAACAAAAAAATATAATAAAAGAAAACAATGCTCCTCATAATATATTACTACCACATTAGTTGTAACTCAATTGATTTGGCACATAGTACTTTCATTAATTAAATGTTTATCTCTATGCCAAAACAATTATACTTGTGCCAAGGTATAGTATTACTTTAAAAAATCATATTATATACTTATAATCTTGTATATTATTTTGACAATAACCATAATCATTTTGGCAATGGTACCACTTACATAAATATACAAAAAGAGTAATGTTATATCAACGGGTTTTACATGATGATTTTTACATTTCAATGGATACTCTCAGTGTGAACAACCGATTGATTTAGCGGGTAAGAGTATTTTTCTTGCACGCTAAATGGGAGGTTTTTCTGAAATACTAGGGTGTAAACCTATAATCACATATTTCTTTGAAATGGAGAGATTGGTGTAGCATGAGATGGCATTTATGAAGTAAAACGAATTTAAAATTACAAAGCCTGCATAAGCAATGTTGTTAAATACCAGTTGGATTCTTGTAGTATCATATATTGTATATATATATATATTTTAGTCATATACTATAGATTCGAACTTTGTAACTATCAATCCAAATTTGTCAATCCTCAAACTTTGTAACTATGAATCTAAATTCGTTGATCCTCGCTCAATAAAAATCACATCTATCATCATCACATCCTTTTTAACAAACCAAAACATACAAACCAAAAGGCACAATCTTGTCGATTTGCAAGAATAACCAAGACAGAAAAGAGAAAACCCAAGTTTTATTCATCAAAAGCTTATGAAACTTTGAAACAAGTAGTGAGTTTAAAATTTTAAATAGTAAATCAACCAGAAAATTACCTAGAGATCCAAAGACATCCCAAATTATCTAGAACTACAAAATCACCTCGGACGAGTAGCAACTCACTTTGCTTGCCTCATTGTTCTCGGCAAAACTGAATTCTGAAACTGCCATCCACCTCTGCAGAAAGACCCCAACCCAGAAAACTTTCTAAATGCACTTATTTGAATGGAAACTGATTCCATCCAATCCCAGCCCAACACCTGCACATCTGATAGGACTGCTCGTTAACCCGCTTTCTTATTCCTCTTTAGTCAGAACACCAAATAAGATTGCCTTCCACGAACAAAAGAACCTCAATCTCTATTTCCCTGGATGAGGAACATAGCAAAAAAATAATTGATAAAAATATTTTGTTTGCGATGCCATTGAGAAAAGAAAATCAACAGAAATGTGAAAATGCAATGAAACCAAGTCACTGAAAATTGATTACAGGACACACACACGCGCAAAAAAGGTAACATCCTCGAGCAAAGCGGGTTATATTTCAAAGTTCTGCCCATCTAAGCTATATGATGTGGCTTGGGAGAAAAAAACAAAGCTAGATATGTTTACTAGTTTTGCGTAATATGTCCAAAATAAATGTTCACAAGTCACTTCGCTAAGATTCTTTATACTCTTTCTGTCTCAAATTGATAGTCCCACTTTCTTTTCGGGATGTCTTAAATTCACTCGTACTCCCTTTTTTGGTACTTAATCAACGAACCAAATCTCACATACAAAGTCAAATTGGGAATATTAGTCCTTCTCCTGATAAGACTCGGATGAGGTATGTAGAAGAGAGTACATTAACTGATTGTAGTTGGTTTATATAGTACAATAGCCCTATTGAGTTTTTGTTGATTTTCTTGTTGTTCTATATAACCCTAGCACAATGATGGGACGGATGGACATTCATAAAAAACTCATGAAGCGTAGTAGGTCAAGTGTGTGCATTCCCCATCGTGCATAGTGCATACACCTCCAAGTGTGTGCAGATACAAAGATTTAAACATGTCATACATATTAAACAGGTTATATGAGAAAACATTTACACTCAAAAGCAACATATTCTAGGAAACCCTGTTTTCTTTCCTTTGGAATGTGACTATAAGACTATTTAGAAAGAGGAAAGCTATATATTTGTTTATTCTATACACAAAGAAGAAATTGAGACAACAGCATTTTTCACTACTACAAGAGCAAATATTTAAACTATGGTTTTCTCCCAAAGCTAATTATCTAATCCAAATTTTATTATACATGTTAAATTTGACGGGCATTCTAGCCATAGAGCTTTGGCAAGTATATGCACGCTGCTTATGGCTTGGCACTAATTAGTTTTTATTACTTCATGTTTTAAGTTCTATCTCATAATCATGCGCACACGGCACATCGCATGTGCACCAAAAACTAGCATCCAAAGCTATGCCAAATAAGTATAAATAACGGCGATTGCTATTACCAGAGCAATAAATTGTGCTCGAAGCATAATGTACGAGCATATATATAATAGCAAGTACCTAAATGTATTCCGCATCTATGAAGAACTCTTCAACTCAATTATCCAAATCAAGTAAAGCATTTCACATTAAAATATATAATACAAGCAGACAAAATTGAATTGAATTGGATTGAATTGAATGAAACGAATTACTTACAGAGGCAATAAATTTGGGGCTTTCCTGATTGAACAGAGGAGGGAGAGAGAGAAACCAGGGTTAGGGTTTTGAATTAAGATTGGTCTTGATTCGAAGAAAGGCATACGGCAAGGGAGAGCTGGGCTTGCTGGCACTGAGACCGCTTGAGAGCGGTCCCACCGCTCGAACACAGGGTTTTGACCGTCTCCGATTCGGCGGGGCAAACTACTGCAACGAAACAATCGGCCAGCGACCGGTTCAGGTGATGGCACGCCGCCTCCCGCGGCGGCCCCGCCGGGACTCGGCGGTGGCACTCTCGTAAGGCCCGGTGTAGCTGCTCGCACTCCACCGGTACGGTCATGCCGGTGCCTGAATAAGAGTCTCGTTTAAGTATGTTAGATACATATAATGTCACATTAAAAAGTGTGCTTGAAATGTAACAACTAGCAAACAATGCATACTAAATATATATATATATATAAACAATAAATTTTGAATGAGAGAGTATCGGTTTAAAAAATAGAAAAATAATTTGGTAAAATATTTTTTTTCTTTTTCTTATTTTTATAGAAAAAAAGTTCTTCTCGACAAATTATTGGAATCATATAATGATCATAAGCTTTTGCTTGAGATTTAGACATTATCTTTATACTTTGAATTTTGAATTTTTGATGCAAGAACATTGTAAATTTGATATTCACCTTTTTTATTTTCTATTTTTCATTCAAATAAATAATAAACGGAATTTTAGTGGTCTTGTTTTCACACAATACACTTTCTTATTTTTTTTAAATAGAATATTTAAATTTATTCACTTAATTATAAATAAATAAAAAATCTTTCTCATTTCAAGTAAGATTTGAATTTAATTTTTTTTAATTTAAACAAATATTTTTACCACTAAATTAACTTAACCGCTCTTCAATAAAAATACATTTATAATTGAAGTATTGTGTCCTTTTAAACAATTTTCTTTTGTCTCCTTTACTTTTTCTAAACAATAAAATAAGAATTGCGTGGGACAAAGGATCCCTTCAGGACTCGTTTGGTTCAAGTTTTGAAAATAAAATGGGCATGTGATGGGCATACTTGATTCTTGAAAAAAAAAAGTTTTTTCCTTACATCTAGAATGCCATGCTGATGTTTGGTTCAACCGGGAATAAGAATGGAATAAAGTATCAATTACAAAAATACCCTTCTTTTTATAAGATGAGAAGATATCACCTACTAATTTTTCAAAAGAGACAATTATTATAATAAATTACAAAAATTACACATGCTTAGCTAATAACAGGAAAAAAGAAAAGAAAAAAGTTTCAAAATTTTTTTTTTTCATTTTTGTGCAGCAGCATAACTAAAAAAAAAGTTCCAAACAATATTTTCATACACAAATGGAAAAAGAATTATTTATTCATAAGAAAGAAAGTTATTTTAATCATAACATGAAAAATTAAAAAAGATGCCCATTGGTAATGATTTATTCCTTATGATTTAAATGGGAGAACTTGGGGGGGGGAAAGGTTTGTTCCTGAAATCATTTATTCCGGACTTAAAACTTGAACCAAACGTAAGAATTATTTCGGAATGAAATTTAGCATTTCTGAAATGATTTAAATCTTGAACCAAACGAGATATCAAATGTCACCAAATTTTATTTTTTAAAAAAAGATATGATATATTGATTTTTTACAATTATATTAGTTGAGCCTTTGATTCCTTCCACTTGCGTTATTTGCAGGGCTGGCCCAAGTTTATGTCCAAATTCCAAAAATAAAAAATTAGTAGTCTTAATATGTAAAGCCCATCCCCGACATTATAAGTTAATCCAGCCCAAGCCTTAAAATTATATGTACTTAAATTAAAGCCTAGCCTTGCCTTTAAAATTACAAACTTGCCGGCCTTTTATCTTTCACTGCTAACAACATTTTCAACAGTGTTCTATATTTTTGTAGAGTATAAAATTTACATAATTTGTAAAAATTTTTTGTTTTCAGTAGTTTTGAAAAATATAAGTTTGCGTAATATAATTGTGTAAAATACGCTTCTATTTCACAATGCCACGTTATTTTTCTCTCTCTTTGTTTTTTAAATAAAATTTTAAAATATAATAACTTCAAATGTAAATATAAATCTTAATAAAAATTACATATTTAAAATATGTTAATCAATACCTACAAATCAAGATCCATTGTGACTATAGAATTATTTATAGAAAAATTCAAGAAAAAATAATAATAAATTGTTTAAATTGATAGTTAAAAAGTGTTAGAATCTTATTGGTTATTTTAATATTTACACAAGATTTTACAAAAGTATCATTGCAGCATAGTTTTTTTAGTATTCAAGTTTTTTGTAAAAGTAGGTTAACACATATGATTTACAAGTCAATTTTTACACTCTCATTAGAGATGCTCTAAGTGGATATATCTATATTAATAAAATAAAAAGGAGAAAATGTATAAGGAATATTTAGGGCTTAGATTGTGAGTATAATTTGAATGGTAGATTGTGAATTTTAATTTTAATTTAACTTAAAACAATATAGATGTGTACTAAGGTAATATATTAGTTCCTCTCCCTCTCTCTTTTACCTTGTCATTTCACCTGGACTTGTGCTAGCAATAAAGGCAAAATAAAAAATTATACTATAGTGCCGAAGGCACAGGTTCCCCTTAGTCTATAATAATAATAAAGTAGAAGTAAAAAATATATGAGGTAAAATTTTGTAGAGCTAAGATTGGATAGTCTAATTTGAATTAGGGGTGGGTTTGGTTTGGTACTCGAACCGAATAATACAATACCGAACTGAACTGAACCGAATATTTCGGTAATGCAAAATCTATAACTAATCCCGTATAGAATTAAAGTCGGTAACCGATGTTGCAGTAATCGAAATTTCGGTTTAGTATAAATACAATTTCAGTAATACCGAAAATCCTGCATTCACACACTGCTGCCAATAGGCAACAGTTATACATTTATACACAGCCACTAGCCACACACATTTTACATTTATACACACATTGACACACTCACACACATACAAAGGCACAAAGCAATTAAACAGAGACTGGCAGACTGCTGCCAGCAGCACACACAGCACGCAGCAGACCCACACACAGCAGCAAACCCACAGTGCCACAGTGCCACACACAGCAATTATACACTGCTGCCAGCCCACAAAGCAGTTATACACATTACACACACATGACACAAGCACTAAACTAACAAAGTACAAACTGCCATAACTAAACAAACTAACACCAAAATAAATTTACTACCAACTAAAGTGCTAAACTAAATAACTAACAAGCACCAAAATCAATAAACACTATTAAAGTATCAATTATCAAATAACCAAACTACCATAAGACCACAAATATTGAAAGGTTCAAGATTCAAAACAAAATACCAAAGTACCAAACTCCCAAATTACCAAATTGTTTATAAATCTATAGCTATACATACATTATCAAACTACAAATAAAATATAATCAAAAGACAGTAGCCATAGCTTGTGTCTTCAGTTTTCCCATTCATTATCTTGCTCATTCAAAGCTAATCTCATAACATGTTATGCATTTGAAAATAAAAAGTGAAAAAAAGTATTGCTTAATATCTAAAAGGCCAAAATATAATATAAATTATAAATGACCAATGAGATAGCACCTTTATGATGATAATGTAGAAGATGAGCTAGTACTACGTCCACGGTTTGATCTACCCCGAGCCCTTCCCCTAAAACTATCCCCTTTGAAGGTGGTCGAGGTGGGAGTTCTTGAATCGGAGGATGGGGCATTTTAGCTTGAGGTGGTGGTGGTTGTGACATTTTTACTACATTTGGCAAACCTAAAAAATATATATTCATAAAGTTATTATAAATTTATAATTACCCAAAAGCTAAATAAATAAACATTAGTATTTACTAAAGAATAAATGTAGTCACTTACTTTTTTCCAATTCTTCAAGTTCTTTGTAAAACTCAATTTCGTCTTCCGTAGGCTCCTTATAAAATTGAAATTCGTCACCTTTAAGCAAATCACTCGTGCAAGCTAAAGCCTCGACCATTCTAGGTGTCAAAGAAGCTCTAAACGGATCCACAATTCTCCCCCCGAGGCTAAAAGCATTCTCACTAGCGACAGTTGAATTAGGAATAGCAAATACATCCTTAGCAACCTTAGCAAGAGTAGGATAATGCCCACTATTGGCCCTCCACCAATCTAATAAACCGAAATCATCATTCCTTGTACTTTCGTATGCATCATTAAAATACTTGTCTACTTCATTGGCTATTTCCTTAAGTTTAGCCTCTATTCTTTGTCTATTAAGCCTCATTTCCACCCTTACTTCCACATCATCCACGTGATCATCATTTTTCTCCACACATACCTCTACATATGATCTTTCAACATTAGTCGCCTTATAAGCTTTATACATAAGATTCAAGTGTGACTTCACCCGAGTCTTCATATCTTCAACTCGGTTAGGATGGTAACCAAGGTCTTCCAAATGTAATTCAATCATTTGAAATTTATACCTCTGGTTAAGAGCTTGAGCTACAAACATTATAAGGCTGACATCTTCAAAAGAACTCCAATACTTATCAAACTTGCGCTTCATTGAAGTAGCCACATTTTGCAAAATAGGATTATTATGATCTCTAATTTTAGCATCAATTTCTAATTTTAAGTTTATCAAAATTTTCAAAACTAAATGTGATGTAAGAGTTTTGGTTGCACTAAGTTTGATGGTTGCATCGTATAACTTTTTTAAGAAATGAGTAAAGCTCATCGCTTTCTCCCAATCAATGTCATTCAGAGGACCCACCCTATTGGCATGTACTTTATTCCCATTGACTTCTCCAACGACTTCCTCACAAAAGTATGCAACAAATTGTGCACTATCATCCGCTAACCTTGCAAATACATCTTTGAATTTATACGCACTATGGAGCATAGCGTATGTCGCATTCCACTTTGTCACCACATCAATTGAGACAGTTGCCATCTCATCCTTCTTCTCTAATATTGCAAACTCTCTAAATTTATCCAATCTAGCACTAGAAGAGTGAATGAACTTTACACAATTCCAGATACCCTCAATGGACTCTACAAGCTCTTTCATCCCATCATTCACAATCAAATTAATTATGTGACAAGTACACCTCATATGTAAGTGATACCCATCAAGCAAAAGATTATCATGCTTTCGAAACTACTTCTTTAAATACTCCACCGCCACATCATTGGAACTAGCACTATCCATAGTAATACTAAACACTTTACTTATACCCCACTCATTCAACTTCTATTTAAAACACCTCCCTATATTATCACCCTTATGAGAAGTAATCTTACAAAAGTTGACTGCTCTCTTATACAACTTAAACTCCGAATTTATAAAATGGGCCATCACCACCATGTAATTGATGTTTTGGATAGAGGTCTAAGTATTAGTAGTTAAACTCACCTTCACATCACCAATTATGCTTTTAATATTTGCCTTCTCCTCACAGAACATATTCCATACCTCATTAGCAACCTTTTTTCTTATTAGGAATTATATACCTTGGCTGAAGATCATGAAGAAAATCTTTAAAATTGAGATGGTCAACCACCCTAAAAGGCATCTCCGCCTTGATAATCCACTTCACAAACTTAAAGTCAAGTCTAGTTTGGTCAAAACTAAATCCTAAGCCTCCTATACTCGATTGAGTTAACATCGGTTGGTTTTTATCAACTCCCACACGAAGAGGAGAACCCTCACGCTTATGCAAATGATTGAGAAGCCCGATAATTCCATTCCTTTTAAAATCCGCCGGTATATGTAATTGACAATAATTATAAACACCAATCGTCTACTATTTTCCTTCATCATCCTTGTATTTTTGTTTTTTACAATGTTGCCACGCGACACTCCTATCCGGCCCCTTCTTCCTTTTATTCCCACCAATAGTAGACATTTTCCCTTCATCTCGGGCACCTTGAGTTTGGTTATCTTGTAATTGGGGTTGATCTTGAAGTGGAGGGCTTTCAAGTTGGTTACCCGAACTTACACTCGGTGACGTGTATGTATCGAATCCACTATTACAAGCGGATTGGCTATCCATCCTAGAAAAGGAAAATAAGTGTTAGAATCTATGTGTATATATATAGTTATAGAAATTTAATTTACACGTAAGCAATGAAAGCAAAATATTGAGATTACAATTATATAATACTAGATTAATAGATTACAATATTACATTACTAGTATTATACATTTATACATATTAGATTACTATCCATACTAGATTCATAGATTGTGGATTATTAATTGAAGGCTTGAAGCTCACAAAAAATTATAAAAAAAAGGAAAGAAAAACAACCATAACCATTAAGTACTTAAGTAGTATTCTAGTAGTCTAATATAGTACATTAGTTCTAATAAAAAAGAAAAATAAATTAGGAGAAAACTGAAATTTAGCTTAATTAAAAACTAAAATTAACTTATTAAGTATCAACTTCAACTATCAAGTTATGAACTACCAAATAATTAACCAAAGTATCAATTATCAACTATCAACTATCAAGTTATCAAGTATTAACTAGCATCTCTAAATCCAAAGTTCAAACATCTAAGAATCAATTATCAAGTATCAAGTATCAACTATTCAATTATCAAGTATCTTAACTACAAACTAAAATTAAGTATCAAGTATCTTAACTACAATCTAAAATTAAGTATCAACTATCAAGTATTAAAGTTATCAATTATCAAGTTATCAAAGAACAATCAAAATCCAAACATCAAAACATCAACTATCAAGTATCTAAAGTTTCTCTAAAATTAGGAATATCAACTACCATATATTAAAGAACAATAAATCATCTCTAAAATTAAAGCTAACTAATTAAATCATATATTAGCCTATTTGGGGTTAGGGCTAAAACATATAAAATTTCAATGTATATGAACTATGAAGTTAGGGCTAAATCTTAAGGTGAAGAAGTATGAGCAAGCACAAAATCGAAGTAGCCAAATAAAAAAAATAAACTTCATACGAAAAAGAAAATTTTAAATTTTAGGGCTAGATCTTTTAGTGGAAATGTGGAGACCATAATACATGTTGGACTACCGCTGAGTGACTAACGATTAGTGGCGCCGTTGTGGTGGGAGAGAGCGGAGTGGAGGGGAGAGAGCGGAGGAGAGATTGTGTTAAATAGTTAAAGTATTAAACTGTGACCTGAAGTAGTGAAGTATGTGAACACGTGACTACGTGAGGTGAAGGAATGGAACTTTTTTTTTTAATTTCGGTTCGATTCGGTAAAATTGAACCTTCTACCCGACCTACTGTACTTTTTACCGTTTAATTTTCGGTAATTGACATTCGATTACCATTCAAAATCATTTCTGTTCGGTTCGGTATTTTTTACGCAGCGGTTTGGTTTTCGGTTTTTTCGTAAAAAATGCCAGCCATAATTTGAATGGTAAATATGTAGTCTTTAGTTTAAATTTCAAATTAACCATCATTCTCTCTCTACTAAAGGTAAAATATATATTTTTTCTCACCTTCATTACTTCTTTCTCAAACATTCTCGCTTCTCTCTCACACACTATCCCAAACATGTGTAGAGGGTTGCGCAAGCACCGAACTCACCTTAGTCACTTAAATTTAGGGGCAAATTTCTAATTTTTGAAATAAACTTTAATTATATTGAAGTGTCGTAGGCACATATTACCTCTAGTGTATATATATATATTCCATGGACTCTATTTCTTCCACTCGACCTATCTTATGCGATAAAAACGAATTAGCTTCTTCCATCTTCCAACACAAATTATTAGCATATTTTATAAATTTTAGTCTTCTACCTTTTACTCTTTTGATAATATTCGTAGATTAATTTATGTTCGTAAAATTGACTCTGATATAGACCACAACATAATTTATATTTGTAAAAGATCAAATACAAAATATCTCGTTAAATCGATTGATCTCAACAAAAACTCAGTGATAAATAAGATACTAGAGCAATCTATGTAACAAAAACAATTCGTTATCTGTTTCATATTTCAACCCGCACTCATCAGCATGTTATAAGACAATTGGCCAATGATTTTGAAAAATCTTTACTTAATCGGAATATTCTCCACTTATTAGATTTGTAGGTTGAGTGCATATTATCTTTCTATTCTCCACATCATTTCACATACACATTTTTTCATGCACGAGCTATATGGGGGGCCGAGTATATGCACGTGAAGACCTCTATAAATTATAAAAGGTAAAATTTGAGTGTAAACTCAATGATGATGGCTCCACAGCTAAAAAATAGCTGTACAACCAACAAGGAGTTAATTATAAATTAAACCTTGAAGTTCGGATTCATTTTTCAATGTTTGACCCAAAGTTTCAATTGTTCCAAATTGAACCTTAAAGTATAATTAGTGTTTCAATTGAACCGTTTAATTCCGTCCAAAACACTTGACGGCCATCCAACGTGGCAGTCCATCTGGGATCTGACCTAGACGGAAATTACGTTCTTGCTACTGGTTGGTTCTTAAAATCATCAACCTGAAGCAAACCTTAAAAAAATCATGAAATCTGCGTAAAGTTAACCCCTTTATTTGATTGCTAATCAATCATGCCTGTAACAAAGCAATTTCGTCTTCCTCGCTTAATTGCAAACAACTTCTCTTCTACTTATCCGTGTTTCTCATCCCCATTTGAAATTGTAGCTTTTTTTTACCTTCAAATAGCCCCCATTTTCTAGCCTTCACTGTCATGGAAGAAACCTTATTCATCTTCGATAAATTGCTTGAATTTCCAATCGGCTGTTTTGGAGAATTGGCTTGACTGCGAAATCAAAAGCCGAGGAAGATCGTGGGGGTAACATCATCATCAGCAAAATCAGATTCGAAATCGGACCCTTTACCAGCGCGCGTCACTGACAACAATTGGGGCAGCGGTGGGGTTATGGTGGAAATAGGCTTTGGAACATAAATAAAGCTTTTTCTCTAGTGTAATCAAACATGTCTTTATCTTCTCCTCCACTTATTCTTCTTCTTCGTCTTCATCTTCATCAGATTGTTTTGTTGATTTTTGTTTATGGTATTTTGTGTCGTTGTCAAGATTTCTTAAACTAAATGAAAATCGCCCAGTGGAGAGCTTCAATGTCATCTCTCTTCGCTTATGGTGTTATGGATGAAAGAGTGCTAGAGATTTTTAGAGAAAGAACAGAAAATTTGCAGAAGGGATGGATTATAATTTGGATCATTTAAATACAGTTGTTAAATTAAGTACATCACTACTCGTACCCCAAATAATTATTCCAACCATCCAAATAATCTTGAGCAGGGCTTTTCATATATCTTTTAAAATATTTTACGTACATTTATGATGAATTTGAAACGCTCTATCTATTACTCATATGGAATACAAATAACCATGCTCTAAATTAAGTGTAATAACATTGTTAATAAAATAATAAAATACGCAAAAAATAAACTACATGCTCCACTTGAATTATTTTTTTTGGTGATAAGAATGTAATTCTAGTCCATGTCAGATGCCACATGGGCCGCCATGTTAGATTGCCGTCAAGTGGTGGGTATCAATTGAGGCACTAATTGTTCTTCAAACCAATTGAAACTTTGGGTCAAACATTGAGAATGACCCCAAACTTTAACATTTAATTTATAATTAACCCACTAGAAAGACTTGCCGACATGGTCTTCATCTAATTGATCAGTCCAGAGAAAATATAATCGAAATTTTGTTTGTTTTAAAAAAGAATACCTTTTGGTTTTATTCATTACAATAGTCAAACTTAATCATTGTGACTTTTACAAGTTCGTTGTTTAACAATTTTATTGAAATTAAAAACAAACATTTTTTGAATCATGTATAAAAAGCAAAATAGAGTCTTATTTAAAAATTGAAAAATGTTTTAAATTAGGAGTTTTATTTCCCTTTTGAATTATAATCAATAATACATCAAATATTATAAAGAAAATAAATTATTTTATTCACTATTGATTATGTTAAAATGAGTATTTAGCGTTTACAAAAAGTCAATGCAAATATATTTGTTTTGTTTAAAGTCTAAATATTTATTAGGTGTTACATAGGGCCAACCTTGAGATTGAAGGGGCCTAAGCGAACTTTTCTCTCCATGCCCCTTTTCGATATGGTGTTATTTGACTGTTATGAAAGGTATTCCAAATAATTAAAAGTGTGGTAAAGTGAAATAAAAGAAAAATAAACTTACTTTTATGTATGCATTTGGTTAGCAAAAAAATAAGAAATTATATTTGTGTAATTAAGTTTAAAAAATTTCACTTGAAACTTGGTTTTAAAGGTAATTTCTTTTTACAGAAAAAGATTCTGCCAATAAATAAGCTTGCATTTTTATTTAGGTAATTGAGCTTCATAAATTTTCATTTTAACTTAGTTTTAAAAAGCAACTAAAGAATAAATAAACTTGGTCTTAAAGGAAAAAAAGAAGAAGAAAATAAGTTGTCTTAAATAAAACAAGAAAATCATCATTGACGAGAAGGTTTTAAAACTCTAACTAAAAATGTGTTGACGTGATAATAAATAACCGCCAGAGAAAGGTATTACCTTCAATATAATTTCAAATACTTTAGAATTTAATATAAAAGTGTATTGTTTAAAAGTACAAAATAATGGGCTAAAATAAAGGGCCCTAGGGTCGCCCAGGCTCAGGGCATGTCTTAAATCACCATTGATAAAAAAGTTTTGAACCTCTAACTTAAAATGTATTGATGTGATAATAACCACTAGAGAAAGGTATCACTGTTAATATAGTCTCAAATATTTTAGAATTTAATATAAAAGTGTATTGTTAAAAAGTTCAAAATAATGGACTAAAATAAAGGGCCCTAAGATCGCCTAGTCCCAAGGCCCACTATGGTGTTAGTTTTTACTTTTAAATATTAAGAAATAATGTCTATATTTTGTCTATCAAACCATTCATAGGCAATCTCACATATTAATTTGAATTTTAAGTGTACGCGACCAGTTAAAAGCTTTTATTCAAACAAAAAAGATCCAAAAGTTTTTAGATTCAATATGTAGCCTTTAGAGATAATTTTAATTTGCATTCATTTTTTTGTCTGAATGTGAAATATTTACTTATTTATAATTTGAATGCAATAACTTAATGAACTAAATATAAGTAATTTTGACCACTATATCTTAATACTATTCATAAAACTACTTAATGAAATGCTAGTTTAGAACTTTATACTTCATTTAGAAGCAATAACTATGAAAAAAATTTAAGAGGCAACATGACCGTTGTCACACCCGAACAACAAAAACAATATTTACTTAAAAATACTATTAAATTAAGTGAACATAATAATATTATCATATCAAAAATCAACATCATCTCATATCCATGATTTTATTTTTATTTTTTTAAACAACCTTGTCTTAAAAAGTAATACTAATAAATATTCACAACTCACACACATATAAGGATGTCTAGTCAAAAAAAATCTAAGACAAGACTAGTAAATATTTACATCTCAAAACTTGTCATTTATTTGTACTTAATTTATTAACAAAATATACCATAAACAAAAACGACATAGTGTTTTTTTCTATAAACATTCCCACTCATTCTAAACCTGGCAGAGAACATCCCTTTTTGATACCTGTAAAGAAAAACATATATAAAGGTATGAACTATAAGCTCAGTGAATGCACCACTTTCCTCAACAATAATCTGTAAAAGTATATATATATACACATATCATATATAATCACATTTAATTCCCATCCTCTAGCTATCATATAAGGCATCAGATGTACTACACATATAACCGCTCTATAGCTTCAATTATTAGGCATCAAGCATCTATATCATATTCCATATACCCATCTTCTAGCCCTATATATAATGGGCATCAGATGCACCATATATATACCGCTCTATAGTCTCAATTATTAGGCATCAAGCATCCATACCATATACCATATATTCATCCTCTAACTCTATATATAATAGGCATCAGATGTATCACACATATAATCGCTCTATAACCTCAATTATTAGGCATCAAGCATCCATACCATATACCCATCCTCTAACCCTATATATAATGGGCATCAGATGTACCACACATATAACTGCTCTATAACCTCAATTATTAAGCATCAAACATCCTTACCATATACACATCCTTTAGCCCTATATATAATGGGCATCAGATGTATCAACATACATATTCCACACCACCCTTCACATTTATACATTCAAATGTATATAAATTCTAAGTGAGTACACTCACCTCAAGTCCATACCAACGTAGTTCTAAGTTCTATTTTCTCGGTGCGTTGAAAGTATCTGTTTCTTCACCTACCAATCTAACATAATTAGTATTCCAATTCTACACCAATATAATTATTTATAAGTGTGCAAAATACACTAACAATTACACAAATGTATATTCCTTATGCACTTGTTAATTTACAATACATCACAACCTTTCACAATTAGGTGCAGTCCGAATCCCATGCACAGACTATGTGCTATCCGTTCTCCGATCATTTCCAAATTTTTATATTAGTTACACAACATGTTTATAAACAATATTCCAGAATTTAAGCATAATCCAACGGCTAAAATATCGAATATTCACAAAACAACTCAGTACAATACATGTTGTCCAGAATATAACGTATGGCAATAGTCCAACTTCACAGATTAAACGGTACCAATTGGATGAGAGCTAGGTGCTCTACCATATATTTCTGGAAAGCTCTGTGTGTCTACTTTTTAATGCAATTTTCGGTGCATAAATCAAATTTTTTTACAAGGAGTTATAGTAATTCTCCCACAATGACACCAATCTGCCAGAATTATAAACTCATAAAATTTTAGCATGATTTCTACTTATATCATCTATTATTATCTCTTCATGATCAAGAAAATCCAATTATATCATCACAACACACAAAAACACCAAGAAACAAACTCAAAACCATGTTCTTTCATTTTTAATCATAATTTTTCAATTTCAATTACTACAAACACAATAAAAGGATGCTAAAAAAACATAAATAGCATAATTTAAACTTACCCTTTAATTCTCTAATTTTTCTTATTTTTCTCTTCTTCTCCTTGTTTTTCTCTTTTTCTCCCTGTTTTTCTCTTAATTTTTCTCTTATTCTTCAAGAATATCAATTGATTCAATCATACACATATTATTTCATTTACACACTACCTCCTCAACTTCTATTTCACAGAACTAAATCCACTTACATACTTTATTTTCAAATAAGTTCCTTATGAATTATTATTATAACATGAGTTCTTATAATACAAACAAACCTAATTCACATTCTTCTTACAAAATCAAACAACATGGCAAAATACACAATTCCACTATTCACCACACATTAGGAATAAATTGATATTATCAAATGTACAAACACGATTGTAAATACTAATAAATACTTAAACATGTTTAAATGATACTAAAATATTTGTTTTAAGATTTGGAATGTCATAACCTTTCTGTTTTAATACAAATGATATACAAATACACTGTATATTCAATATTTTTTCTTTTAAAAAATTATCAAAACACAACTTTTTACACCTTTAAAATCTGAATGTATTCAAATTATACTTAAGTGCAACCAAATAAACTATTGCCGTACAAAAGGAATGGCTACTCATGGTGAGCGTAAAAACCAAAAGAAAAGATCAATAGAAACATGAAAAAAGAATAAAAACATTTGAAAATGCATAATGATACATATACTAATTTGAATGATCAAATCAAATAATATTTCATAAGTGCGTTTATCAATGTATCAAATGAATCCCCCCCCCCCCACGGTAAATAAAACATTAGGTTTGATCATTTAATTTGATATATATATATATATATATATATATATATGTATGTATATTAGGACACAATCTGTGCCAAAAGCATTATCTACTTATAAATAAATATTTTTAATTTCAATCCAACAATTCTTTATTCATTTATTATATACTAGGGTATACATATGCCATTCGGTACAGTGAAATAAATAAGATCTTATAATAGGATAAAAAGAGTAATGTGTGGCGAATTTAAATCGACAAACATCAATCAGTCTATTTTGAGTTCATTGTCTAGTCTAGTTTAACGTTTTGAATAACTGAAACATAAGTTCAATATATTTTTATGATGGAAAAAATAAAATTATATTAGATTGCACTTGCTTGTTTTTTATTTTTTAAAGAATTTTTTAATTATAATCCAACAACGTATGTCCGTAAGATTTTAAAATAGTCCAAAGACTAGACCAATGTACTATGAACACTCCTAAAAATGACAAATTGAAATGTCCAATAATATACGAACACATAACGTAAGTCCTTAAATGTTAATCAATAATAATAAAATATTATTTTAGAAGTGCATTTATCAATGTTTCAAATGAGCCCCCACACAGTAAATAAAACATTAGGTTTGATCATTTAAATTGATATATATATATATGAAAATTTTCAAGTAAGGACTAGACCTTAGAGATTAGTCCTTTTTACGACGCTTTTGCGTTGTAAAAACACACCCAAGTGTTTTTACGACACAAAAGTGTCGTAAAAAGCCCCAATTCGTAAGGTCTGGACCTTACCAGAAATGCTCTGTATATATATAAATGTAAGTATGCTAGGTCACAATTTGTGCTAAAAACATTATTTACTTATAAATAAATATTTTTAATTCAACCCAACAATTCTTTATTCATTTATTATAATAGGGAATACTCATGCCATCCGGCACGGTGAAATAAATAAGATCTGATAATAATAAGATAAAAAAGAGTAACGTTTGACGAATCTAAATCGACAAATATCAATCAGTCTATTTTGAGCCCATTGTGTAGTCTAGTATAATGTTCTGAATAACTGAAACTTAAGTTTAATATATATTCATGCTGAAAAAATTAAAAGAATATCAGATTGGACCGACTTGTTTTTAATGTTTTAAAGAATCTTTTAATCATAATCCGATCATATATGTCCGTATGATTTGAAAATAGTCTAAAAATTGGACTATTATACCTTGAACATTCCTAAAAATAACAGATTGAAATGACTAATAATATACAAATACATAACATACATCCTTAAATGTTATTCAATATTTTTTCTTTATTTTTTTGCATAATTTTATAGTCATGATAAATCTTATTTAATTGGTCTTAATTAATAAATTTTAAATATTAAATTTTGAATCTTTTAATTGAAGTAATGACATTTTTAATGCATACAAAATTATTAATATGTTAGAGTTTATTGTGTTCATATCATTAGTATGAGTGTTTTAACTTTGATGTTGTATGTTTATGTATTATAAAACTCATCAAATTGTGTATTTTTAATCATTAGATTTTACACTTTAAAAAAAAAATGATAAAAAATAGTATTTTATAATATAGATGTACATAAAAATCATTTTCTCTTTTTTTAAAGAGTAAACAAACAGGATCATTAAAAAGATAAACTTAATTTAATAGTTCTTACACATTAACCTTTTATTTTAGCAGATACGCAGCACTAAAGAGTGAGAATGAAGAATTTTTTAATTTTTTCATACTAGGTTTGTCTTGCCAAATATAGTTTTTCCTTTCTAAAAATAGCCTTTCTATCTCACGCCTCTGCCACAGCATCTTAATTTTTGTATACGCAAAGAGTATCAATTTTGGCTCTTTGATTCCTCAAATCATTTGCTTCTATTCAGAAATCTGAAATAGGGTTTGTTAATTTTCCATCAAAATCTCCATCATTGCTCATATGTAAGTTCAATACTCTCTCTCTCTCTCTATATATATTTATCTCCAATAATCATCTAACAATTTTATGTGCTCCATTTTCTTCAATTTTTGTTTTTCCAGCTTCAAATTTTGATATGTTTTGTATAAGCGTAGGTATAGTTCCCCCCGCCCCTTGTTGACTTCACTTTCCTTAGATGGGAACTGGAATGATAAGTAATTTTTCTCCTGTTATATTTGTCTTCACTCACTACTTTCTTTTTTTGTCAAGCTGCATTTGGTTATTATTTCCATCTATATGACTATTTATTTGATTCTGTGTGATTCTAGTGTTTTTACTGTTGATCTATTGCCAATAGCTAAATTGGTTTTTTCCCAAAGCAACTGCTACTTTATTGAATTGTGTTCCACTTGCTGTTAGAGTTTTTAATTGCTTCGGCATTAGACCCTTGTTGATAATAGTGTTACATATAAGAGTAACATTTTTGTCAATGGCTTCTTCAATCATTTTGTAGTTGTGGTTCAGTTTATCTTGCTTGTTGTTAGGAAAGATTCATTTTACACTGTTTGATTAGGAACCCAAGGAAAGACCAAAAAAAAAAAAAACAAACAAAAAAGAACAAGAAGAAAAGAAGAAACAAGTGAATGAATTTGGTAAAGGAAAGGTTTGTCTTGTGTTAGATCTTCTTTGCTTAATATTTTCTTGGACACTTTCAGGGTGTCTTTGAAAATGAACAAGATTTCGTAAATTTCATCTTTGGTGGTGTTTGGTTCCATTAATTCTCGAAGGAATGTGCAACTTGCTTTGGCCTAATTTTTCATTTTCCATGGAACCCAAGAAACCAACTCCTCTGATTTCTTTGTTTTCCATGAAAGTTTTTCCAGGTAAAACAATTTCAAGCAGTCCAATTCTTTTCCACATCAACAAATCAAACGCACCCTAAGAGAGACATGGGTTAACATTTTATAGTGGAGCAGAAAGATGGAAAGGGCAAGTCTGGATTTAAGATTCCGCCCTTCAGGATCAACACCCTCAGAGGAATCAGCTTTGGATTTGGAAAAAATATACTGTAATCATCCCAATCTCCCTTCCTTAAGTCCACCACCACTACAAGCTTTTACATCAGGAGGGCAGATATCTGAAAGTAGTGCAGCCTACTTCTCGTGGCCGACTTCCAGCCGGTTAATTGATGCAGCTGAGGATAGAGCAAATTACTTTAATAACCTTCAAAAGGGGGTTCTGCCAGAAACTCTTGGTCGATTGCCAACAGGTCAACAAGCTACCACTTTACTAGATCTAATGACAATAAGGGCATTTCATAGCAAAATCTTGCGCCGCTATAGTCTTGGAACAGCGGTTGGGTTTCGGATTCGACGGGGTGTGTTGACTGATATACCAGCCATTCTTGTCTTTGTTGCTCGGAAGGTTCATAAGCAGTGGCTTAACCACATTCATTGTTTACCGGCTGCTCTTGAGGTTCAAAATTTGGTGCTTGTGGCTTTGATTTTTATCTTTTGGATTCTGGTATCTCATTTTTGTCAACTTCAGTCAATTACTAGAACAGGTTGCACACTCGATGTATGTGCAATATTGTACCTAGTACTTCTTATACGTACACTGTGTTACAGTGAAGGTCACAGGTTCAAATCGTATTTAAACTATTGTTTATTTTTCTATATTAAGTAACGGTAATTCAATATTTCAAGTATGAACCAAAAGTGCTCCTCTCATGTAACATACAGGAATAGATATGCCCCAATGATGAACAAGTTTTCGTAAACTGGGAAAGTAAAAGTTACCAACTTATTTTAGAAACAAAGGGGCGCAAAGAGCATTGGAGAAGAAAGATACCCGAGGCTGAGGACTAGTTTCTCTTCCTCTTTGGAAAAACTTAGTGAGCTGTAAAGGGTATATTAGGTACTTACTATCAATCAAAAGAGTGATGGAGTTGTTGAGATGCGATTGATTAGCCATAATACATTTATCTGGTTTGTTTGAGAGTTTGTTTTATGTTTATCAAAGATTTATTTCGTATGTTCTTCATATATATATATAATTACCAAGAGTTATTTGTAAGTTATAGACGTCGGAGTTAAATTGATGAATTAGGACACCTGATAATTTTCACTAGACACGTGAACCCAGGGGGATAGTCAGGAAGTTATAAAGACAAAAAATTGAGGAAAATTTGCTATAAGAAGTATATTCTTATAATTTATATAAATGACACATTAAAATTTTATTTAGTTTATAAAGATATTGTCTTTTGCAGTTTCTAATACTATATACTTCTTTAGATTTTACCTGTTGAATATGGATATGATGGTATCAATGTTGGTTGTGGAAAAATTAGTATTCTTCTTTGAGAATTCTTCAAACCCAAGTCAAATTTCTATCATTCCGTAAAGCTGATTTGCAATTCTCAAACATTTTCAATTGTTATGGTGTTAAATCTTGAGATGTACTGAGATTCTTGATGCTTATTTGAGTCTTTCGTTGAACTTTTTTTTTTTTTTTTTACTTGAGCAGGGACCTGGTGGCATATGGTGTGATGTTGATGTTGTAGAGTTCTCTTACTTCGGTGCACCTGCGGCAACCCCAAAGGAACAATTGTATACTGAACTTGCAGATGGCTTGCGTGGAAGTGTTCCATGGATTGGTTCTGGTTCTCAGGTGCGGTGCTTCTTGTTGGTCTCTCTGTGTGTATACTAGATTACTAGCTGATGCCGTGCAGAACAACAAGCTAGTTTCTAGTTTTCAGAATTGAGCTCTAGGGTGTTATGGATATAGGGAGGGCGTTACCTGTTGTAGCGAAGTTGTTGCACCGAAGTAATAAAATTTGATATGCCCATCCTCTAGGTTGAACTGTTGAAGTGTTCGCTTCTTATCACTTGAGCAAATCTACTTGCACTCTTGATTCACTTGTTTTACCGATTCTTGTCTATCGTTATTCTGCCTGTAAATAGAATGCCCTGTATTCAGTAAAGTACATGAAAGTTTTATCAGCTATGGCAAGTTTGCTAATTTTTCTAGATTCTGAAAATGCTTGATGTGGTGCCACTTCAGTCATGAATACAGGCCCTTTTGAAATTTGGCACAGAAACTTCCATTACTTATAAGTTATAGCCCTTTGCGGAAAGTCATGGACTTAACTTTCAAGCAGTACCAAGTTTTTAGATTCTATGACCACTCTATTAGTTTATGCATTATCCTTTCCTTGTATGGAACTGTTTACTTATAATTGACTTGTTATGTTGTGTCAAATTAAAAAACCAAATTACTTTCTTGCCCTTTCAGGTTGCAAGCCAAGAAACATATGGAACCTTGGGTGCAATTGTAAAAAGCCGAACAGGAAACCGGCAGGTTGGTTTCCTCACAAATCGGCATGTGGCAGTTGACCTAGATTACCCAAACCAAAAAATGTTTCATCCATTACCACCAAGCCTAGGACCCGGGGTGTATCTGGGTGCTGTAGAGAGGGCAACGTCTTTCATCACTGATGATCTTTGGTATGGCATCTTTGCAGGGACAAACCCAGGTAATTAATTCTTGACTGTAGTTTATGAGCAATGCATAGGGGTACTAGATTGTACAACTGTTTTGTTACTAGATTGTACAACTGTGAGTGTAGCCTTTTTAGCATGGATTATTCAAAGTCATCGTACAGCCCAGTATGTATCCAAAACCAAGTCAACTCTTGTTTCTCATATGTTTTGTCTTATATTCATTACGAACCCATGGGTAGAACGTGTCCCTGAAAACAAGCTTCAATGGAAAGGGAGCACATGGGCTCATATACCATTCCACCACGCTCCTCTACTGACACTAGCCCAGTGCTAGCCCCTTTCACTCTGGCAGCTTCATCACCTACCAGTCAGTATTCAATAGGTCATCCCTCCATAGGTCCCTCTTTCCGCAAAGGATGGTCCGAACTCCGAAGGCTCACTCAGCCGATCACGTCCTGGCCGGCCTGCCTAGTAAAATATTGTCCCCTTTGGTCCTGAGCCCGCATGTTGTGCTTTTATCCCCAAAAAGCCTCTTATAAGGAAGGACTAGTGACCACACATGTATAGTACATCAGTTCACCTCACCCAAGCAATGTGGGATGAACACCCATAGTGTGTATATCCTAGCGGCACCTATCATAGCTGGGTGCTCAGCCCCATACCCAAGCCAGTGCTCAGCCTAACTACTTCTGGTCCCGTACCTAACTGGTTTGTTCTGATACCAATTGTTACGTATTCTACGGCAATTTGGGGACACACATTGGAGACACATTCAGAGGATGCAGTGATGTGTCGTCAATACATTGGTCAATGAACTAGGTCAATCACGAGTAGACTCTACAAAAAGATTACTGCTGACCGTTGCACAGGTGACACATCAACATGTCCTCAAATAATTTCTCCCAAAAGTATAGAATATTCTATTTTTTGCCGAAGCAAATATCTTCTTAATTTCACTTTAGTGCTAAGTGACTTGCCAGTGTGACTTTCGAGTGATCATGCAGAAACCTTTGTACGAGCAGACGGTGCCTTTATACCATTTGCAGAAGAATTTAACTTGTCCAATGTAACCACATCAGTGAAAGGCATAGGCGAGGTTGGTGACGTAAACATAATAGACTTGCAGTCTCCAATCAAGAGTTTGATTGGCAGACAAGTGGTCAAAGTTGGGAGAAGCTCGGGTTTGACTAGCGGGACCATAATGGCCTATGCGCTAGAGTACAATGACGAAAAAGGGATTTGTTTCCTCACCGATTTTCTCGTAGTTGGTGAGAATGAACAGACGTTTGACCTTGAAGGTGACAGTGGAAGCCTAATTGTCTTAACAGGTCAAAATGGGGAGAAGCCCCGGCCTGTTGGGATCATTTGGGGTGGAACTGCAAATCGAGGTCGGTTGAAATTAAAAGTTGGCCATCCTCCTGAGAATTGGACAAGTGGGGTTGACTTGGGCCGCCTTCTTGATCTTCTTGAACTTGATCTCATCACAACCAATGAAGGGCTTGAAGGTTTGTGTTCTCAACAAATTTTTCTATCCTTGGCAATTTATGTGGTGACTGCAATTATTTCTTCAAGGTTCCATAATGGTCCGTCTGGTACGAAGGTCTACGGACGGTCCGAATAGGAGACTGACCGTATATCATATGTCTATCATTGGATATTAAGTGAGAAGAACACTTGTGAATTGTACTTTAAATTACCAAAATAAATTTCATTCATTTAGAAAAACAAACAATAGTTTTAACAGGATTGGAACCTGTGCCTTTATTTGCACCTTAACCACCTACTCAAACATGATCACCTTATCATAAAACGATTTTAATTACAATTTAAATGTTAAGAAATTATTAGGTATACTATTTTACATACCTTGAGTGTGCCACATGTTCTAGTATATATATATCGTAATGGTCCTTAACTCATTTTGTTGGGTCTTATTCTCAAAATAGCTGCATTGCTAGAACAAAGAGATGCTTCTGCAGCGGGGATTGACTCTACTATGGGAGAATCATCTCCTCCGGGCCGCCGGAAAATGCCTTTGAAAGATAACACCGAACAAAACTTTGAGACACTTGATATAAACATATCTCAAATTCCTATCGAAAGCGGGTTCGACCGTGAGCGGACCCCATTACTGGCTCACGAGGATTTTCACATAGAAAACGGTAATGAAGCAGCTGTGACTCCTAGTGTAGAACACCAGTTCATCCCTAGTTTTTCTGCTGGGTCCCCTGTCCAGCGGAAAAACCAAATGGAAAAGGAAAATGCTGAGTTGAAAAGCCTCTCTCCATTGAGAAACGGACTGGAAGAGATCTCGGTCTCGCTGCAGTTGGGCGAGCCGGAGCTGAAGAGAAGAAAGCAGTGTGATTCTTTGTTGGCTATCAAAATCTCAAAATGAAAAGGAAGGTAAAATTGCCTCATTTTTGGTTGTGAAACTATCTTTGACGAGAGAATATATGAGAATTTTCAGGTATTGTGATGTTTGGGATAATGGGTGCAATCCAATTCCTTCCACAGTTCCAATAGATGAAATGATTCTTTCTTTTCCTCCCACACCACCACCTATAGCTTGGGTAGGTGGGCAATATATACACTATATAGAGAATATACTTAGATTTAACACTGCATTTTCCATTCTGTTTTGTATCATTTGGTCTTGCTCATGCAACTCTGATAAATATCATTTTCCATTTTGTTTTGGGTAAGTGACAACTATTGTTTAATTTATTACGTCTTGTATCAAATACTATCCCATGTTTAGTATTTGTCAGAATTGAATATTAGGGTGGATTATTTATTTTACGAAGACCAGTTATCCCACCGGGAGAAGGATTGAACAATCTCATCTAGAGTGTGAGATTATTTGTCTTGTTCAGAAGGGGTTAGATAATCTTATCTGAACTTTTTATTACACCCTCACCTAACTAATTATCAAGAGAACATATAAATCCATGTATATATGCCGATTGTAACACTCGACTTCAATGCTGTGACAATTTTTTCAAAATTAATCTTTGTTTGTAATTAATTTTTTTTAAAGAAAATTTTGCATGTAATTATTGGTTATATCTATATCTATATATATACTATATATAAAAATATGAATAACTTAAGTGCTTTTTCCTTTTTTTGTGAAGACAAATATGCCCTTTTATTTTAAACAAAAAATTTTACAATGCAAGTCCATATATTTTTGTATTAGTATTTCAAATAAATTCAAATTTTATTTTATTTGGTTAAAATAATTAAATAAAGATTTTAAGCTAGATTTATATTAAATAAAATAGTATAAGATTATAAATGTTAACTACTTATATTTTAATATTAGTATTAGTATTTCAAATAAATTTAAACTCTATTTTATTTAACTAAAATAATTAAATAAGTTAGAGTTTGTATTGAAGTATTAAATAGTATAAGACTATAAATATATAACTACATATATTTTTTTATTAGTGGACTTAAAATGCATCGTCAGATATCGCGCTTAATTTAGTACGATACAAGTCTTTGTTATCAATGTAATTATAATTCCGCTACCCAATTTTAGTATTAATCAATGAAAATAAATTGTAAAATAATTCAACTGATATCTTGATCAACCTAGGAAACATGAATACATAGGAGCCCTTTCTTAAAGTTGGAGTAGCAAAATTTGATAGGAGCATTCATAAATTTTATTTTCCAAACTCCAATTTGATAGGCGCATTCATAAATTTTATTTTCCAAAAAATTAGCATTTCCCCTCCATGTCTTTGTACCCAAAGACAGTTTAGCAATGCTGACCACGGTTGGAATTTCCCATAATCTATTAAGGCCGTGTTTGACTATTTGTAATGATTATTTGCTACTGTTACACGACGATTTAATTTTTTTTAAAAAAAACATTTTATATTGAAAATTATTAATTTTCTTGCATGTAGACGCGCAAATATAACATATTAGTCTACAATAGAGAAGACCCTAATAAGTTTGCAAATATTTGAATCTCATCCTATAATTGAATTTGGGAGTGGTCATAAAGTTTGAATTCATTCACGAGTTTCAATTCTAGTGTTTTTAACATTTGTAAACTACAACGGTACGAATCTATCTTAAATATTAATTGAGAAAAAGGAAATGACAATGATAATAAAATAGTGAAAACAAGTCATAGGACTTTCACCCAACTCAATTCATAAAATACCCCCTTCACCCCTTGCTTTAAACTTGACAGTCTCATTTTAAATTCGGTAAATTTTTAAGAAAACATAAATTTTAATTTAATCAATAGTAAAAGAAAAAATTTATTTTTTTATTATGAAATGTTATTTATTAACTATGTTCTAAAAGGAAGATGAAACTACCAATTTAAAAAATTTCGTAAAAAGAAAAGTGTGATTATCAATTTGAGACAAAGTGAAATAGCTGAATTAGTAATAGATAACTAAAATTGTTTTAAAATATATACACAAAAAAGTATTTTTTTAGGAAAATGCTAAATATACAAAATATTTCACAAAAAGTTAACATGCATATACGCTCAACACTGATACGTTTGATATGAGACCTATTACTAATTATATAACTTTAACCAAAATATTCCAAGTACATTTATAGATTTTTATATAAAATATTTTGTATATATGGCATTTACCAAAGTTTTATAGTGTCATTAGCAAGAAGTTGGGTTCATAGGATTTACAAAGCTTATTAGCTTATCTTTTACGGATTTGGCTCATTTTTATTACTTTTTTTTTTCAATGGTATCCATTTGTAGAGTTAAATGAATTAATTTTTTTAGATATGATCCTTATAATAACTATATCATCTCCACAAAATTTCAAAGAAAAAATCAAACTAAAAGTGAGTATAATAAAAATTTGATATACGTGTTTATTTTTTGTCGATTGAAATTTTAGATGATCATCTCACTTATTTTTAAATTGAATCTTTTAATAAAATTTTATAAAATTAATTTATTCATTAAAAAAATCATTTTTATAAAATTTCATGAAAAAATCTACTCTTTTAACCCTTCAAACAATATCACTGAGAGAAATAAAGAGGAGTCAAGACCATCTTTTTCCAACTGGGGCATATATCAATAGCCCGCCAACCCGGTCCATAAACAGCTAAGAACCGCTAAGCCAAACCAAACCGACCGGACCGTTGGATTGGAATATCCTTTTTTTTTTTTTTTGACACAATTGGAATATCCTTAAATAATAGAAAGGACTAAACTCTGAAGATTAAACTGGGAACTTTGTGCAGGGGAAAATCAAAAGGAAAATGGGAGCAAGTGGAGATTCATCATCATCATCATCATCATCATCATCAGATTCGTTCTTTAGGGTTCAATGGAAAGAGTACAAGGAATTTTGGAGCAATAGATTCTCAATATTAGACAATTACTCCAAGTTCATCAAACGCAATGAGCCTCTTCTTTCTTGGTCCGACTCTGATATCGACGCCTTCATCGCCTCCGATCCCGTTCACGGCCCCACCGTAATTCTCTCTCTCGCTCTCTCTATATATAGTGACATTTCAATCTAGCATTTGTTGGTTATAATATATTTCAATCGAGGATTAATTTGATATGGACTCGCATTTTAACCTATACATATTTGGCACACTAGATATATCTGTTTTTATGTCAGTTACATACGTCGCATACGTCTTAAAAATAGACGGACATATATATTTAACATAAAAAGCAAACATGTACTGGGGTCTTGTGTATTAGCTAGACGAACATATATATTTGACATAAAAAACTGACATCCAGCGTATCTAGTGTGGCCAAGGTTAAAATGTGGGCTTCATATGACATTCATTCTTATCAAAATCCATTCCATACAATGCCTTATGTAGATGAACGTATATATCAAATATAAAAGACTGACTTATGTAAGGTGGCTACCATGTGTTGGTTAGAACTTAGAATATGAGCTTTGTATCACATTTATCTTTGTCAGAATTAATTCTATTTTTGAGTGATTGCTAGATCAAAATGTCATTTTTTTATATCACATAAATATGTTGGCGTAAAGGTTCCGTGCCTTTATTCTATCCGGCTTTATATTTAATTGACTGATATTCTGATTAATGATAATATTTATCTTTTGTGTTTCTTTTCTCTTGTTTGATTTTTCATCTATGTAGTTTTATTCGTGATAGATATTATTCTATCTTTTTCAATATGTTTTAGAGAGATCTGGTTATGAATATAAAGTATCACATGGATAAATAAGCATCAACATCTTAGTGTATATAACCCAAGGGGTTGCCACAGCGGCAAGGGCGAACTTGGGACTGTGTGAGTAGGCGCACGGTCTCAAGTTCGATTTCCCGTTGCCACTAGGCCAATGTTAAGAACCCTAGCCAACGTGATAAAATTATAACTTCTTAGATGTGTTTCATTACACTTGCTTTCCGTAGAAAATACTCAAAATTTTGGGTCTGTTTGATAGAAAGTTGGAAAATCATTGAAAACATTACTAATTTTATGATAAGTTGGAAAAAGAGATGAGTGGTTTGGTGATGTTTACCATCTTTGTTTTTTCCCATGGGAAATTTTTCTTGTACACCACCCAAAGATTTTATTCCATGGGCGTTGAAGGGTTATGGTTTGTGGCCTTCTAAGAGGCGATTATTAGTTCTCTTTCGCTGTGATAGTTCTTTTGTTTTGTTACTGAGCTGGGCTTTTATTTAAAGCTCAGTTGCCAGCTTTGGTTTCTTTTATTTTTTGCTTTTGGATTTTATTGTTAGCCACCAGATTTGGGCTTCTTTCTTATTATGCAATTTCTCTCTAGGCTTAAGGCCTAGAGTTTCTTAGTTTTTCATAAAAAATAGTAATGCTTTCTGTGATTTACTATCTTCTTTATCAAGCGCACTCTTTGTATTTCTTAGTGATTTTTTGTGTGTGTGTTGGGGGGGGGGGGGGGGGGGTAGGGCACTTACTGCAACTTAGTTAGATAGATGCTTTGTTGATTTAGATTTGTGTACTGGTGTATGCTTATACTGAAATTGCAATCCTAGGATATTGTCAATGCCTAAATTGTCATCAGATAACTTATTTGGCTTACTGTTAGCGATTGTATGTGTAATGCGCTTGTATTGCATCAACTAAAAATGTAGTTGGTGAGGGTTGTATTTCTGTAATACTCCTTTGTCCGTGGAGAAAATGTTTAGGGGCTTTGAGATAAACTGTGGAAAAAAGATAGATAATTGATTTTGGAAGATTTCAGTTTCAGAAGTGAGGGTTGTATTTCTGTAATACACCTTAGTACATTGAAATATTAATACACGCTTATGAGTTATTTATGACACTTAAATAATTTGAAACTATTTAATGTACAATTGTGGCATGTAAATTGCAAACCTTGTATGACTAATTTTTTCCAAAGAAAAATCTTAGTTTAAGACTTCTGTATAATACTTTTGAATTGAAAATCAATCACGCCAAGTGCTTGTTTGGTTCGAGTTTTTGTGCTGGTCATTTACCATATATAATTTTGAGGGTGGAATACCAATTTATGATTCCAAGATAGCACAAGAGCTCAAACTAAATGTATTTAAAGTTCATAAGTCATCTACAATAAACAATTTAAAAGGTGGACTTTTATAAGTATTTGTATTTGTTTTCTCTTGTTTTTTTGGTTTTCCGTATTGTGGGAGGACACATATATGTTTGCATTTTATTCACCTATTCATATAATCATATCCTTTGCAAAGTTGTTGGCATGGTATTGAGTAGACCTGGCAAAATAGGAAATGGCACGAATCAAATTACTCTCTGTATCCAAATTGTAGGTCAATCTTTCACTTGTGGGACGTCCTAGATTAGGTGTCCACTTTGTAAGATCAATATACTAAATCTCAGGATAACTAAATAAATTTTGTTCTCGACCGTTTATTACATGACATTACCAGCATTAAAAATTGCAAAAGTGAAATGGGGGCTCTTAATGCGACCAGATGGATTCTGACATGAACCAACCATTGCCAGGTCTAGTGCTGAGTGGCGACTTCTTAGGCACATAGTATTTTCTTTATTGTGGGGATCGATCGTATGTTGTTTAGTTTGAATTTTAGCTATAAACTTTTCAATTTGTATGTGGAATTCAAAGTTTATTCCTTTCTCTCTTTACAGCTGAAGACAGCAAGAGAAGCTGTGAAATATGGTGCTGTTGGAAGTGTTATTGGAGCAGTCTCAACTGCAGGTCTTGCTTGGAAATATTCAAGGAGTCTTCATGGTATTGCATTCTCACTTCGACATCTATTACTTTATATTGCTTAATCGCTCCAATATTTTTGAAGTCAATCTTATGCGGATTTAAGTTATCTTCCCCAAAAGTTAATTCAAGGACAATACCATGAGCTTTTATTGTTATTATCCATCTCACTGCTATATTTTTCCAACCCTTTACCCGCCTTTTTATTTTTCACTTCATTTGTTCACCAAATGACATGCGCATTGGCTGTAAATGCCAGCTAATATATGCACATATATACAACGAGGCTCCAAAAAAGGCTTTTGGTCATTAGTTGATGAGCAGACACCCCTTTCAAAGGGGTAAAATGGTTTTTTATGAGACTCGTTCGAAATGATCCTGAACTAAAACAATAATATATATGTGCATTTTCATCCGTTGAAATTTTAGATGGTCATCTCACCCTCTTCCTGGTTGATTTTTTTTTGCTGAAATTTGGTGGACATGATCTCCATGGTTAGTTGATCATCTTCACGAAATTTTATCAAAAAATTCAGCAATGTACCTCTTGAAAGGGTGCTTCTGCTTGTTAACTAAAGAAGGAAAGCCCTTTCTGGAGCTTGGCTAATATATATACATTTATTGATAATTCAGTATTATTTATTTTATTTATTTATGTTATTTTAGTTGTGGATAGAATTCCACCTTGATAGGGACTCTAGGTTAATTAGGAGTTGTGTTTATTTCCTATATAAGGTGCGTTGTTTTCATTAGTTATGATCATGGAATAATATTATCATTCTCTTTAAATTATCATGGTATCAGAGGATTGGTTAGGAACTCCATATGCCGCCTAGGTCCAACTAAAACCCTAGGTCCGATTAAAACCCTACCCACGCCTAAAACCCTAGCCGCCGCCACTGTTCTTGCTCACTGGCGTGCGTAATAGGTGAGATTTCCCGGAACCAACCACGCAGGAGTTAGGGCTGGGACCGGTTCGGTTCTTGTCCTAAATGACAAGAACCGGAACCGAGAACCGAAAATTAAAAACGGTTCGGTTTTTAGCTTTTTTTTTCAAGAACCGAAAGTGGAACCGAACCGGTTCTAACGGTTCGGTTCTTCGGGGAACCGTTGGAACCGTTAGAACCGTTAGAACGTTAATAATCGTAGGAACCGGCCAAAAATGGTTCTAACGGTTCTTCGGGGAACCGTTAGAACCGTTAGAACCGTTAAAACCCTTAAAATTGCTAAAAAACCGGTTTAAAACCCTTAGAACGGTTCCTAACGGTTCCTTTAATTAAATTGACCAAGGAACCGAGAACCGAACCGTTAATAACAATTAGGAACCGAACGGTAAGAAAGTCCACTTTAATAATAAGAACCGAACCGAACCGGTTTTTTTTCGGTTTTTTCGGTTCGGTTTTCGATTTTTCGGTTTATTATCCCAGCCCTAGCAGGAGTGGTCGGAAACTCGGAATTACCAGACGAGAAGAACCCCGAAAGCCACGCCGGAAACCGATGGCTCATGCGCCCTCACGCGCCACCGCCCCTCTGTGTGTGGATCTCACGCGCCGTCAGTCTCCGCCGCGCGTGGAGGAGCGTGAATGCTCCGATTGCTGCCAAATTTTCCAGAGTCGGTCGTTTTCTTGTTCTTCACCTTGTTCCAGTCTTGGTTTGGTTTAATTCAGTCTAGATTTGGCTTGGTTTGTTTATTCCAGATTTGGGGTAACGGGTTAGTTGATTGGTTGCTGTGGTTTTGTTCCAGAATTAGTTTAATTCAGTCCTGAGTTTGTTTATTTGTTGATTCTCTGGCAAGATGAACTATAAACTTGCTATGGTGGGTGCTAGTACTCCGGGTCTCACAGAGTCTGCCAGTGGTTCCACCATAAGCACGTCTTTTACATCCTTAGATCCTATATCGCAGTTTGCTTTTATTTATTCTGTTAGTGAAAATCTGGTAGCGAATATCAGTCACAAATTGAATGGAAGAAATTATCTTAAATGGGCACAGTTAATGAGGTTGTTTATTGACGGCAAAAGGAAATTAGGTTATGTGAATGGTGAGGTGGTACCACCACCATCTACTGACCCAGGCTTTAAGTCATGGTGCGAGGAGAACTCGATGGTTACCTCGTGGTTGATTAATTCCATGGAGGCTGGACTTGGCAAACCTTATATGTTCCTGCCGACCGTTAAAGATATCTGGCACGCAGTTAAGGAAACGTACTCGGATCTAGACAACTATTCTCAAATGTTCGAACTTAATAACCAATTGTGGAAGATGCAACAAGGAGATCGTGGGGTTACAGCCTACTACTATGACATGATGGTTATATCGCAAGAGTTGGACTTGTTTGAAACTGAAAAGTGGGAAAACCCGAATGATAGTGCTCGTTACAAGAAGAAGGTTGAGCGAGGTCGGGTGTTTGTCTTCTTGGCTGGACTAAACAAGGATCTAGACGAAGTTCAGGGTCGTATTTTAGGCAGAATACTGTTGCCCATTATCCGAGAGGTATTTTCAGAGGTACGAAGAGAAGAGGCTCGACAATTTGTGATGTTAAAAGACGAACGGGAGTCCCGTACAGATGGTGAGGGCTCTGCAGTGGTAGCCCTTGATAAAGCCGTAGACAGTGATAAGAGGGGAGGAAAACAGAAATTGTGGTGTGATCATTGCAAGTGGTCAGGTCATACTAGGAATAATTGCTGGAAGCGTCATGGTAAACCAGCAAATTGGAAGAAGCGTGATAACAAAACGAGGGGAGGAACTCAAGCATTCCAAGCAAGCAATGCAGATTCAGTGCAACCATCTTCTTCAGAACCACTTTCATTCACAAAGGAACAATTTTAGCATCTGTGTAAAATGGTTCAAGCCCATTCTTTAGGAAACTCTGGCTCCTCATGTTCCATAGCTCAGTCAAGTAATAAGTTTACAGCTACAATTGCCTGTATCAAATCCCATAGCAACTGGATATTAGATTCAGGGGCCACTGACCATATGACCGGTATCTCGGAATTTTTTTCGTCACATACTCCGTGTGCAGGGAATCAAAAGGTTAAAATTGCTGATGGTTCTTTCGCTGCGGTTGCCGGCAAAGGAACCATAATCGTCTCCCCGTCTCTCACTCTTAAAGATGTCTTACATGTCCCTAAGTTATCGTATAATCTTATATCTGTTAGCAAATTAGCTCTTGATCTCAATTGTCAAGTTAACTTTTGATCTTCTCATTGTGAATTTCAGGATTCAAATTCAGGGAAGACGATTGGGGTTGCTAAACAGGATGGGGGTCTCTACTTCTTCAATAATGGGTCTACCTCTAGAAGGCAAGACCGACAGACTTGTTTTAATTCTATTTCTGTTTCTAGTGATAGTCAGATTTTGTTATGGCATTATATGTTAGGACATCCAAACTTTCAGTATTTAAAGCATTTATTTCCCAAGTTATTAATGAATAAAAATTTGCTTAAATTTCGGTGTGAATCTTGTGAATTAGCAAAACATCAACGCACGGTTTTTCCGTCTCAACCATATAAGAAATCACAACCTTTCACCTTGATTCACAGTGATGTTTGAGGTCCCTCTAGAGTGCCCACTTGGTCTGGTAAACGTTGGTTTGTAACTTTCATTGATGACCACACTAGAGTATGTTGGGTCTTTCTTTTAAAAGAAAAATCAGAAGTTGGGAGTGTGTTTCAAAATTTTTACACCATGATACACACACAGTTTCAAACCAAAATTCAAATTTTTCGAGGAGTGATAATGGGAAGGAATTTTTTAATAAGATGTTAGGGGATTTTTTCGTCAAAAATGGGATAATTCATCAAAGTTCTTGTAATTATACTCCTCAACAGAATGGAGTTGCCGAAAGGAAAAATAGACATCTACTTGAAGTTGCTCGTGCTTTAATTTTTAAAACTAAAGTTCCAAAATACCTTTGGGGAGATGCTATTTTGACTGTTACTTACCTTATTAATCGGCTTCCAACACGAACTTTGAAATTTAAAGCTCCTATAAAATTACTTTATGATCTATTTCCCAACACTCGGTTATTAGGGGATATTCCCTTAAAAATATTTGGAAATGTTGCCTTTGTTCATAATCATGATCCCAAAAATTCTAAACTTGATCCAAAGGCACACAAATGTATTTTTGTAGGCTATCCTACAAATCAGAAAGGGTATAAATGTTTTGATCCGATTTCCAAGAAATTATACATTTCTATGGATGTTACCTTCTTCGAAGGGCGATCCTATTACAACTCCCATCTTCAGGGGGAGAGCACGAGTGAAGATGGTGGTTGCGATTTTGATAATTCAGTCGTTGATGTTTTGTATGAACAAGTACCTAATTATTTTAACACACAATCTGGGAAAACAAATGAATTAAATATTGAAGATACTTGTGTTGGTAATGGTGAACAACTAGGGTTAGTGTCATTCCAAAATCTGACTACCGATGGATCAGAGATGTGTGCAAAACGGTATAAAGATCTTGTTTATTCTAGGAAAAATCCAGAACAAGGAAGGAAATAAACCATCCCTCTGCAACCCCAAGAATCCAACCTGAAGGTGGATCATGATACTCACGATGACTCTTCCGAAATACCTGAAGGTAGTTCTCAAGTTAATATCGATTCAACTCAGTCTGATCAACTTGATCTCCCTATTGCTCTTAGAAAAAGAGTCAGAGCGTGTACGAAATCTCCCAAATATCCCATTTCGAACTTTGTGTCATATAAAAATATCTCACCCTCCTATTCTGCATTTATCTCTCGTGTGTCGGATGTGGTTATTTCTAACAATGTTCAGGATGCTCTAAATGTTCCGGAGTGGAGAGAAGCGGTGTATGAGGAGATGAGAGCGCTAGAGAAGAATGCTACTTGGGAGAAAGTAAAGCTTCCAGAAGGAAATACAGTTGTTGGTTGTAAATGGGTATTCACTGTGAAGTATAACTCAGATGGGTCAGTGGAACGGTACAAGGCTCGTCTGGTGGCTAAAGGCTTCACTCAAACGTATGGAGTCGACTACTCCGAAACTTTTTCTCTCGTGGCAAAATTAAATACAGTTTGGGTTATTTTATCAGTTGCAGCTAACTTAGACTGGCCTTTGAATCAGTTAGATGTGAAAAATGCCTTCTTGAATGAAAACCTAGAAGATGAAGTCTATATGGAACCTCCACCTGGTTTTACTGAGGAATTCGGGACGAAAATCTGCAAGCTAAAGAGGTCTTTGTATGGCCTTAAACAATCCCCTAGAGCGTGGTTCGAAAGATTAACGAAGTTCCTCAAGAGCCAAGGGTATAATCAAGGGCAGTCTGATCATACTCTCTTCACTAAGACGTCCAGAAGAAACGAACTTTCTATTCTCATTGTTTATGTGGATGATATGATTTTGACAGGGGATGCTGTTGAAGAAATGAATCGACTGAAGCGAAATCTTGCTAGAGAATTTGAGATTAAGGATCTTGGTGACCTACGATACTTCCTTGGAATGGAGGTGGCCCGTTTAAAAAGTGGTATTGTAGTATCACAACGGAAATATATTTTGGATCTGCTGTCAGAAATTGGGATGAGTGGGTGTAAGCCATCGGATACTCCCATAGAACTGGGTACCAAGCTAGGAGATGTTAAAGATAGTGTTCCAGTTGAAACAGGGAGATACCAGAGGTTAGTTGGGAAATTAATCTACTTGTCTCATACGTGCCCTGACATTGCTTTCGCTGTGAGCATGGTTAGTCAGTTCATGCACTCACCATGTGAAGAGCATCTAGAGGCGGTGTACCGTATTCTTCGTTACCTCAAAGGCTCCCTAGGAAATGTCTGTTCTTCAGGAAGAACGATAAAAGAGGGATAGAGGTGTATACGATGCTGATTGGGCTGGCTCGGTTACTGATAGACGGTCTACGTCTGGCTACTGTACGTTTCTTTGGGGCAACTTGGTTACATGGAGAAGCAAGAAGCAAAGTGTTGTTGCTTGAACAGTGAAGAAGCTGAGTTTAGATCAATGGTTCAAGGAGTATGTGAGGTTCTTTGGCTACAAAGGGTCTTAGCGGAACTCAAAAGGCCAATAAGTCTCCCGATGAAGCTATACTGCGATAACAAGGCTGCTATCAGTATTGCCCACAATCCGGTCTTACATGATAGGACAAAACATGTTGAGATTGATAGGCACTTCATCAAAGAGAAACTAAAAGGTGGAATTATATGTACTCCATTTGTTCCGTCTAATCAACAAGTTGCAGATATTTTGACCAAGGGCCTGTTAAGGCAACCGTTCGAATTTCAAGTGAGCAAGTTGGTGGGCCTGACGGATATCTTTGCACCAACTTGAGGGGGAGTATTGATAATTCAGTATTATTTATTTTATTTATTTATGTTATTTTAGTTGTGGATAGAATCCCACCTTAATAGGGACTCTAGGTTAATTAGGAGTTGTGTTTATTTCCTATATAAGGTGCGTTGTTTTCATTAGTTATGATCATGGAATAATATTATCATTCTCTCTAAATTATCAACATTGCTTTTGTCAATTGGTTCATCTTTCATGGATTAGCTTTCAGTGACTGATCATTTTTGTTGTTTATGCATTGAGCTTTTTTTTTTGTTGCCACAAGCTGGTCCTCAAACGGACAATCCATTTCATGCCAAACTGTGTATGTGTATATATATATGTCTGTATGCATGCGTGTATATATATATCGGGAATTTTAGTTAATTGCTTCAATTCCATTTCTTGCAGGTGCAGCACTGTCCTTTGGAGCTGGAGCTGTCTTCGGTTGGACATTCGGACATGAAATTGCGAATCACTCGCTACAACTTTACAGGTTGGACACGATGGTTGCCCAGGTCAAGTTCTTGGACTGGTGGCAGAGCAAAACCAAGAAGGACTCGCTTAAACACTCTATTGTTCTACTTTGGATTGAATACCAAATGAAACTTTTGGTTCCTTCTCACTAGCAACAATATTAAGTTGTTGCATTTCCCTTTCTTATTTCTGCAGATTTTTGTATGAATTGAAATTGCAACCAAACTGTTATTCTCCTCTTGAAATTGTAAGGCAAAGTTGTAATTTTCAGCAGTTTAAGTATTTCATTGTTGTCTCTCCCTTCTGCACTCGTAGCTGCGTCTGTTCTGCTAAAAAAACTGGTCACTTAGGTTTAACTAAATTTTCTTACAATATTTAGGACCATAGTCTGACACCTAAAATTAGGATGGTAATGTTGGCACCCCAAAAAACACTTGGTAACACTCTCACTTTAATTCGGTCATTCGCAACCGAGTAAAGTGTCTATTATTCGGTTGTTAAGGACCGAATATAAGTCTATATACTCGGTTCTTGACAACCGAATAAGACATTTTCAAGTTTTTTCAAATTTTATACTCGGTTCTTGACAACCGAGTACGGCATTTTCAAGTTTTTTCAATTTTTTGGAAGTTTATATTCGGTCATTCGCAACCGAATAACGTATACGTTATTCGGTTGCGAAGGACCGAATTAAAGTGGGAGTGTTTTCAAGAGATTTTGGGGGTGCGTGCCACATCACCGCCCTAAAATTATCACATTCCCCCTCATTGATTTAAAAAATAATATTGCGATTTAAACCCACTACCTCTATTATATATATCAACGTGTAGGTGCCTTGATCACACAAGTAAATGTAAATTCCATCATGGTTCTAAAATATGTACATAAAATATACATATGTCAAGAATTATTTTGTATAGTCAAATGTTTTACAAGCTGCAGTGGTTAATATTTAAATTAACCAATAGTCTTAATAATTTGTTGAATTGGTTTGAGAGAGTGAACATTTTTCTTTCATCATCATACTCAAGGTGAGCAAACTTGCTTATCTCCAAATTATAAATACATTTAATTTGCCCAAAATTTGTTGACATAAAAATGTTTGAACAAACGGAAATGCATGTACTGCACTTTATCCAATGATCAAATTCCTATGAATATTATATATTTGTGTTGATTTGATGCAAGGAGCATGTAAGAAAAAGTGCATAAAAATCTAAAACAAATTGGAACCAGAGAGAAATTCAAATTTATTAGTCAAAAGTTGCCACTACTGACTACAAGAAACGTTTAATTGAATAAAAAACCTAAAGTAAATTACAAAAAAATCCCCCAAAATTGGAACACAAATTACTATAGCTTACTAGAACTAAAAACTATCCAAGGCACACCCTAAACAACATAACTGTCAAAATCTACTCGGGCAAGTTGCACTAGAACTTGTTTTGTCTATCTCGTGGTGCTCTTTTTTCTTTTTTAGTCCCCACTGAGGGTCAGAGCCTGAAACAAAACAAAGAGAAACCTACAAATTATCAAGTCGATCAATCTATTAGTAGTAGCTTTCGCCGATCCTTTTTAAGTTAGCTTGAACATTTATTCCCATGGTCATCTACTAAGCCACATGCATTTGTTAAGTAGATGAAATAGTGTTATAAGCGCAAATGCGCAATTTCAATACTAGCTGTCAAATTACAAAACCATCACAAAAATTTGATCTCTTTCGGCTCTAAATTTTCATGTATGCATTAGCTAGCTGTAATGCGTCACAAACAAACAAATCACTCGTTTAAGTGCTATGAATTGAACTACACGGTTTAATATTTGATATATAGACAAGGCCATCAACGCTAACTGGCCAACTCAAATGACCAATATATGTAATTGATCAACTGATATATATATATATATATATAGAAAATTTCAGATGAGGTGAACCGGTCTTTTTTACGATAGTTTTGTGTCGTAAAAAATACTCCTGATGTTTATGACAAAAAGCGTCATAAAAAAGTTCGGTCTGTACAGACCGTACCAAAAACAGACTCTATATATATATGCAATTGATGATATATTATTTTGTGCACTATACTTTTGTATATATATTAAGTCTTTGCGCGTTTAACATTGCTGCTTACCCCATTTTAAATGCATGTCAAGACTGTCATTGTTTTTTGGGTGTGGTACACTATATATATATAAAGGAATATTGTTTCCATATCACACTATCACATGCTGAAGTTAATTGTTGGGATTGCAACCAATACCATTTTGTGGGATTTGCTATAGTTAAAAAAATGTAATGGGAGAGAAATGAGACACCCAGTTACAACACAAGAAGTAATTTTGTAATCATATGTATGCTACTAACGATAAGATACTAAAATAACCAATATTATATAACACTATTATGATTTTATCAACAACCATGTCCTTCTTGTGTCTTGTAATTTTGTTTTTACTTGTTGACTCAATCCCTCTTTGATATTATGCAAGATACTAATTAAAGGCAAAAGATACACTAGTTGTGAGTTGAAATGAAAGTATATGGAAAGTGTAAAAAAATAAAATTATTACTAAAGCAGATATGACTTTGTAGAGTAAATAGTGCATTAATCTATCTTACATTGTTCTTCAAAAACGATGCATTGAAGATTATATCTATTTCTGCAATAATAACGTTACCCAGGATAAATAGTGAAAAGAGGCATAAATACAGGCATTGTATTCTTGATTTTTTGTAGTTATATATGACTAAGATCAGGTGATCAGTTGTGTTAATTTAAAGATTCTTCAAAGCTACCCTTAATTTTCAAAGGATTTCCCAAGAGTATTATAAGCATGGACTTCTGCAAATACGCACATTGGGGATACATTCAGGAAATACAATAATGTGTTTTTAATACATTACTCAATTAATTGGGTATATCGATCATCAGTAGACTGCTTTATACATAGTGGTGGCAAATGCATAAATGACGTACATATACTATATCTTCAAAATATGTTACCCACTAATTATTGATGATAGAATTAGAAAGGACAACAAATTTAAGAATTTTAAGAGCGCACATTTAGTTCAAGTTTTTTTTTTTTTTTTTAATTTTCTAAAACACTAATTCAAATTCACACATAAAGGTACTCTTACAAGTTACGTACAATCATATCTGTAATTTGAGTGCTAGAATGTTATTTCAATTGCTAACTAAAATTCAAATTATATACATGAAATTACAAATCTTTAGTTATAAAGAAAGGAAAAACTTAAACTATAGCCAGCCAGTATTGCAGTTATCCAGCCTCTTGGCCTAGCTTGATTTAAATCAAGCAGATGTATCATTTGTACATGACACCTTTTTTTTTTTTTGGGAATGTAATTCTATATATATCTTCGAAAATTGTAATTCCAATAATAAATGGTAACTCAGATTTCCCAATATATAGACAAACATAAAATTATGAATAATGCTATAATCATAAACGGTATTACAAAAAATTTAATACACAATACATTTAATTGGTCATGGTCAAAAACTACGTTCTACCATAAAATAGTTGAAATCCTTTAATTATTGACTAATCAAGTACTTGCCACATCATTTTTTGTATAATGCGCGTGTTTAGTATTACTCTATAATTATATGATGCGTGTACCTGGATCATCCACACTGCAAAATCCGAGACGAAAACAAATTTTCTTCTTCCTTCAAAAATTGAGAAATTCTTGTTACCAATTGTTGGACAGTGAGTGATTGAGAGCTGCAAGATGACCTGATAGAACCAATATTCTCTCAATTACTCTCTCTCTATATATATAAAAATATACATGAAGCTATATATAAAGCCATAGCTTCAATCCTCAAAATATATATGAAGCTATATATAAGCCATAGCTTCAATCCTCAAAACGCATGGTACTTTCAAATTAAGTATTGCGAACTAGCTAATGGAAGAATTATATATATAGGAGTTCTTCCATATAATATTGCATCACGTAAAATTCTACATATACTAATAAAACTATAAAATTAACTTTTAAAGTATAGCTATGATGGGATGAGATATTGAAATATACGTTGATACCCTACTACACCCTCCCATTTCAAACGGCGCCAATAAACACTACCACTGTACTGCAAGTTAGCCTTTTGGTAAAAAACACATATTTTTCATATGTGTATACGAGTATAGATAGCTAATAAGGGTGGTGTTATTGTTAAAACAATTATAACTAATGCCAGAGCAACGTACAACTTTTGATGCATATGGTACAACTCCTGAAAGCTGTATTTTGTTATGGCAAATCAAAATTGATGTTGCAACAGTGGTAGCCAATAATAATTGTAAATATAAATATAAAGAGAAGGTATGCAAGAGATAGAGATATATATCAGATCGATCAGATCATGCTGGCAGCTTCAAACTCTCAAAACCAACACAAACATGAATATACTCTCAACTCATCATCTCAGATCAGAAATAAATAATATGGTTTTGGGTTGGGTGTGGGTGGGGGGGGGTTTCGATTTTGATGAATTTAGAGAGAGGAAGTGAATATCAAGATTATATATATATATAGGGTAAGGTTTCCTTCAAGTTAATAAAAGATGAGAATGGTGAAGGTCCAATACTAGCTAGGCTTGCATGTTTTCCCACGTGATCCCTCCCCTCCCCCTCCCTCCTCCTCTTATCGTCATATATATATGTATGTATAAATTAACCTTTTCATTTCTTCACTCTTTCTTGGTATAGAGTCTTCATTTATAGGTTTTTAATGGAAGCTATAGGTTTTGGTACTTTCTTTACAGCATATATTCACATTTAATTTTATGACATTGACCCTTCCTCCCTTGTGTCTCTCCATGTGATTGCGCGTGCTCATACAATTTTCTTTTAATTTTTTTTTAATAAGAACAATGATAAAATTTGAGTGATTCTCGACTCTCGGAAAGAAGAGAGAGGATTAAACTGTGACATCTAACGTGAATAATGACACCCTTAACCACTAAGGCAAAAATATGATCTACGCACATATATATATATATATATATATTATTTTGTAAAGCGTGAAAGATTCTATATATGACTTTTATAATATAAAAATAAATTCAGTTCTCTTTAAAAAGAATAGTCAATTTTTTAACAAAGGAAAAAAATGAGCTTCTATTTGAGTTGTAATTGATAAATTTTTTTAATAAAATTTGATGAAATAATTGCTATAATTAAGTGATTATATATTACTAAATTTTATCAAAAGATACGAATCTAGAAATTAGTGTAATGAAAATTGATATATGTCTATGTGCACTAATAAAAGGGCTTGACTTCAATTTGGGCTAAAGTTGCCAAATACTAATTGATATATAATTAACAACTTTTTTTGGTCGAACAAATTCATAGATCTTTTAGCTAGGGTTTGTTTGATAAAAAGTTAAAAATAATAAAAAATATTATTAATTTTTATGAGAATTAAAAGTGATAGACATATAAGTAATTTGGTTTTAAGATCTCCATTGATTTTTTCTTATTTTTTGCTGATTTTTTTTTACCCAACATCCAAATAATTTTATTCCACAAAAAACCTAAAAAGTAATAAAAGATTTTGCTAAACTTTACTCACTATATAATAATTCCTCGTACTAGTTTAAATAGTATCTTCTTAATTGAGACAGAGGGAGAGCATAGATGCATAAATACAAAGAGTACATGTTAGTTGAGACTTGAGCTTCTTAGGGATCTTTGGTTGGAATTTTTGAGTTAAATTTAAAAATTATTTTGAAATTTAGATTTTAATTAAAAGAAGGTTTTTAAATTCAATTTGTGTTTGGTACAAAAAACTAAAACTGGTGGATGAAGAAAAAAACTCATGAGAGAAAGTAAAAACTCATGAAAAAAATTCATAAACATACTCACAATTGATCTTATTTTATAGATTTCGCTGAGTATGTTTTAAATAATATTTTTCTAATTCCGATTTTTGGATTTAAAGTTATGATGTTTTAATTTTTTTAAAAGTTTTATGAAAGAAAAATTAAAGTGAATTTGATTTTGGCAAGTTTGAAATCATATTTTAAATTTGGTTTTAAAACAAATACTAAACAAGATCCTTTTTTTAAAAAAAAAATTTTAATTCCGTACCAAACAGGCAATTAGGTTTGCTTTTGTAGCCCGACTTCGAAAAATTGGGATTCTTTATTTTCACATTAGCTCTCACACCTAGCTTATGTCAGTCAACTTATGCAATAGTAGCTATTTAATTTTCACTTTTGAGCGACCTTTCAAAAAAAATAAAAAAATTATGGAGTACGTTGAATGAAATAATAGTGCAATATATATCCAAATTAAAGTAAAGAAGGTGGGCGTTAATTGTATAATTAATGGATTATAAAAATACAAAAGAGAGGAGGTTGGAAATTGTTAATTAAGAAGGGAATATATAAAAATGGTGCATGTTTTGGTGATGTCACATGGGCAATGGTGCTCTTTTGTGTTAGACAAAAGGAAATGGTCCCTCTTTTAATTGCTTTAATTTGGAACACTACCCTCCCTATACGGTTGTTTTCACTACTGCATGTTTAAACTATGTAATAACACACTGCAAAAAAGTCTCCCCCTCTTTTATATATATATATCAGCTAACTAGCTAGGGTTTTCAGTCTCACCAAATTTTTATGTGATCATCAAAAATCTAATATTATATATTGATATACATATATATATATGTATGGGTTTCTTTTCTCTTTTTTCTGTTAGCATAGCTGTGAGTAGATCTAATAATAGTTGATGAATTGAAGGGAGCGGACAGGGAGAAAATTAGAACCTTTGTGGACTATGTGAACTTACACTAATTTCAACTACTTGAATATAATTAGTAGGAGGGCTTGACTCTTTATTAATGTTATATTTTAATCATATTTAGTGTAAAAAAAATAGGGAAAAAAGAAACAATAATTTTTGAAAATGTTTAACCCAATAAATTTTGTAAGTATTTTGGATGAAATTAAATATTTCATCAAAGAGAGAGAGAGAAAGAGAGAGAATATGATGGTCAATTTGGGGAGACAAATTATATATATGAATTGCTGCCAGGTAGATGGAATCAGATGAGAGAACCCTTTTTTTGTCTTTAGCTTTGGGTGGTTCTTCTGTCTTTGGTTTATAGATATTATATAAATATATATATATGATTGACAAACAATGACATTGCTAGACAAGCCCTAATGGTAATGAAGGACCACTTCTCTTCTTTTTCATTTTATTAATTTTTATTGAAATATTTTTAACATATAGTTTGATTAGCGGATAGGGTCACATGGTTTTGCTTTTGTAATTTAGTTGAAAGAAGTTGAATCTAAATTAATTTGATTCAGGTTGGTATAGCGTTGGTTGTGAATATTTAATTTTGTCCCTGACAATACAAGACTTTTCCTTGTTTAATTTTCCTACAAAATATTTATTTTTTCTTAGAAAATAATTAGCGTTCTAAATTTCGTTAAGATAAAAGATTGGCCCACTAGTGTGTTGATTAAATCATGGATTGGTCCTATGGATTGGGTCATGTGGTGTCTTTTGTTTGTTAGGCTGTTATCAGTCTTGTTTAGGGGGGTGGCTTATATTCATTTGCTGGATTGCATAATCTCTTCTAACGTAAACCTATCACAATACAAAATAATGGAAAACCAAACAATAATAAAATTTCAATTAAAATCTTAAAGAAGTAAGTTCAAATCATGACTCATATTAAACTTAATAAACAAACATTTCATTTA